>ML681990.1:39090285-39215292 GCA_007922195.1 Podocnemis expansa
CCAGACAATATGGGAAAGGGGCCCGGAGATTGGGAGGGTTCCAGGGCCCATCAAATTATACTTTTAACTACTGATTAGTACAAAAGTGCAGGACCTTTCATCACCTTCTGCTATGAAGGACTGAGTCTTGGAAATGTGTATGAAACAGTGGACGGCTTTGTAGCACTGGGAATCCCTACCTGTCGCAGGGGGATAGATGACATGCATATCCCAATTTTGGCCCTGTACCATATTTTGACTGAGGACATCAAAAGAAATGATGTCCCAGCTGGACAAAACCCTGGCTGCGATACTTTAGTGGGAGTGGTCCTGCTTTTTTGGCAGGGGGTTGAACTAGATGACTCCATGAGGTCCCTTCCAACCCTATGGTTCTATGAAATGTGTACTTCTCTGTGCTACTGCTAGCACTTGTGGATCACCATGGGTATTTCACTGACATCACTGCGAGTTGATCAAAGAAGGTGCATGACACATGCATCTTCAGGAACACTGGCCTCTAGAGAAAGCTGTAAGCAGGGACTTTCTTTCCAAACCAAAAGATTCCAACAGGGAGTGCTGAAATGCCCATAGTGAACCAGGATACCCAACTTACCTATCCCTTACTGACATGGCTCATGAAGCCCTATGTGGACAACCTGAACAGCAGCAAGGAACTCTTCAATAACAAGTTAAGCAAGTGCCAAATGACTACTGAATGTATGTTTGGCACATTAAAATCTTTCTAGTGATACGTTTATGGCACCTTAGATCTAAACAAGGAAAATATTCCCATGGGTACAGGCAGCTGCTCTGTATTCCAGAATATTCATGAAGCTAAGTGTGAAAAGATCTTCCCTGGGTGGACTGCAGAGGCAGATCATCTTGTGACTGACTACGAACAACCCTGAAAACTGCTCTGATTTGCTGTTACTGTATGACCTGATCCTATGTTTTACACCCCCTTGCATTTAGTTTCATTCCTTTCTGTGAATTCACCCATCTTCGAAGCATCTGAGGAAATGGGATCTTCTCCCACGAAAGCTCATGCAAAAAATAAATCTGTTAGTCTTAAAGTGCCACACAACTCCTTGTTGTTTTTTTACTGGACTAGACTAACACAGCTATCCCTTTTGAAATTGACAAGCTATTAGAGGGCACCACGGGGGAGCTCATCCAAATTAGGAAGGCCTTGAGGAACCATCTGGACTACAAGCAACAAGAGGCCTTTGTAAACAGCACTGTGCCATGCAATGACTGCTAGCCAGCTTCTACTGTGTATCAATGTAAGCTGCAACCACTGTGTGCAAGAGGCATATAAAGATTGCTTACCCTTCATAAAATATGTCTTTATTAAATAAATATTCACAACACACACAAAATGCTGGGCTGAAGAAGAGAAAGCAGGGGACAGTGTGAGTTATGACAGCTGGATGTAAATCCAGCTATCATTACAGGAACTGTTTGAAGGGGTGAAATGAATGGGGTACTGAGACAGCCAGGAGTTTCATAGGAATGTGTAAGTAGAATATAGGGTGGGCATGGAAAGCAGTTCTTTATTGGCTGCAGTGGAGGTGAACATTCATAATACTGCAGACTGAATTCATGCAACACTTTAGCAGCTGACTTTACTCCTCAATGGCTTTTATCATGTACATATGAACTGTTATCACACAGTCCTGCCTAGAAGTTTTTTGAGTTTCAGTTACACATTGTCTCCATGCCCTTTTTTCTTTTCTTTTCTTTTTTCCACCTCAGATGACTGGAAAAATTCTTGGAACTTCTTCTCTTTGCTCCTCCACAGTCCTTTTCTCATCAGCTGAAGGTGCTGGCAGGTGTGCAGTGGTTTCCCTTCAAAGGCACATCTGTAGAAGCACAACAAGCAATGAACAGAAGCATGATTGTCAGCACACTAAGAGCATTTATTCATTACTGTAAAACAGCTCTTTCCCGCTGTCCCCTGGCAAGCAAACAGCTCATTGATGGCTCAAAGCTTGGCGAGTTGTGCCCAGGGGGAGGAGGCACTCAAGCTGGGGAGAAGATTCTGGGTATTCGTTTGGGGGTACTGATGATAGCAGATATGGACAAAATTTCAAACTGTACCACCATTTTTCACAGGAGGGCCATAGAACCGAGTACCTCACTCCTCACAGTAAGCAGGGAACACTAGGATGCGTCTCCATGAGAGCAGCTTCAAACTAGGTCCCTATGTTGCTTGTCTGTGTGTCACTTCAGTTCCTGAACAAATGACTGCTGATTGGCATGTGACTAAGTAACAGCTCAAATAAATAAATAAACAAACAAACAAACAAAATCGCTTACCAGAGCTCACCTTTCCTGCTTCCTGCATGCCAGAACTGGAGGGCTGGGACTGGCTCAAACCCTATGGAGTTGAGACGAGGTCCTGGCTCCCCATGTCACCAAACTAACCAGTCCCTTGATCCATGTTGATCTCCAACTCAACCTCTTTATCCATGACTTTTCATCAGGATTTGAGTCAACCATCCACTTCTGTGGGCCTGCAGAGGTATCCATGAGTCTCTTGGTGGCAGAGGTGGGTCATCACAGAGGATGCTTTCCAGCTTCTTTAAAAAAGCAGTAAGTCTTTGACTCTGCATCAGAATTATTGTCTGCCTGCCTAGCCTTTTGGTATTCCTGTCACAGCTCCCTGATTTTCATATGGCACTACAGCATGTTCCATTCATAGCTCTTCTTCCCTATGCCACAAGAAATCTGAGCACAAGTATCTAAGTTCCTTCAACTAGAGCAGAGCTAGGACTAAACAGCCTCCTCCCCCTCAAATGCTGATCAAATTCAGGAGCTCCTGGGTACTTAAACTGGAGAGCATTTGGTATGTGGTCCCACCATGATCAACTGGGAAGATGTGATGCGACTTCTCCATTCCAACCAAGCAGGACATGGAATTTCAGCTATTCATGGGACATTAAAGGGGGAGAGATGGAAGGCTGAAAGGCAGCAGAGCTCAAAACGATTGCCAAGCCTGACTGCTCTGGCTATGTAGGACACCTCCTAGAGGCCGTTTACCATGACATAACCAAGCACAGTCTCTACAGTGATGTTTTGTCACTAAGAGGTTGGCACAAAAAGTTCTATACACGTTGTTGAAGTAGCTTTATTTTGATGCAAGCTCAAGGAACCATGACTGGAGTGTGTACATGATAGTACTGCTCCCTGACAGTGAACCTGTGATGTACATTTAGTCATTAAGCAGCAGCCTGAGACCACCTCATTACAAGAGCAGAAAGCACAGTTCCCACCCACAGCAATCATGGTAGTGGAAATGGGGCTTTCACTGAGCTGAGTTATTCATTGTCTGAACAACCTTTAGACAAAAATAAAACTCTGGACTGGGACACAGATCCTAGAGAAATCTCATTGGCTGACAAGCTTTGGTCCTAAGGTCTGTCAAGGAAATGTGAGAGGAATTCTTAAGCAGCTAAGTAGGCATGTCCCCTCCAAAAAACAGAAAAAATAAGGTGGTTGGGACAAGGTTACAGAAGTGGTGGACCTCTTCATCTCTAGTGATCAAGAAGGGGAAACAACAAGAGAAGTACTCCACACAAAACTTGAGTTTTACCAGGCCCATAGGTTGGCCAAATCTCTTGCCCCACAAGTTAACACACAAGTTTTTTCACATGGCCACAGAAACTATAGGCTTTCTAATGGACCTGGTCCTCTTCCTCCTCCCTCAAAATAGCCAGTTGCCAAGTACGGAGTTTTAATTTGCAGAAGCTCCATTATCCTGAGTTCCTTTGCTTAACAAGTCTTACATCTTTGACTGTTTTGTGGATGGGGGCTCACCACAGCATGCCAATCTTTCTCTAAACTGAGCCAGCCTTCCATGCAGCTAGCATCTGAGACATACAAGTTGAAGAAGAACAAAGAGAACTTTGTTTTCTCCACCTTCTGGATAAGATTGTAGATTGTTCTCTGAGTGTTCAGTTGTATGTGTAGTTAAGAGGACATTAACACAGTCTTATGCTAGATAGGATAACACGAAACTCAAACAAGCTAATGATACATTTTTTCATAGCAACTACTTGAAACCACAAAAGTAATTTAAATGAAATATGTAGATTATTGTAGAAAAATAGCCTCTTAATACATTTAACCTCCCAACTTTAACCTCTATATTTTTCATATTACAATATTTTAAAATTACAAGTTCTTCCACATTTTAAAAGAATTCTTGAGTTTCAGCAAACAAGAACAGTAAACAGGAGTTAAATGAGGGAGTTCTCTCCATGCAAGAGGAATGACTATGTCACTCTTGGGGGGAGTTTGTTGTTATTCTTCCTTCTTCTATGCGACTGCTTGATTAAAGTTTACGGTGATTGGAGGCCTAGCTCCCCAGTGAAGCTCTAAATTAGCTCTGTACCAGAGAACTGACAGCTAACATAATGCCTGTCTTTAGAAAACAGAAAAACAAACAAGGAGCCTGGTGGCACTTTTAAAGACTAACGAATTTATTTATCACATGAGCTTTAGCAGGAGAAAATCCTACTTCATCAGATGCTTAAACGTGGAAGTGGGATTTTCTCCCATGAAAGCTCATGCAATAAATAAATTGGTTAGTCTTTAAAAGTGCCACCAGGCTCCTGATTTGTTTTGCTGAACTAAACTAACATGGCTACCCCCTTTGAACTTAAAACAAAAGTGATCCTGGCAATTATAGAACAGCCAGCCTAACCTCAGTAGCAGCAAATTGGTTGAATCTATAGTAAAGAACAGAATTATCAGACAAACAAGGTATGTTGGGGAAAAGTCAGTGAGTCTTTTGTGAAGGGAAATCATGTCTCTCTAATGTAACAGAATTGTTTGAGGGGCTCAGCTACCATGTAGACAAGGGTGATCCATTGGATAGTGTACTTAAATTCCTTAAAAACCTTTGACAAGGTCCTTTACCAAAAGCTCTTAAGCAAAGTAGACAGTTATGTGATGAAAGGGAAGGCCCTGTCCTAGATCTGTTACTGGTTAAAAAACAGGAAACAGAGTAGGGGTAAATGATTAGTTTTCACAATGGAAATAGGTAAATAGTGGAGTCCACCACCTATTTGTACCAGACCAGCGCTGTTCAGCATATTCATAAATGATCTCCAAAAAAAAGAGGTAAACAATGAGGTGACAAAGTTTGCTGATAGTACAAAATTACTCAATAGTTAAGCTCACAGCAGACTGTAAAGTGAAACTAAGGGATATCACAAACCCAAATGACTGAGCAACAAAATGGAAATTCAGTGTTGGTAAGTGCAAAGTAATGTAAATTGGAAAATATAATCCCAGATATATATATACACACACACAAAAGAATAAAGTCTAAATCAGCAGGTTACCACTTAAGAATGAGAACTGGGAGTCATCCTGGGTTGTTCCTGGGAAAACAACAGATCAATGTCCAAGAGGCAGTGAAAAAAAAAGATAACAGGATGCTAGGAACCATTGAGGGGGGAGGAATAGCTAAAAGGACAGAAAATTTCATAATGTCACTACATAAATCCATGGTATGCCTATACTCTGAATACGGCATGCACTTCTGGTTGCTCCATTTCAAAAAAGATGTATTAGAATTAGAAAAAGTAAAAAGAAGGGGAACAAAAATTATAAGGAGTATGGAAAGCTTTTTAATGAGGAGAAATTAGGAACACTGGGATTATTGGCTTAGAAAAGGGATAACTAAGGGGGAATAAAGACATATAAAACTATGGATGATGTGGAAAAATGATTTAGGGTTATTTACTTCTTCACATAAACACAGGAACTAGTGGTCAACCAATGAAATTAACAGACAGCAGTTTTAAAGCATACTTAAGTAAACACTTCTTCACAAAATGCAGTCAGCTTGCAGAACTTGTTGCCAGGGGATGTTGTGAAGGACACAAATATAACTAGACTTAAAAAAAAAAAAAAAAAAAAAAAAAAAAAAAAAGCTATACAAATTGAGGGAGGACAGGTTTCATCAACAAGTAATAGCCAAGATAGTATGGGATGCAACCCAGTGCTCTGGGTATCCCTAAGCCACTAACTGTCCAGAACTAGGAGTGGAAGATAGGGAATGGATCACTTGATAAACTGCCTTGTTTGGTTCATTCCCTCTGAAGCATCTTGCACTGGCCATTGTCAGACGATATGATTCTGAGCTAGATGGATCACTGGTCTGATCGAATATGGCCATTCTTATGTTTCATCTCACAAGTGTGACTATAAAATGTGAGAAGTGATGTCCAGATATAGACAGTGGTCAAACCTGCGTCTTATGGAACCTATATACTAAGATTCCATCCAATACTAGCATATTTCCAGGAGTACTATTTGTGCAGTGTAGACCAGCCATAAATGTTTGAACGACTACATCACACAGTCCTACTTTGTGCAGTGACCTATAATCCACCTAAACTACACCCACCCCCAACCACTGCCTACAATCTACTTTCTTCAGCTCTCTCCTCACATACCCTTAATATCTGCAACTTCCAACTTGGTGCCCCGCTGACACTATCTTCAGGTTTCCTCACCATTATAGCCTCATTTCATCTGGAATCAGTATTGACTCTCCTACTCAGTGAAACAGTCACTCATTTCATCTGATATGAAAACACATCGATATTTGAACTCTGTGTTGCTTGATAGCTGTTCTGACAACTAGCTTGTCTCTTTAAACATTTTCAGCTGCCCCCTTCTGGCTGCCACCAGCCCATCAACATCCACCATTTTGCCCACACGCTCTTACTTTTCTTTCTACCGGTTCTCACTTCTCTCCTCTAATTCATTGTTTGGCTCTTTTTACCACTCTTGGTTCATTTGTCCCTCTCTGCCTTCACAAGGTTCAGTCTAGCTACCATATGTCCGCAACCACCTCTTCAACTCCAAAATCTGCTTCCTACACTTTTGGACAGTTTAGCATTAATGCAGAAGCCCTTGTCACTGGATTACAAGGTAACTGCACCTATATTTCCCATTCCCCTCCCTCCCATGGTCTCTTGAGGAAACTCACTTCACAGTTTCCAGCTCCCAGCAATCACCTCTCCTAGGCATAGGCCTGTTCCTCTCCTCTTCCTGAGTGGGACTTTTAAGGCTGCACAGACCTTACACTGTAATTTCTCCTGCAAGCCAAGTCTCTAAAGGCCAACACCTGAGTTTTGCTGTTTCTTTGAGAGCTACAAACAGTGTATTTCTAGCAGTTACAAGTCATCACAGATGTCTTGTTAAGCAGGCATCTTTATTCTTATAGCAAAAGCATTACAGAGAAGACATAAAAAACAATCTTTTCCTATGCACACTTTCAAACCCTACCAGAGGTCATCCATCAACCTTATGCGACCCTGGTAAGCCAAAGTTTTTCCATACTTTTGCAAAGGTTGCGGCCCTTGGACAGAATGTTTTGTCTGTTTGATGGGTCAGAAAGACAGTTCTGAGTCAGTGTAAGTGCAACCTCCTTAAGCCAGGTACCCTTTCTTTGTCTTCCCAGTTTCTTGAAACCCAGTAAGAACCATAGTATGCAAATCTCCCCAGGAAGTTGTATTTCTGTGGAGATATTTATAGGAGAATCACCTTAATAACTCCAACAGTTATCCTGAAGGAGCTGTGGTAAACATCCTCACAGAGTAGAACACAATCATACATATGCAATGATACACATATTTAATAATGATATATTCTCCCAGAGATATTGCTTCTGGCTGTAATACGAGTCACAGTCCCATCCACTATACTTTCACTTCTCCTTCAGTTCTATCTTCCAAGGCAGACATTTCTATGTCTTCAGATTCACTGAATCTAATACAGTCAGCCACCTTTGACTTCCTCCTTAAACATACCTAATCCTGCTATCTCCTCCCTCTCCATATAAGGAGAGCCCTGCAGATCCATGGGTATCCGCTACAGATCTGTGCCTATCCGCATCCGCAGATGCGGATAACTGTAGACCCGTTGTTGTGGATCGACTCACAGATGCGGCTTCTATTTTTACCTTCTGACAGTGCAATCCATTGCTGAAGCCCCTGCACTGATCTGTATAGCAATATGCAGGGGAACCAGAAAGCGCTCCAGCCAATCCTAGATTGTGATCTGCCAGCCAATCAGAGTCTCAGACTGGGGCTTGGAGAGACACTGCTTGCCTCTGAGTGGCTCATTCCCCATGATTTCCCTGCCTATGACTTCCTTTTCTTGTTTCCAGTTGGCAAGCCACTGCTGTCAGAGATTTCATTGGTGGGCAACGAAATAATTGATATAACAGCATGCAAACCACACAAAAAAAGGAAAAAGGAGGTGAGACCCATGTGGGGAATGAACCAATCAAAGGCTGAAATGCTGTGTGTGAGCCCAAGCTCGGTTGCATATGTGGTTACAGATGCAGCTAAATCCTAGCATGCGGATTTCAGATCGGATCAATGCTATCACTGAGCAGATGCGATTCCACATTTTTGTTTCCGCACAGAGCTCTACATACAAGGTTTCTGGGGGGTAGGGATAGGATTTAGAGAGACCTAGACAAATTAGAGCACAGGCCAAACAAAATCTCATGAGGTTCAACAAGGACAAGTGCAAAGTCCTGCACTTAAGACGGAAAAATCCCATGTACTGCTACAGGCTGGGGACTGACCAGCTAAGTAGCAGCTCTGCAGAAAAGGTCTTGGGGCTTATGGTGGACAGGAAGCTGGATATGAGTCAACAGTGTGCCATTGCTGACAAAAAGGCCAACAGCATATTGGGTTGCATCAGTAGGAGCACTGCCAGTAGGGATGTGATTACCCTCCTCCATTCGGCACTGATGAGACTGCATCTGGAATACTGTATCCAGTTTGGGTTTCCCACTAACGAAAGGATGTGGACAAATTAGAAAAAGTCCAATGAAGGGAAATGAAAATGATTATGGCGCTGGGGCACATGACTTACACGGTGAGACAGAGAACTTGGCTTATCTAGCCTGCAGAAGAAAAGACTGAAGGGGGATTTGATAACTACCTTCAACTGCTTGAAGGGGGGAATCCAAAGAAGAGGGAACTAGGCTATTCACAGTGGTGACAGAGGACGGAATAAGGAGTATTGGTTTCAAGCTGCAGCTAGGGAGGTCCAAGTTGGATATTAGGAAAAAGTTTCCCACTAGGAGAGTGATGAAGCACTGGAATGAGTTGCCTGGTGGTTGAGTCTCCATCTCTGGAAACTTTTAAGACCTAGTTGGACATAATACTGGCTGGAATGATTTAGTGGGAGTGGTCCTGCTTTTAGCAGGGGGTTGGACTAGATGACCTCACAAAGTCCCTTCAAGCTCTAATATTCTATGATTCTCCCCCCCCCCCACCCTCAAATGATTGGTAAGATCTGATAACACCTCTCACCCTCTACCATCAATACTAAGGATTTTCCTGTTTTCCTCCTCCAAGTCTTCTATATGCCTGTCTCCTGATCTTTCCTGCTGCAGTGTCTGCTGCCTCCCCCTACTTCCTTCAAAATCCCCTCCCCCCCCGGAGGTTTGTTCCTCCATGAGCATGCTCTGGTTTTCCCATCTGAAACATTTCACTTCACTGTGACCTGCCTTTTCAACTAACATCCCATATCACTTCACTTTTGGACTGTGGATGCCATTTATAACTTCCACTCTGTGTTCCCAGTCCTCCAACCCCATCACTGACCCTTTCCACTCAAATGCCAATCCTCAGCACTCCATTAAAACTATTGACTTTGGGTATGACTATACTATAGAGGCATAGCTACTGAACTGCTGCTGCACAGCTGTAGTATAGCCTCTTCCTATATTGGTGGAAGGGGTTTTCCAGTCAGTGTAGTTAATCTACCTTTCTGAGGCACAGCTGTTATGCCAACAGAAGAATTTTTCCATCCACTTAGCTGCATTTACATTGGGGGTTAGGTCAACCAGAATATGTAACAGGGTGCATTCTTCACAACACTGAGTGATGTGGAAGGTCAACTGAAGTTAGAGATATAGGATAGGCCCACTGCTGATCGCATGACCAAATCCCAGAGCCTCTACTCCACCCTCACTTTTTTGAGCCCCATGGCTTTTGACACCACCACCTCTCCCTATTTCTTAAAAATCTGACATACACTGGCTTTTATGATAATTCTCTCACCTCATCTCCTCTCACTGAGACCTTCTGTTTCACTTAGTATCTTCCTCTCACCTCTTGTAATAACTGAGCCTACAAATTTATCCTGTGAGCTCAACTGTGGGAAAGCAGATAAACATTTACAAATACTCCCCCTCCCCCCCCAAAACCCTGTAACAAATGTTGGCAGGAAAAGGTGCAAAAGCAAGACAGAACTAGCTTAAACAAAAATAGACTGACTAATATAAAGCAAGGACTGTATTAAGACCAAACCTGCTAAACAAGAAGTATAGGCCTGGGAATTAAATAATCAAAAGAAATGTCAGAAATTAGGTTTAACTAGTGGACAAAATAATTAGAGGACGGGCTACTTTGCCCTACACTTTTTCTTGGGGTGGGGGGTGGGACCAAAAGAGGTTCTGGAGATAAAATTGACAGTCGCAGATTCTGTTTGGCTGAAAGTCAACAATACAGATGG
Source organism: Podocnemis expansa (assembly GCA_007922195.1). Classification (NCBI taxonomy): domain Eukaryota; kingdom Metazoa; phylum Chordata; order Testudines; family Podocnemididae; genus Podocnemis; species Podocnemis expansa. The sequence goes on from ML681990.1 coordinate 39,100,825, forward strand.
ACTATACTTCACCAGCATGGCTAACACTTCCACAATCTCTCCAAGATGTACTGTGACACTGTTTGGCTCTGTCATCCTGATCCTGAAGGGTATTGTGACCAGAAATGGCCAGACGGAAAGACCCAGATGACATGTTCACCAACTTAATCCTGAATGCCATCTGGAATGTAAGACTGTGTGGGTCCTTTTCCTTCCCTCACCTTATTTCTGCTCTTTCCAACTTCTCTTCTTATGCCACCTTTGGCAAGTGAGTCTGGCTTAAATTGCTGAAGCGTATAACTGCAACACTGCTGTAAGCCTGTGACCAACAAGACAACTAAAAGATGTACCCTCGGCAGCCCATGAGTTTGTAAGATCTTAGAGAGGCTAATAAGATCAACCGGCATGCCTGTATTTCCAGAAGTAAGGCTACAAGTGAAAGTCCACACCAAAGACAGAAGCTACCTTTTTTATTTTTGCTGTTTCTGTTCTGTCCCTTCTTATATTTGTCTCTCTCTCTTTTTTTTTTTTTTTGGTCTATTAGGAAACAAGATCAGATTTCAACAACAGCAGCATCTCCTGCTCAGTTCAACCAACTTCTCTTTTCCCCCAGAAAAGACAGTTACTATCTTTAATGTCAGCTAAGAGATTGTCAAACAGAAGGGTTTCCCTGTAATGGCTCTCTTCCACTGAAGCGAAAAAGGAATGCGATTAAAAGGAAAGTCTCATTTAATGCCTTTTATTTCAAATGCTCTAGCTAATTTTCCTTTTTCTGTATCTTTAATAAAAGATGCAAAGAACTTTTCATGGTGTGTTTGAGAAGGCTGAGATCTCCATATATCAAACCCCAAACTTTGTTTAACACTATTAATGCTGAATAGTCATCGAGTCACAGGAACACTTTTGATTCTGCAGTCATCTAAAATGACCACTACCACACCTCAGCGTGCATCTTCTTAAGGAAAAAGTATACTACTGCACGTTACCTGATGGAGTAACAACGTGAAGTAAAATTTTAGTGTAAAAGCAGTTTGTAGTTTTTATATTAGCAAGTTAAATTAAAGGCATTAGGGGAGCCAAGCTAACACAGGGCAGAAACACTTTTCTGTATAAAGACGAGGCCTCAGAACTATTACCATATTGTATCATTTTCTACTTCCTTTGTTCTGTTAACATTCTAAGTTTTGCCACCTATTAATCTACCTCTTCTATCATTCCTTAGGTATAGAATAAATTCCCCGGTAAAAGATTTGTTTAAGAAAAAAAAAAAAAATACCTTACCTCACTCTTTTTGAGACACACTTCTGCCACAACTCCTTCATAGCAATGCTGGCCTAATAATGACTAAACAGGTGCAAGCCCAATGGGAGAATCTTTGAGTTCTGGCACAGATGTTTGCTGGGGCACCATTCCCTTCCATTTCAACTTTACTAACACAGATGTTTTAGGGGCAACGTTTAACTCAGCCCTCCAGAACAACCATCCCCCTTTTTCCTTCCTCTTCTCAGCGCTGGGGTAGATGATGAGTTATATCCTACACATCACTAATCCAAAAGAAAACATGCTCACTGCTACCTCTTCCACCCCTTCCCCTTACCAGTTTATCTGTTGCATCTTGTCATTTACACAGACTGTAACCTCTTCAGAATAGGGACTGTCTAGTCTATTTAACTACATGGTTTGTACAGTATCGAGTACTATGGTACACCAAACACCTATTAGGGGCATCAATATAAATTAAATTTACATCTAACAGGCTTTTAGGAGGGTTGGTTTTTTTGGTTTTTTTTGTTTTTTTTGTTTTGTTGTTTTTGGTTTTGGTTTTTTTGTTTGTTTGTTTGTTTTTTGTTTTGGTTTGGTTTTTTTGGTTTTTTTAAAACAAGGCCTTTGGCCAAGCATGTATAGATTGATACAACTGCCACATCCAGGCCAAAAGAAGTACAATAAAGTCAGTATTTTATACCAATGTACTGATAAAAATTTGCATCAGTAAGAGAAAGTTAGATCTTAAATTGCTACCATTTGATTCAAAGAGATTTATAAAATTAATCGCATTTGCCTTCCCCTTCTTGAAATATGAATTACTATGAGTCCTGTGATGCTTTTAAAGCCTAACAAATTTATTTATCGCATGAGCTTTCAAAGGAGAAAATCCCACTTCATCAGACACTTCAAAGATGGGGAATTTACAGAATGGGAGGAAAATAAATGCAGGGAAGTGTAAGTGATAGGACCAGGTCAGACTATGATAGCAAATTAAAGCAGTTGTTAAGAATCAAACACTGGAAAACATCATATAGAGGAAGGTGAGGTCAAATCACCTATTGCAATGAGGGGGGAAAAAAGCACTGTCCCTATTTAACCCTGAGGCAACGGTGTCAAATCTACACATGTACTCGTATTCAGAGTACTCTCTCTATATATATATATAAATATATATACACTTATATGTAGATTTGACACCATTGACTCAGGGCTAAATAGGGACTATAGCTTTCCCCCCCCCCCATTGCAATAGATGATTTTATCTCATTTTCCTCTACATGATGTTTCCCAGTGTTTGAATCTTAACAATTGCTTTGGATTTGCTGTCACGGTCTGAACTGCTCCTGTGACTTACATTTCCTTGCACTTATTTTCCTCCCATTCTGTAAGTTCCCCATCTTCACAGCGTCTGCCAAAGTGGGATTTGCTCCCATAACAGCTCATGTGACAAAGAAATTTGTTAGTCTTTAAAAGTGCCACAGAACTCCCCGCTTTTTTTGCTCAACTAGGATAACATGGCTACCCCTTCGGAACTTATTAAAATAATATTAGAGGAGAATCCCATAAAAGGAATGATTTTGTCATATCCAACATCATATTAATGCCTTTCTCCCATTGTTAGCATATGTGTCAGCATACTGAGTGTTCTGGAATCACTTAAGTGTATTCTTTTCTTTTGACATCTCTTACTTTTTCCAGGACTGACAACCAGTTAAATTTATCCTGTAAAGGCATAGCACCAACAGAACACACCATGGTAGTAACAAAAATGAAAGGTTTTGCTAAATCAGTCATATTCTTGTCATTCTTAAATAGCAATAATCTTACTAAAAACACATCATCTTATGTACGATTTTCATTTCTTACCTAGTTCAGTAACTTGTCGATCGAAAGGACAGCGAACTGCTCTCCCATGGAGAGGGAGCCGGGTAAGACAGTCATGGCACACAGTATGACCACACAAAAGCAGCCTGGGAACTTTATCACCTTGCAGGGAAAATACATCTTCACAGACTCCACACTCAAGAACCTATAAATCAAGAAAGTATTTTGAAGTGATCAGAAGCAACCACACATTGAGAGATAAGTGGTCCTGCTACACCAGTAGCTCGTTTATCGCACCAGTTGCACCCGCAACCCAGCTAACCTCAGCAATTGCCCCGTTTGACAGCTCTCCCTTTATGGATTTTGGTTTTAAAAGCCACCCGCGACCGAGCCCCGACTCTGTGTAAATGAGGTGAATGAAGCCCGACTGCCGGTCCAGATGCAAATCCCCTCACAGGGAGACCCCCAGGCAGCCCACCCCGCTGTCCGACCAGGAGCTGCCGCTCCACAGACTCAGGGCACTCCGGGGCCTGCCCGCCTCACCGGGCTCGCCACTAGCCTGACTCCCATGGCAGCCTTAGGGCCTCTCGCGGTCGCCCAAGCCTGCCTCCCGGCGCGCTGTCCCCACCGGCGCCCGCTCCGCAGCCAAGGGAGGCCGCCGCACTGAGTTTTTTCCACGCCTCTGGGGACAGGCCGCGGGCCGCCAGCGGTCACTAGCCCAGCCCAGACCCGGCGCACGAGCAGCCGCAACCACTCTCACCTTCACGGCAGCCCCAGCCGGGCCCCGGGCGCCGCCGTGCCGAGGGCCGGCGTCCAGCCCGGGCCCGGCCTTGTTTACACCCATGGCCGCCATCTTGGAAAAGGGGGAGGAGCAAACTAGCCACAGAGCAGCCGCGCGCACCCGCCCTTCTGCCGTGACGTCACCACACGCAGCAGCCGCGAACGAGCCTAACGGCTTCCGCCCGCCGACGGCCGCGATCACCAGTGCGCATGCGTCTTCTTGTTAGCGTCAGCCGCGACCCCTTCCGGGACGCACGAACACTACGATTCCCATCATGCAACGGGTCACGTTGACGCTCAGCGGCTTGCGGAAACTACAGGTCCCGGAATGTAATGTTCTAGTGTCCTCTCAGGCAGCGTGGACAGATTTCAAATCCCAGCAAGCAACGGGATTAGAAATTCCCTCGCTACAAGACTACAGTCCCCGGCATTCCCGGACCCGTCTTCGTCCAGATCGTCTATAAACTGCCGGGCTTAAGTAGAGCAGTGCGTGCTGGGACTTGTAGTGTCTTCCCGGATCCTGACGCGTTGCATGCTGGGAATCATACCTCGGTGTTTGCTGGGTGGACGGTTTGGCTCTGCGGCAGAGCTGGTTTCTTTTCGCCATTGAAGGAAGCTTGGCCTGGCTGAACCACCGTAGACGAAGCAGTTCCTGCGAGGGGAGGCCGGGGCGATGGATGTGAATCAGCCGAAGCAGGAGCATCTGCTGGCGCTGAAAGGTATCTGCGCCTCCCTGCAGCCTTCCCTCCCTCCCTGCATTTGGACCCCACCTTTTCTCCCCTGCCTGGGGTGCCGGCTCCGGCTCCGGCTCCGCCGTGAGTGGCCTCAGGCCGGTTCCCTCCACCGCTGCAGGGTGAAAACCTGGGGCTGCCCCCGGCTCAGTCAGGCGGGAAGAAGGAGAACCGAGGCCCCGGCGCGTCAGTACGGGAGGCGGCGTCGGCCAGTGGGCAGGGCCCGGGCGCAGGCCCTCGTGAGCCCTCCCAGGGCCTGCGCTGCTGGGGGGAGCGCGATTGGCGCCTTTGGGGGAAAAACGGGTCACTTAGGGGAATAAAGACAAAATGCATAAACGTTGTCTTGGTGCTGCCTGTCCACAGCTGCGGTTGTCATAGACCAGTGGTTCCCAATATTTTCTCTGCCGTGGCACACCTTGCTAACTTTAATTAATTTGAGGCACACCAGCATACAGTTTCCAAATGAACTCATGAATATTCATGAGCCAATCCAAAGCTCTTTGAGTAGCTCTTGAAAAAAATTTGGTGGCACAGCTGCTCAGACCTGACAGCACATCTGAGTGCCGCGGCACACTGGTCGGGAAACACACATAGACATATCAAGGAGTAGGAGAGAGAGAAGTGGTTCACGGTTCACTTTCACAGTCAGACGTGGACAAGCCTTGATCTAGATTAGAGTGCTGGTTCTCAGCCTCTTTATTTACCATTGTGGACTGCATCAAAAACCAATAATACCAGTATGGCCCTCAGGATGCCACGTGAATAGCAGCTGTGTCCCAGTTTGAGGCACAAGCGACTTCTGGGCTGCAATTAGAGAACCACTGGTAGAGGTTAGCACTATGTAATGAGGAAACCTGGGTTCTGCCCCTAGCTTTCTCAAAATATCTTTCTGGAGGCCCTTATCTTCTGTGCTTCACTCTCTCCAGCTGTAAAACAGAAATAGTAAGTTATCTTTATATAGTACTTTGAACGGAAAGACGTACAAGTATAGAATAATGTTTTATTGTTGGAGGCTGAGGTGTTTACAGTCCTGGCCAAACAGATTAGAAGTGCAAAGGTATGAGTGATGGAATAGCTGTGCAGTGTTTTGAAGGTGGAGAAACTTGAGCTTTGTTGGGGAGAAGAGAGAATGAGAAAAGATCCAGTCTGGAAAAAAAAGACTGTCTTAGTTGTCGTGTTCTGGATGGGTTGAAGAGAAGAAGGCTAGAAAGCTTCTGAAAGTCACAGAGCATACAAGCACCACTGAATTATGGGGATGACAATCCTGTGTTCTGCAATACCTGCAGTTTCCGGATGAGTTTCAGCTAAGGACCTCGTCCTTACATTAGCTATCCATTTGTCTTATAGTATATGGCAGGTGTGGCCAAAGTGTGGCTCTTGAATGAAAATGTGTGGCTCACAGAAGAGCATCAGCAAATCAATTTAGTGGGTAAAAGTATATGGCTATATGCGTCAGTGCAGCTCTTGAAGGTTTAATAATCAGCTTGTGTGGCTCTTGAGTTCCATAAGTTTGGCCACCCCCTGGTATATGGTATACTGTACTATATATTTTGTCTTCTAACTCTTCTTTGCTCAGTGAACAACTGTAGACTTAATTGATTCCTTGCCTTTAGAGTCCAAAACTGATTAATTCATGTTTGCTGCATACTTTGAATCTAATTTGCAACTGAGCACAACTCCATAGTTGAATGCTGACCATTTTTGCCAGAAGTGAATTGGGACCTGTCACAAGAGAGCAGAGTACTAAATACTCTTACTCTACTTTTTTTTTTTTTTTCTCAGTCAGTGAAAATGGTATTGCTTCTGGCATTGTTGGTCTGGCATTGCACTTTGGTGTGCACGTTAAATAACAGTAATGAATAGTTTAAGATGATGTACACAATCCTGAAAACAGCTAAACTGAATGAGGCAATTCTGATACCTAAACCTATACATCTGCATGAGTAACTGCAGAATTAAGATTTTAGTTGAGTCTGCCTCACATCAATACCTTCACTTTTAAAACACTACAAAGACAATATGTTGGTTTTAATGATGTTAGGTCAGGCCTCAATATGGCACCTAGGATTTTGCCCCTGTCACCTAAGAGATCCAGGGCAACCGAATAGCCAGAGTGGTGTGCTTAAGACTGCCCTCAGCCACCCCCACCCCCCCCAAAAAGTCACTGCTGGTGGCTGTTTCAGTGGTGTGGGGGGAAGGTAGTGGTGCTCTCTCCCTCCAGTGCTGCCGCCATTCCTTCTACCCTCACCCTGCCCAGGGCCACTGAAAGAGCTTCTGGAAGAGGCTTTTTTTGGGGGGGAGAGGAGGAGTTCTGGTTTTGAGAGCAGTATGCTAAAGAACTCCCCCGCTGATGATAAAAAACAACTGCCGTAGTCTCTCCCTCTTTCCTCCCTGTACTGCTAAAAGCATCTTTGTCAGCAGCTTCTCTTTTTTTCCCCACGGTGGTGGGAGAGCCCCTTCTCTGCTGGATACCTAAGGGCACCCGAGTTTTTGGGCTGTCCCCTATGTGTCTGGCAGATGCATTGAGGGCTGTGTTAGGTTCTTGCTGTCTAAAGCAGTTAAATGAGGTTTCAAATGACAACCTTGAGCTTTTTTTACCTAATAAAAGCAGGCTTGCTATTATAATAACTTACTCAAAGCAAAGTCTTTTATTAAATCTTTTGTTTGAGGGACAGAAGACTTATAGGAGGTTTAAGTAGATCCTCGGGCCTGTGCAGAAGTGAATGCAGTATCAAGGCTATAGACTTTGTAATGAAGGGGGAAAAAGGGAATTTAGATTTGTTTTGCATTCTCTCTATCTTTCGTCCCTTTCAACTCCCAGAACTCAATCATTGCAATGTGGTAGCTAAATGATCAGAGTCTAGCATTTGTAGTAGTATTGTCTAGTGCTGGTCTCCGTTAGAACACCTGCAAATGACTGAAAATGTGAGGAGCTAGAGTGTAAAGGATGCTCTGAATTTATTTACATTGTTGTTAATGCTGTTTATGTCCACTATCTGACATCCAGTTTAATCTTCATCTGAGAGACAGAAATGCTGAATTTTGAAAATTAGGGAATATTGTAATTAAAGTTTTCATAGTAGTATGACAGGCAAGGAATCCTGTGGCACTTTTAAAGACTATCAAATTTATTTATCACATGAACTTTCATGGGAGAAAATATCACTTTGTCAGACGCTTTGAAGTTCATGCAATAAATAAATTTGTTAGTCTTTAAAAGTGCCACAGGACTCCTTGCTTGTTTTACTGAACCAGACTAACATAGTTGCCCCTTTGGAATTTGTCAACACAATAGTGTGGTTGCTTGTGTAGCTCTGAAGTTTGGAGTCAAGAGTGGTCGATGTATAGTTATGTTATAGAATGGAAATAAGAAAAATCTTGATTATATATTGTCTGGCACACTTAATGAGGCAGCTGTTCTGGACTCTTTATTTTAAATAGTGTATTTTTGTCAATCCTATTTTGGAGAATATTGTTTTCATCATCAGTAACTGTAGTCTGCAATATATTATTCAGCTTCCTTCATGGGAGAAGAAAGATATTTTTTGTTTAAAATTAATATTTTATTTTTTGGGGGGTGGGCTTGATAATTTGGTATGCTATAATAGGATTTTTCCATATCATTTGAAAGGATTTAATAGGTTTTAGCATCAAGCTGTTGATGTTTTAAATAAAATTCTGATCCTTTTAGTGGACAGCATTAAATATATTTGTTAGTAGTGGAGCGCTGTAGAGGCATGGTAATTTGAGGTAAATGCAAAGGCATGCTTAACTGGATAAAACTCTTTCATATGACAGTGGAAATGACAGGCCATAATAGGTGACAGAGGAGAGCATTGTTCAGGAGACTATGTAGGTTTTTCCATGAAAAGCAGATCATAAGTGTATTTTTTTAATAAAGTTTTAAGTGTACTTAGCCAATGTTTTAACAGACTAGCAGTGAAGAAGTATGAGTTAATATTTAGTGTTGTAAAGTATAAAACATTCTGATGTATAAATATTGCTAGTTTATCTTTACAGCATTTTGTTTTACTGTAAAATATTCTAGCAATATATGACTTTCTTAACATGGTGGTATCTTCTTTACAATACTTCTGCTTTAGGTCCTGTTTTCTTCTGATCTGTGCAGCACATGCAAGAAAAGATTCTTGTAAATAAGATGTATTACGCTTTAGAGTTGAGGATCCTAATCAAGAGACTTTCTTTTATTAAGAATAACTGGATTCCTACAGTACCAGCATGGAAGTAGTTTTGCACTATCGACCATTTCAGAATGACCTCACAAAATTGCAGAAACTTGCAGAAGAAATACTAAAGGAGTTTCCTATTCGGCAGCTACCAAGATTTGTTCCCTGGTTTCCAAATGAGTCGCACAAACTTCCCTTGAAGCCTAAAAGACAACCACCTGTTATTTCCAGTGAGAAAGCAGAAGAAGTGAAACAACTCATTACAGCTTCAGAACCTTCTAGTGGGTCTCAGTGTTATGACAGCACTGTAGACCTTCTGGAGTTTCAGTCTAGTTTGAAAACCCAGGAAAGTTTAATCCAGGCACAAATGGTGCATGCACAAATTCATAAAAACAATCTGGAAGAACAGTCAACAACTAAAAAACCAATACTGAGAAGGTCTTGGAGTATCTCTGTCCCTAATCCTAAACTTAAAGAAAAAATTCTTCCTTTATCTAAAGAACTGCAGAGTAATTTAGAGAGACTGAAGCTACATGCATTTTATAGAGCAAAGTGGACAATTGAGCAATCTATTTGTAATAATCTAACTCTTGAGGACGTTTGGATAAAATTGAACACTATGATCAAACATAATGAATTACCATCTTGCAATGCTACAATCCAGAGATGTATAGACCAGATATGGGTTTTCTGTGACATATTGTACAGTGAATATGTTGGCAATCTTCTTAGAGAGAGGTTACATCTTACTGGGAGAATGAACTTATATGTGCATAAATATGGAATTATATTTAGCTTGTAACTTTAAAACCAAAGGAAACAACTATATTGCTGTCTGGAATATTATGGATTTTTTTAAAAATTGATTGGAAATATGCTATATATGCAGAAGAATTGGAAAACGATGAATTGACTATCAAGAAACTATTTTAACATTGTTTATGTGTAATTTTGTGGCCCATGAATTATATCAGTGTAGTTTTATAGTTGTTATGAACATCAGAATAGCCTTTGTATAATTTTTTTTCCTTCCATGCATAGAGCCAGAGCCTATTGTCAAATTACTCTTGCAGCTGTGCTGTGTTAGGAAAATTAAATCTGTACTTATGTCAGGTAGAGAACTTCCTTCCTGTATTGATTTCAGTTGAAATTAGGAAAATAAAAGCACAACTTATTTTTCTGAAGTGAATTAGCATTGTCCCCATGATGAATTTTTGTCCTGGAGTTCCAGATACAAAGTATCAGGAAACAACTCTCATGAATAGCTGAAAAAGGAAACTGACTTCTGTTCCACAATAATCTTGTTACATTGTGCTTATTATGAATTATTTGCTCTGAAATACTACTAATAAAAAAACAAATGTTAGAGAAAAAGTTGCTTATATTGTAGTGCATCCTTTCACCTCCATTACTTTATGCCTTTTGCACTGACATTTTTCTGGTGTTGCTGTTTTTGGATCTCAGTCCTACACTTGAGCTTCTGTAGCTTATAATTATAATGATGAACAAAAGGGAAGTGTTAGCTATTAAAGCACCAGTATATTTGAAAACTCATCTAACTAGCTTGTGAAATTGTATGTATTGATAATGTAATGGTCCCATGCACTGGTAGGTTTTGCTGTTTGTATGCAGCATGGTTTGCAGTCACACAAAATAAGAGACCCAACTTCAATATGAATGTTGAGCATATTCCTGTTCTCATCAAAGGGTCTGTTATAAACTGCGCCTTGGGACCATGTAGGTGTTCATGAGCATGTATTTTCTTTTGGTGACCTCTCTGAGAGTTTTACAGTAACTGCTACCTGTCTTGGAAAAAGCTCTATTCTAACTACGTACACAAGTAGTCCCATGGAACTCAGTGTAACTACAGTCATATGCAAATGTTGCAGCTTCAGGGACATTATTTTTTGTTGGTGTGTGTGTGTGAGTTGAGGGTTGTTTTGGTTAAGTTTTTTTCCTACTTCTCCATTTGGGAAATAATCTGTCTTGACGATAAATCCCAGGCACCATGATATAGATGAGGAAACATAAGTTAAGAAAGATGGTTTACAACAGCCTTGCAAAATTCTACTTATCCACTTTCTTGGGGCAAGGTTGTTTGGTTGGTTGATTTGACAGGTGAGTAAAAACTCATTCATTTTATTTTTTCATTATTGGTAGTGTAGAGTTTGTCAAGCCTATTAAATTTTCATGATCATTTTGAAAGGCTGACTTAAACTTTGTAACTGCAAAACACCAGTTTGAGTGCAATGACCTTAGATCCCTATTAATTTTTTTTCCTTGCTTTTTGGTTAATGCAAAGGTGTGTGAACTTGATTCCTTTTGTCAGTCACTTTCAAACTGACTTGAAAACAAAGAAATGAAAATACACTTTAAAAACCTAGAACTATTAGTTATTTTGGATATTTTAAATACTACGTTTGCATTAACTTTTCCTTTACTTTCTGAATTCACAGTGATGAGGTTAACCAAACCTACGTTGTTCACCAATATTCCAGTGACTTGTGAAGAGAGAGACTTGCCAGGTATATGATGATCTTTTGCTTAATTAATTAATTGACACCATGGGGTGTTTAATATTCTCCACCTAACAGGTTTTTTAAAGGAAAAGTAAGTTCATCTCCATCTCCTGTGGAGTTAGAATCTAATGCAGTGATTCCCAACCATTTCAGTAACACAGCACATTTCAATGAGAACAACAATTCCATGGCACACCCACTTTTTTCAGCCAATTGAGTACTCATAAGTATTATGCTTACTTATATTTACTGTGGTTATGGTCTTACTAGAGTGGTTTGCAGCATAATGCAAACAACAAGCTAATGAAGAATCAATGCATCAATATTTCAATTCCACCAGAGGGAAAAAAAAACACGTAATCTCTATCTTGCCTTTTAGCCACCTACGTTTAGAATGTTCATAATTAAGAATTAAAAGATGAATACCTTGCTTCTTACTTGATGATTAATTTTGGTTGTGTAGCAAGCTGTTAAAGATGAAATGATATTTGTTTTACATTGATTTCCATTACTTTTGTACAGACTTGGACAGTTGTCATAGCATACCAGTGTGCTGGGGCACACTGGTTGAAAACCACTGATCTGAGGCATGTATAACACCAAAAAGGGTGAAAAAAGGTGGATGGTACTAGAAAAGGAAGAACACCTGAGAATGCTTAGACTAATTTAGCAAGCAACATGAGTTGAGGTTTGGTCATTGTATACACAATAAGAAATAGTTCAAGCAACCCACAATGAGTATCTGAAACTCCTACACCACATAAGTTTGATGACATTGTGGGCTCTGTAGTCAGAGATGCTAAAATATATGAAATGAACATTCCCTCTATAAAGGTCAGAGAAAGCTAGGAAAGTTCACCACCATCTTTCTCACCCCATTGCTCTAGAAGCTTGTTGGACGAGCCATAAACATGTGCCCTAAAAATCTCAGCAATTAGGAAAATTGTAATACCCAGTGGAAGCTTTCTTTTTTGTTGTTTTAAAATGATTAAAGAGAGAGGGAAACCTTCAGAGAACCAAGTGTCCACTGAGTAGAAGATAAAAGCATGGAGTTACTGTCCTTACCTGGAGACATGGCATCCTATATTACTCCCTCATTACAGCCATTAGTTTACCAAGTACCCTAACTCAATGGGCAGTAGAGAATGCTAGCTGGTAAATTCCCTTTGCTTTTGGTGCCAGCACAGCCTTTAGTTCTTCCCTTGAAATTGCTGAGTTTTCCCCAGATAATCACTATGTTGTGCTGTCGAAATAGGGTAAAGAGAGAGGGGGTGTGCAGCCTATAGATTTTTTTTTTTTTTTTTTTTCCCCTCATGCCCTTCTAACCATTGTCATTCTCCATGCCTCGTAGTGCCTTCTAGTGAAATTAGAATGTACAGGAATGCAAGTAAAGTAAAGAAAGATAAATTGGTAGTTATTTCTCCTGTGCTGTGTGATAGGCCCTATTCAAGCAAAATGCCCATTGAAGTTAATGCTTATCCCAAGCATTGTCTTAGAGACTGAGCCTTTCTGTGTATCTGTTGACTAAATTATTAAATACAACAGATGGCATTTTCAGAACTTCTCACTAATGTTGAGGGGAGTAGAGTTTGACCAACCCTGAAGGTTTTTGAAAAGTCCAACCTGTATTATCCCAGGGAGGAAAATATGATAGAGACAAGTCAAAGGCTTGGTAACCCAAGAGAATGTTTTTGGGGTTTTTTTCCTTTAACCTCTCTCTTGCTAGTCAGCCAAAATCCAGTTTTGCTTGTTTTTCATTCTCTGAGGAAACCTGATAATTTGTATAAGATTGAACGATTATCTTTTTGCTGAGTTACATATATGAACAAATAAACTGTTATGTCCAATAGGAAAGACTGAGCAATATTAGGTTTATTGTATAATGATTATCACCACCTTTGCAATGGCAAAACATTGTGTGCAGGTACCCTTTTATTTATAGTTTTATAAAATAACAAAATAACATCCAAAAGCAGGTACAATTGTATCATCAAATTCTAGCTGCATGGAAAGTAAACATTTCATTTGTGTGTAGATGAGGGTCTAGTTTATGCAAATATTTCTGATTCACGTCACTTTGTATTACTACAGGAGATCTGTTTAATCAGCTCATGAAAGATGATCCTTCCACTGTAAAAGGAGCAGAAACCTTAATGCTAGGAGAAATGCTGACTTTGCCTCAGAACTTTGGGTAAGAATCAAATATGCAACTGTAATATATGCAGAGCACTGCTACATGAATCCTGGAACTTGGATTACTTGTGTTTATTACCTCCTCTCCCTTTTTTATTTTTAAAGAATACACATTGAAGTATTTCAGTGATGACTGAGCACAACTTGTTTGTTTAATTAACAAGAGATTATCTGTGATGTATAAATAGATAGTACTGATACTGCTTCAGTGTAGTCCAAGTGCATTCACTGTTGCCACTGCAATAGGTATCTGCCTCTGTGTGTAATAGGATCTAGGGGAGGGAGTATACAGTATATGTTACTATGTAGAGCCCTACAGAATCTGCAGCAACTTAACTTCCGGGTGAAACACAAGCTTTTATAGCAGGCAGTCTCTAATGCAGGAACTGCATTAGAGAAACTGGTATTCAGGTACAGACCACTAATGTAGATAGATTGCACTAATGAAGAACAAGCAGCATAATTACTCCAGTTCGTTATTATATTAAGTTGCACAGGTATAAAGATCACTTTACAGTTGTGCAGTACGCACACATTGAGGGTTTTCAAGGGATCAACTCTGTATCTCATTGCAGGATTGGGACTTTAGTTTAACAGCTGTCACTGAGATTCTCATTTTCAAGTAGGGAGTCTGACCATTTAGTTTTTCATATGCTCAGTCTCATTGGCCTTTACTACAATAGACGCTGCAAAATTTTCCATTCTTCTTCGAACACTGCTTGGATACATTCAGCAATAGGTATATCCGTGCTGCAGTGCACGATTGGTCAGAACTTTTTGCCCTAACCTGTCAGAAGAGGGCTGGTGGCTACCACCCCATGGCTATATATGTGGCTGCCGCCCAACCCTTCCCCAGTTCCATTTTGTCCACCTCAGTGATGGTTTGTGGAACAGCCCACTCCTTGTATCTTTCTCCGGTTTATAAGCTTTCCGCTCGACTGGGAGCACCTTTTTGTCGACCTAGTTCCACCAAAGAGTGTTCCCTCTCTCGAGCACCCGTCTTTGGAGCACCAGCATTGCTCTCCTCTGCCGTCCGCCATGCCAGGGTTTAAACACTGCACTGAATGCAGCAGGGCTTTCCCACAGGACGATTCTCATGAGAAGTGCTGCCGGTGCCCGGGCGAAAGCCACTTGGTCACCTCCTGCTCCATCTGCCTGTCCTTTAAGCCGAGGACAATCAAGGACAGGGAGCAAAGGCACCATGCGTTTGGCCTCAGGGCAAGTGCAGCAGCTTTCCCCTGAGGCTTCGGGCTCTCATGTGGTACCGTGTGCCGACTCCGCACCAGAACCTTCCCAGCACCACTCCCCAAGAGGATGCAAGACTAGCTCAGTACCAGTGTCAGTGCGTCCCACAAGGGACTCCTCACAGGGCCAAGAGGAGTCAGTGCTGCTTCCCTCGACTCTGGAGGCATTCGAGACAGCAGAGGCACTCCTCTTAATGCCTACTCCACCCTCCCCAGTACCCGCTAGGAAAAGGAGCAAGCCAGCCTTTGTTTTGAAGGTCTGGGTGCACCAAAAATGGCACCTAACACCATCTCTCCTGTCAATACCGAGTTCCCCAGCGCTGGAACCCACTACCCTCCAGAACCCCAGTACCGTCAAGCCTTCCTCCCAGCACCGCATCACCCTGCCATCTCCATGGTCCCATGGGACCTCCCCCACTTCAAGTACAGGAGAGGGGGCCTAAACAGCCACGACGCCAGCCTCCGGTGCTGTCACCCTCCCGGTACTGGACTTATGAGTGGTCCTCCCAAGAGACCGCTGCGCCCAGCTTGGCACTGATTCCATCGGCACTGGCTAGAGCTCTAAACGCGGTGCCGTGCTCCTATATGGGAGAGCTCTCGGCACATTTCGATCTCCTGCGCCGTGTCTCTGCCCACCTGGGAATGGAGGTCCAGTTATTGGAAGGGCACGGTGATAGCCTGTTTTCATACCAGCAGAGCCCTTTACTGTTCCCTTCCACCCTAATGTTTGGGACCTTGCATCCTCATGCTGGCAAACCCGGGTTCTATCTCCCTGGTTTCAGACATGGTGAGCCACAAATATAGAGTCCCAGTGTTGGAGTTTCCATTGCTTACCCACCACCCAGCCCCATCGTGAGCGGTGGTGGAAGTGGCACATGGCCCAGGGCAAGTCCACTGCAGCCCTCTCTCAACATCAAGAGGTGCTAGGGAATTAGACCTTCTGGGTCGGAAGGTGTATTCTTCCTCCACCTTCCAGTTATGCGTCGCAAACAACCAGGCCCTGGTGGGCCGATATATGTTGGATGTCTGGGAGTCGATGAATAAGTTTCAACACCTACTTCCCCAAGAGGCGAGGGAGGAATACAATTCCTTCCTTGAGGAAGGCAGGGTAGCATCCCAGGACCTCCTTCTATCTGCATGGGATGCTGTAGACATGGCCTTCCATACTGTGGCCTCAGCCATAACCCTATGATGTGTGGCCTGGCTGCGAGAGGCTAGGGTGTCCACTGCCTCTCAACAGGTGGTCCTTGACCTCCCCCTTGGTGGGGAAGCTGTCTTCCTGCCAGAGATGGATGCCATTCTGCAGACTGCCTGCGACCCTCAGGGGGAGATAAAATATTAGGGTCTCCTCTCCTCAGGGCCTCTTCCATGCCCTCCAGCGTAACACTCAGCCCTGCTTATCCCCTTTCTGAGTATGGGCACGAGTTAACACTCCCACCACTGCAGCTCAGGCCTGAATCCTGATTAAGGAACTTCTCCCCTCCCGGGGCCACTCCTCCGTTCCCCAGGGAGAGCCCAGCCATCCACCAGGGGTAGCTATTCATAACCAGCTGGGTTGGTGCTATTATGCACCTCCTGAGAACCCCTGCCCAAAGGGGTGGGGTACCCATTGACTCAGAAACCTCCCTTAGGGCTCACGGACAGCTTCAAGTTCAGGGCTGAGTCCAAGTGGCGCAGCAGGCAAAGGCAGCACTCTCTGCAAACATAGAAAGTCCCAAAGGCCCACAGTTCAAGGGCAGCAGTCCTGAAGGGCCATGAACAGACTGGAGCAAAGCTGCATGGGATTAGCTCATGCAGGGCCCCCTGTCTAACCCTGGCCTCGCTGTATGCTCTCTCTATGGCTTCTCTTATCAATGTCAATAAATGGAGGAGGCCTACCTCCTTCTCTTAGATCACCTCTTATATTTACTAATCCTTGGGTGGGGAAGCCCCCCGCCTCCCCACGCGGTGCCCCCTTCACTCTCTTTTGAGACGCTTCGGGCAAAAAAAAGGGACACCCTGTAAATACTGGGGTGTTTTTCCCCAAGTACTCTTCCCTGTATTGGGAGACATGCACACCTTCCTGTAAAACCTTAACTCTGGCCCTCACTCATCTCAAGTCAGATGTCTAAACCCCCTCTCTCTCCAGAATGGGTTTGACTTCCCATTCCCTCCTCACAAGAGGACGCTTGTGCTCCCCCTCTGCATGCTGGGGTAGAGTCTCCCACTCGCCCTTATTCGCCTGTTCGCGCCACTGTCTCTCCCCTCCCCCCCCCCCTTATGTCACAAACGATCCTCAATGAAGGGATCTGAGGTACATTTTTCTGGTTCAGTGATGCCTTACACCTCTTCCGGCCCCATGAGGCAGGTCAACCTGGCCTTGTTCCACCGAGTTTCAGATGGAGATGTCGATGCCCGGCTGCTAGACGTGGGCATCTTGGGTTAGCCACTTGTGATTCCCATTGGTGGGGGTAACCCCCGCTGTAATCAGCTCCCACCGGCTGGTTGATAGCTCTCTCGGTGGACATGCTGAGAAGGCTCCACCATGGTGGAGCCTCTGGCCCGCTACTCCCCACCTTCTCCCATCCATGGGGGGGGGGGGGAAATCACTCTAACGCCAAAAGGAAGCACTCCCTCCTCCTTCTCCTCTACTACTGCAGCCCGCACTCTGGGGGAGCTGCAAGCATCGTTACCTGGCAATCAGGGATTTTGGTTCCCACGACCCCATCCCTACTTCCCCGGGGCACGGCAGTGCATCTACAGAGGTGTCCTAAGCCCTCTTAGTGAGTGCTAGGGGTGCTAACGCACCCGAGGTCTTACCTCCACTAACAGAACAAACCCACTATCAACCCGGGTTGTGTCTTTCTCTTTCTCTTTTTACGTAGGCCAGGGAAAATTTTGGGACCACCCCTTCTCCTCCCTTGCATTGGGCGGATCATAGAATTATAGGGTTGGAAGGGACCTCATAGGTCATCTAGTCCAACCCCCTGCCAGAGACAGGACCACTCCCACTAAACCATCCCAGTCATGGTTTTGTCCAGCCGGGCCTTAAACACCTCCAAAGATGGAGACTCCACCACCTCCCTTGGCAGCTCATTCCAAGGCTTCACCACTCGCCTAGTAAAAAAGTTTTTTTCTAATATCCAGCCTCGACCTCCCTAACCACAACTTGAGACCATTGCTCCTCATTCTGTCCTCTGTTACTACCGAGAACAGTCGAGCTCCATCTTCCTTAGAGCATCCCTTCAAGTAGTTGAAGGTTGCTATCAAATCCCCCCTCAATCTTCTCTTCTGCAGACTAAATAAGCCTAATGCTTTCAGTCTTTCTTCATAGGGCTTGTGCTCCAACCCTTTAATCATTTTGGTTGCCCTCCTCTGAACTCTCTCTAGCATGTCCCTGTCCTTTTTGTAGTGGGGAACCCAAAACTGAACACAGTATTCTAGATGTGGCCTCACCAGTGCAGAATAGAGGGGAATGATCACATCCCTTGATCTGCTGGTAATACTTCTTCTGATGCAGCCCAGTATGCCATTGGCCTTTTTGGCAGCAACAGCACACTGCTGACTCATATCTAGCTTCCCATCCACCATGACCCCCAGGTCCTTTTCTACACTGCTGCTACTTAGCTGAATGTTCCCCAGCCTGTAGCAGTGCATGGGGTTTTTCCGTCCCACATGCAGGATTTTACACTTGTCCTTATTGAACTTCATAAGATTTCTGTTGGCCCATTGTTCCAATTTATCTAGGTCTCCCTGAATCCTGTCCTTGCCCTCCAACGGGTCTACTGTTCCCCCCAGCTTGGTGTCATCTGCAAACTTACTGAGAGTGCAGTCTATTCCATCATCCAGATCATTGATGAAAATGTTGAACAGAACCGGCCCCAGGACCGACCCCTGGGGCACACCACTTGTGACTGGTTGCCAGCTAGATGTGGAACCATTGATTCCTACACGCTGAAACCGTTGATCTAGCCAGTTTTCTATCCACCTTATAGTCCACCTATCCAACCCGTACTTCCTTAATTTGCCAATGAGAATGCTGTGGGAAACTGTATCAAAAGCCTTGCAAAAATCAAGGTACATCACATCAATGGATCCCTGTCTGCCGTTGGCTATCAGTCTATGCAATACTGACCCAGAGATCAATTTGGTATGTTCAGGACGAGTCTGAGCCCAAACGTCGTGTTTCCCTGCGGATCTCTGCCTAGCGGGTGTCTTCTCAGTAGTTCACTTCCCAGAATACAATTTATATCACTGTGGTTACCCCTCATGACGGCTCCGGGGGGTTTTTCTCGGGAGTTCCATGGTGTATGACTCCCTTTTTTTCCCCTCCAACCAAAGAGCCTCCTTAGCTAGCAGCTGCTCTTTTGGCATACTTAAGCTCCTGTACTAAATGATTGCGAGATTCCTTCAGAACTTGAAGGAACCCATTAATGGCCCTGTTCCCGGAATCCCGAGTAGTGACCTGGGATCTTGGGGGGACTAGTTGACCCTCGATAGAAGTCATCCTCCTTCTCCCTGGTAAAACAAACGAAACAGTGATGAAAGAGGACAGAAAAAACAGACCGGAAAGTGGCTTAAAGGGGAAGGCCGGGGCTACACCTAAACAGGGTGACACGCCCTCAATCCGTCCTCGCTAGAGGAGGCTTTCCTCCCCTTTCTCTTAGATCTGTGGGATCTTCTGTGTTGTTTCCGTACTACAATGAACCTCTTTCTAGTACGTATGTTTCCTGCGCTCCATCACTTTAGGGTGGACGCTTTTCTGTCAGACCTGCACTATTGTGGCCCTTGTGGTCCCAGATCCTGAAAGCATGCTAGGTTTTGTAGGCTGTGTGGAGTGGCTTCTGTGCCCCCTGTGAGGGACACGAACCTACCCTTCAGACTCCGTCGTTAGTCACAGCAGCTCTTTGCGTTGGACTTCCCTCAGCTCGGTTTCTGTGGTGAGTTGTTAGCCGTCGGGCCGGGGTAATAATGATGACAATAATAATAATAATAATGTCATTTTGTTATTTCAGCGCAACGCGGTAGATGCTGACAGCTCCCCTCATACAATAGGGGAGTGTCACAGTGCCATTGAGAAGGGCATGTTGGCCTCAAGCAATGCCTTTACAGGGCTGTACGAGGCCTCAGCTATGGCCAGTTTGTGTGTTTTGTTATAGTCTTGACTAAGTTCTTGGTTCTCATGCCAGCTCAAGTGCTCTACCCACACCTCACGTCGTAAGGGATAGCCATCTCTTATCTTGCGTCCCCTGTGTCATACTCCTTTACTTTAGGAAGGGGATGGTCTTCTTTTCATCATCTTCTTCCTCACTTCTTGCAGCCTTCCTCCTACAGCGGGTGCACTGAGTGCTCCAGATCCACACAGTCGCCCTTGCCTCTGATCTCCCTGTGCTCTACTCTTTCCAATTAAGAAAAGAGGGGGTATTCTTCTCCGCCCTTCCCTTTCCTTATCCCTTGCAGCATCCTGTATTTGCCGCTGGTAAGCTGGGAGCTCAAGGATCACTTTAGTTTCTTCGCAATTATTGAGCCCAGTATGTGCTAGCGCCAGAATATCTAGCTCTCCAGCCTCAGCATATCCATATTTAACACCTACTCAGGTTCTTCGCTCGATGACATGCGCCTCGGTTTAGCTGTAATGTGCCTTGTCTGACTCTTTATACTAGGGTGACCTTAGGCTGTTCTGCCCTCGCACATCGGCTAGCATTCAGGCAACCTGGGCCTTCTATCCTCCACAGGGGTAGGTCCTGCCATCTTGGGTTGATCTTGCCTGGATCAGGGTCCTTAGGTCAATACTTTAGACCAGGGGTCTCAAACTCAAATCACCACGAGGGCCGCATGAGGGTTAGTACAGTAGCCCAAGGGCTGCACCACTGAAACCTTTCCATACAATAATATTGCAAATATTGCTAATGATCATGTCATTGCGAGCCGCAGGAAGTAGCTTTAGGGGCCGCATGTTTGAGACCCCTGCCTTAGACCTTCCGAGGACCTTACTTGTTGGGCAATTACCCAGGGTGGTGTGTGGCTGTGCTGAAAGCGGAAAAATCCAGCTCCACCCACCATCCGTCAGTATGGCTAGCAGTCACCTATTGCTGAATGTATCCAAGCAGCGCTCGAAGAAGAACAGTGGGTTACTTACCAGTAACCGTCATCCTTCGAAATGGGCTGCTCGGATTTATTCACAACCCTCCCTCGGTCCCCACACTCAGAGTTGGTGACTCCTAGGAACTGGGGAAGGGTTGGGCAGTCGCCACATATATAGCCACAGGGTGGCACAGGGGGCGGTGGCTGCCAGCCCTCTTCTGACAGGCTAGGGCAAAAAGTTCCAACCAATTGTGCGCTGCGGCATGGATACACCTATTACTGAATGAATCTGAGCAGCCCATTTCGAAGGAGGACAGTTACTGGTAAGTAACCCGCCATTATTGCCATGTCTGGGTCAGTTCCACTAGTGGTAACAATGTTGAGATTTGCAGGATAGAGCGAGGCCAGCATCAGAGCACAATGTCAGTTAGACAAGCTCTGAGCAGGGTTATGTGAGACAGTTTTTAAAATGTCAGTGGCCCACCTATGATCACTGGCTCTTGATATTGCTGGCATTGATGGATCTGAACTGATCATAGTATAGACACGATCATTGTAGAGTTTTAAAATAAAAATATCTACAATAATTAAAGATGGATTCTAATGGATTTCAGTATGTTGACTTGTGTTGTTGAGAATTGTATTGTTTTCTTTGAACAGAAATATATTTCTGGGAGAGACCTTTTCCAGTTACATTAGTGTACATAATGACAGTAATCAAGTTGTCAAGGATATATTGGTAAAGGTATGTGAAAAGAGTCTATTGTATTAATAAAATGTGTTAAATCCATAGTATTTGTGCATTTTAATATAATTCATAATTAATATATCAAGCAACGTATTTAACATAATTTTAATATAATACACATAGTAAGAAATACCCATTAAACGGTTTCCCAGAAGAGAGAAAATCCTCAGGTGGTCAGGAATGAAATCAGAAAGAGCCTCCAGAAGCAAATAGGGAGTAGTACTAACTTTGCATAATTTTCACAGCCATGACAAGCAGGAACTGTATTCTGCATTAGCTGAAGCTTCCAAGTGGTCTTCAAAGACTATCCTGGTTAAATTGTACTGAAATACAAATGGCTTCTATATTTCACCATAGCAAGTATGGTAAAGTTGAAATGGAAGCATTGCACATGTGCATTGTTCTGTTTCATAAGTTCAGATGGAAGATTGAATAATTCTGAACCATTTTCAAACATGTTTCTTTCGGCTTAGTGTATACAGTAATTAGCTGTGTGAAACCTTGTTGTAGGTTAAATTAAAACCTCTGTTGAGATAGATAGGTGTGAATTCGTGCTTCCAGTAGCATTATCTGTAAGCATCCACCTCAGGCAAGAGGAATGTATGAATCCATCAAGAAGCTTTTGCAGAGTATTGTTTTCAGTGGAGTAATGTGTGTATTGTAGGGATGAGGAATGACCTGAGAGCAAAACTGACAAAAGACACCATGGGAGTGAAATAGCTGGAGGGAGAAGCTGAAAGCACAAAGGGTGACCCAGGAAGAAATTTGGGGAGAGGTTTTTGGGTCAGGGTGTAGGCTGAAAAGTATGCTTGTCAATTTCCAAAGGGATAGCCATGTTAGTCTAGTCCAGCAAAAAAAAAACAAGGAGTTGTGTGGCACTTTAAGACTGGTGGTGGTGTGAGCAAAAGAAGCTGTTTCCTTCTGCTTAAGTGCTTCTGCTTTCAGACATACAACATTGTGCATTCTTTGTTAATAAATGAAACTGCATCAAAAGAAAACCTGACAGGAAGAGAAATTTGGTGACAAACTGGAGCAGCCTAGTACTGAACATTTGGCCAGCAGCTTGGGTCAAAAGGGGCAACAGTATATATTGAACTCAGTTAGCAAGGGTTGTGGTGATTCTTGATTACTATTACTAATAAATTTTCAGTCAAAACTGGATGTTTTCTAAAATACATGCTCTGAGAATTATTTTGGTGAAATTCTGTGGCCTGTGTAATACAGGAGATCAGACTAGATGATCACAATGATCCCTTCTTGCCTTGGAGCCTACGACTATATATAGAAAATGCAAATCCACTGCAAATGAATATAATCTTAGCAAGTAACGACTGCTCTTGTATTGAACAAAAATGAACTAAAATCTGGATCCTGGAAGTCCTCTACATTTGTAACACATTGATAGCAATACTGTGAGCCAAAGCGAAGCAGAAGTAGACCTGTCTGTATACTGAATATCATCCTTGGCTTTGAAGAAGCTACACTTTAGTCCTTTTGCAGGTACAGATGAACTTAGTCCATCTGTCACCAAATAAAATATATTTTCTGGTAATTACACATTCCCAACATTTTGATTTATTAGTATTTAAGGAAAAGGCTCCTGTGCTCTAATGCTACCGAGTTTCCTGTACATAATAAGAATTAAATACAATGTTTCACAAGGTCTGTTTTTAATGCTTTGCTCTTTAAATTCATTGCCGACTTGAAAGTATTCTAAACTCTGTGTTGTTTTCCAATTCCAAGGCTGATCTTCAGACAAGTTCTCAGAGATTGAATCTTTCAGCTTCCAGTGCTGCAGTGGCAGAACTTAAATCTGACTGTTGCATTGATGATGTTATTCATCATGAAGTAAAGGAAATAGGAACACACATGTAAGATTTATTTTATACTTATACATTTTCTTGTGCAAATCTCTGAAGTTGTTTACACAGTCAGAAGCTCGTATGCCACTGAGGTAAACCTAAATTGCCTCTAATTTTAATCATAGCAATTATGATAAAATGTAAATGGAAGCACAGCACATATGCATTGTTCTGTTTCTTAAGTACAAACAAAGATTGAAAATGGTTCAAAACTGTTATAATGCCTATCTCTTTCAGCTTAGTGTGTGCAGTAAGTTATACTACACAGACAGGAGAGAAGATGTACTTCAGAAAGTTCTTCAAATTCCAGGTACTGTGTATAAGGGTATGCGTTATTTGTAGCTAATAGATCCTGTTTGTTTTCTTGAAGCAGTTGAAAATTAAAAAATAAATTAGCTAATTTTTTTTATCAAAAACAGATGTCTTTTGTTACACTAGTCAGTCTGTGGCATTAGGGCTGGTATGTAGTGTTAGAATTTTCTTTTATAGGACATTTAACACTGAATATTCTTCTGTGTGTTATGAGATGCAATTTTTTTTTGTGGGTGATGGAGTGATGTGAGTATTTTAAAGAGCAGTGTCAAAATAACATTATTAAAGTTGCAAAGTCAAGATTCACAAGCTAAAATATGCCAGAATTAAGGATGCCTGTGTAATTTAATTCAGCCCATTGTTCATATGCATTATGATAGCATCTTTAACTGCATGATACCACACTAATTTTTTCCAGAGGACTCATGTCTGTTTTAGTGCACTGAATGGACAGTGCTTACTAGATAAACAGCTATTCAATATTTTGTTTTGTCCTCATTGTTCAATTTGTGGCCCCCTGTCTTGTTGGCTGCACACTGTTCAGACCTTGCTAAGAAAAAAAGAATAATTGAATTCTGCATTTTTTCCCTATGGGGCTTGTCAGTATAGTATTCAAGTGCTTCATAAACATTTATTTATTTCACAGTGCTCCCATCAGATGAAGGACTGGTGTAGCCTTTTTACAGATGGAGGACTGAGTTTAAGGTCAAAAGTATCCACCAATTTTGGTTACTCAGTTTGGGTTACCTAGAGTCTGATTTTTTCAGAATACTTATCACTGTATAGCACTTACTGTATTCCCACTGACTTCAGCTGCAGTTGTGAATGCTCAGCATTTCAGCAAATTCAGTGGTTCAAATCAAGCAGCCAGAAAAAGAGGAATACATGATTAGTGTGCACCTGTAAAATGTATGGTTTTAGTGATTTGTCCAATATTACTTAAGATATCTGTGGCAGAAGCAGGGAGAGAATCCTGTTTCTCCAGCACAGCATTCAACTACCTTAAGCATCTGAGTCTCTCTTTTTCTTCACGCAATCCCCTGGCTCATTCACAATCACTACATCTCTTCCATTTTCTACAACAAATGAAGCAGGGGCAACAGAGACAACAATCTCCTTCAATATACAGCCCCGAGACATCTCCATTCTATCTACTGAATGGGACAGTAGTCTTTGAGAAAGTAGTACATTATCTAATTAATGACTGTGTTGTAATGTATGCACACAAGGAAGTTGAATTAAAGTTGCACTGGTAAACTTAATTCTGGCATTTTCCAATTCTTGAATGCTTGACTTGGCAATATTAATAGAACTCTTGGGATTTTAAAAAAAGGCACAGAGGAAAAGAAACAAATTCCCAGTTGACACTCACGTGGGTCATTCCATCTAACACACCTGCGAGCTAACAAAGCAACCAATAATAGCAAAAGCAGTGAGAGTCCTTTGACACCTTGTAGACTAACAGATTTCTTCGAGCCTGAGCTTTCATGGACTACAACCCACTTCGTCAGATGCATCTGACTAACACGGCTACACCTCTGGACTATAATAGTAAGTTATCATTCCTTTAGTCTGTGGATTAGCACTAGAGGAAGATGAGACAGTTTGCCCATGTGTTTAACAGATATTTGCTGGCGAGAGAGGAAATGTGAGATTCTGGACTCTTGGGTTCTATTCCACCCTCTGGAGAGAAACGTGCACTCCTAGTGAGCACAGACTCATCTGCCTATTTCCTCCTAAGTTTTGACCCTTATCCCCTCTAGTGTGTCCCATTCCTCTCTCTTCCTCAGTCCCAGTTTCCAGTCTTTTGGCTTCTCATCCTAGTCCTGGTCTCTTTGCCCAACCATTTCCAATCTCACGTCCCACTCATTGTCTCCACTCCCCGAACCTCTCACCCCTTGTCAAATCTCTTTTCTCCTCCATACCCATGTTCTCTTAGCTCTGTTGGCTCCTTCTCTCTGCTCCTCATTCAATCTCATTGTCTCCCTCCACCCCAGCTCTGTGTCTGTTTCCTTGTCCTCTTTGCCCTCTATGCTGGCTCCTCATTAGATCTGTCTCTCCTTCCAGCTTTATCACTGATTATTAGTCCTAATCTCCCTCTAGCATTTCATCCAATCTCATTTCCCCACTGTTTCTTTCCCTGACTCCCATTCCTAGATTCACTGCCCCAGCCTCTCCCAGTTTTCCCCCAGTCCCAATTCCCAATCTAAGTGCCCCTCCCCTTCCATTCCACCAGTTCCAATCTTCCTAGCTCTTGGACAGAAGGAGGTTTAGACAATCTCCCAGAAGGCTCTTATCCTTTTTTTAATCAAACTGGACAGCTTCTCTTTTCTCAACACCTGAGTGCCAGCAGGGATGTAGTTGAGCATTGGAGTGAGAATCTATGCCTGCTATTTGCATGATTTTCACCAGGCTGGCAAAAGGCACATGCCTGAGACAAAAGTCTTTCCCCATATCAGTTTTCAAGGCCAGGGGACATAAGAATTTCTCAAAGAAAAGTTTGTTGATACTTTTTCAATATGTGCAAAATAACATTTTTCTCTAACCTGGTCTCAGAAATGGCTGAACCATTTGGGGTTAAATTTTTCAGAAAAAAATTCTGCCCAAGGAAGAAACACAGCGTCTAATATTTTACCTTGAATGGCTAAAATTTGGGAAAATTACAGCCAACTGAAAATACTGTGTTAAAATGGCAAATGTTGGGTAACCTTAATAATAGGAAGCCCATCCTATAATACATCGAGTGTGTTCTCTTTCCACTGACAAATAGTGAACCCTTTCCCCTTGTTTTATTTTGTTTTGTTTTTTTGTTTTTTCAATGGAACTGCTGTTACCATTATTGTTTGAAAACAACCACATTTCCAAACCCATTTATCAATTGATATTATGTAATAATGTCTTAACTGCAGAAATTGGGGGTGTATTGGAATACTAGTATATCGTGGGTTTATTGGGGGCCTCTTTGTTCTCTGTGTGTTTCTTTGCCGGCAGTCAGTTTGTTGAGATGATACATGGAAAATGAAAGACTTGCTATTAGACATCAGAAAAGCTTAAAAATTAGAAGAAAAAAGAACAATTATTAAGGAACCAATTGGTGAGGAAATATTTGAAAGAACAAAGCATATTTTGGCCATCCTTGACTAGAGTGGTGTAATAACTACAGATATTTGAAAGATGTGAATGACATGGACCAAATTAGATAGTCAGACCTGTGTAGGCTTGTTTAGAATCTGGAACTGATTGTAGGATCAGGACTTGCAATAGAAGGGAACTATTTAGGTTCCAAAGGGGCAGCCATGTTAGTCTAGTTTAGTAAAACAAACAGAGTCCTGTGGCACTTAAAGACTAACAAATTTATTTATTGCATGAGCTTTCATGGGAGAAAATCCCACTAAACATCTGATGAAGTGGGATTTTCTCCCACAAAAGCTCATGCAATAAATAAATTTGTTTGTGTGTAAGTGCCACAGGACTATTCAGGAAGGCCCAAGATATCACATGCATAATATAATGTGACTAAATTAAACAATGAAAATTAAGATTAACATCTGAACAATAAGACTTTTTATCTTTAGAAATAGTCTCCTGAGAAAGTGGTGGAAGCTCATTCACCTCAATTATTTAAAATGGAAATGGTAGAAATATTGATGGAAATAAAGCTGACTAGTTCCTGGAAATGTAGTAGGTTACCTCATATGTCTTTTCTGTTGTTCATTTTCCAGATCTGTGAGTTATTGTAATTTCAAGATAAGTAAAATTTGGGCAGAAAAACCTTAGAAGTATTAATTGATTATTAAATAAAGCAGAATAGGAACAAGTCTTGACACCAAGAGCAGTCTTCCAGGCTATGGCTGAAATGGGGTATTCCAACAAACAGTACATGAAAGGAAACAAAGAAAACGTACGTAGGTAGTCAGCCATGGTAAATACTGTTTCTCTGTTGTCCACTATTTTGGGATTTTTACTTGGGAGGGGAAACTGGCCATAACTTTCACAAAATAAAACACATTTTACAGCAAGAGAGGGATGTGCAAATGAGGTAGTGGAACATCAGCTGTATGTAAGTAGTCAGTCACACTGTTGCTATCTTAATTTTTCCTTAAATACACAGAATTAAACATCTACTGGTGATTAAAATACGTTCTTAGTTTTAATTATCACAGATAATCACAGCCATTTTATACACAGTAATTTGATATTGCTTGCCTCAATTAAAAATATAAATGTCAAAAACATAGTAATTAAAAGCTCCACAATATTTACTTTACAGAAGATGTACCTGTCAAAATGAACATCTGGCTTGGATTTTAAATGTGCTCAGAATATACAGAGAGAATATTTTATGACTGTGAAAAGATGGTGGAACTTGTAGTGTTGCAGTAACATCAATTTCACCTCTGTCAATAGCAGAAGTTAGAAGTCTTGAGGGCTTCATTAGGAACATGTGGAAAAAACTCAGGAACTAATTGGTTCCAAGACATTATAAGAAGCAGTAGTGTGTTGACTTTACTGTATATTTTTATACAAAATAGCTTAATAATCAATGTGATACGTGAACTTTTTAATATGTATTAGAATGCTCTGACATATAACACCCGAGTATATGTGAGCGTGGATCAATGTGGGTATAATGGGTGAGCAATGTTGGTATCCTGTTTATAGGAAGACTTCTTTTTTAAACTAATTGGCTATGCATACAAGATTCCTGGGATTTTCAAATGCAATACTTTTATGTTTTATACCTTTTTAAGGAGTTTTGAATTGGGGTGGCTCTAGGCTTTCTTGTAACATTGCACTAACTGTAGGATGTATATTTATGTAATACTTAGTTCTTATAAGCAACACGATGGTAAGAATAATATGGGAATTGAGGAAGAGAGCATCTGAATATATGCAAACAATAAATAAAGGTGATATAAATGGTAGCTCTGGGTCAACTAAGTCAAATCTTTTAAGATGAGAATAATTTAAGATCTTTCTCTTGGGCTGCTTATACTTAATGGTGTTGGTAAAGAATTAGACTGTGAACATCTCCTGAATAAATTAAAGGATTTGTAGCTGATAGTTTTATAGCATCACGAAATGTTAGAACTATAATTAGATCAGTTGAAAGCTTTTTTTATTTTAAAAAAAAGTTTGTGTCAAGCATTTTATGTAATACCAAATTCTCAAAACTTTGATTAAAAGAAGTAAATTTTTTCTTGCTCTGTTAATCCTCAACTGGAGAGGAGATAAAAATTCCAGGCCTGAATTCATTCACACACATGAAATAGGAGGAAATCTAGCTTGTCACAACTGAAGTATGTGCGGCTTGTTAAGAATTTCACTTAACATTCATGGATTTTGGCACTAGCAATTTGATTGGGTTTTTTTGTAAATTTTTTTTTTTGGTAAATTAAGGAGTGGGTCTTCTGATTCTATATATAATGGCTGATCTTATATGATTAATACCCATCAGTTTGTTTCTAATCTCCCCTGAAGATACAGCTGTTGTGTTTAAGTTAGAAGACTGAGCCTGAAAATGTTTGATTAGTTAATTGCATACAGCTGACATTTCCTTGCTTGGTTTGTGCTCAGTGCTTGAGTCCCATAGGCAAACTGCTTTTATTGTGAAACTGTGGGAGAAATTTGGTGCAAATTTTTTTCAAAATTTTGTTCCTTTTTTTAAAACAAATAAATAAAAACCTGTGTAACTTTTTGAATAGTGGAGGAATGTATCATTACTTTAAAGAGACTGATCAACTGTGTGAACAAGATTTTTCTCCAAGTGTAAGAAGACTTTTTTAATATATGAAAGCATTTGCACCTTGTCAAGTTATTCAAGTATTTAGCAAAGTGGGGAAGTATGTATTCAAGAAGCAGCAATCATATAAAACAGTAGTGCTTTTGGTCTCTTAACTGAAAAGATCCTAGGAGTTAGGTCTTAGCATTGCATTCATATGTGTTGCTTTGCTGCTAAATCAGAAAGGGAACTTGTGTGATTTTGAGTAGATATCTCAATATGTAAGTACCAGTAGTTTTACCTCTCTCTCTCTCGTGTGTGTGTGTGTGTGTGTGTGTGTGTGTGTGTGTGTGTGTGTATATATATTTTTTTTTTTTTTTAATTTTAATAAGGGCAGAGAAATCTGAGAAAGCTCTCTTCAATCTGTATTCTTTTTTCAATCAGGTTCTGAAACCACTAGATGTGAAAACAAAGTTCTATAATGCTGAGGTAAGTGTGAGGTTTTTAAATTTTACTGCACAGTGAATTGTTTTCTGCTTAAAAATGAACAGTTTGTCTTTGAAAATGTAATATTTCGAAGTGCTAGCGGAATCAGCCTTGTTTATATTTAAAATGATCAGTTCACTTTGATTTCACCCTTGTGTTCAAACAAACTAGATATGGAAGATCTATCTCATCCATTTTCAATGTTGGGGTGGGAAGGAGAGAAATAAGTTCAGATTTAAAGAATGCATGTGCTTTCAATATAGTAACAATATGTGCATGAACTGCCTTTTCATTATGCAGTTTAATAACTGTAGTCACAATTGCCTGTATTACTGTTTATTATAAAACAAGCTGAGGCTGACTTAGAGAAGACTGATAAATTGCCATAAAGAGGATTAATCGTGCTCAGTGTCAAAGTACTAATTTGGCTGACTTCAGGGAAAAATCGGTTTTAGCTCTGACATGAATGAACATGGTGGTTCTGTAAAGTAAAATGTTTTATGTTTGTTATTTATATAATAAGTGCTAACGCAAAGCACTTAAAAGATATAAGGCATTATGTAAATATGACATATAAATATGTATTTATCCATCCTTTTGGATTCTTATTCTTTAATTGGAGACTTATAAAATATTTCACTTTACTTTATTATTGGAAGCTTTATGGACACTGGAAACTTTTGCAAATGGAATTTCAGTGAATTTGTTGGGCAAGTCATTTAATTTCCTTATGCTTGATATTCCCTATCTCTGATGTGAACTTAATACCATCCTCAGAGCAATGTGGTTTGAGTAATATATGCCTGTAAGGTGACTGAAGATCTACTTTTGCAAAGTGGGTGTTTAAATTATGTTTGAGTTACTAAGTAAAGTGATTGTGTCTGCTGATCATTTCTGAAACATCTGCCTAATATGCTCACCTAATGTGAAGGAAGTTATTTGAAAAGAAATTCTACAAGAATAAAATTGAAGATATTTTATTTATTTTAGGTTCTCAGCATAAGATGGAGGAGGGGGGTGAGAGAGACTGAAAATAAACCAACCTGGAAAGAAATTGAATATTTAAAAAAAATAAAATAAAAATAAAAACACTGTGTGAAACTTGTTTGAACTATTTTGCTAATATATGAATCTTAAATGTATTGATCCATATGTGCTATGGGTGGATTTGTTCAAAGAAAATTATAGACTTCTTAGCGTTCTGATCTCTTACCTGTATTCTGCTGGAACCTAAAAGCTGCAAAAAATATCTGGGCTCCACTGTTGTAGGCACTGTACGTACGTACATACATACATACATACATACATATAAGAGACTTTCCATGTCCTGAAGAACTAGCAGTCTCAATAAACAAGACAGATAAAAAGGGGAAGATGACTATTCCTGTTTTACAGATGAGTATCTGAGGCACAAAAATTGTCATTTTGTCACCATCACACAAGAAGTCTGTGGAAATTTCCCCTAAGCTAAATAAATAGAATGCTAATTATAAGGCTTTTACTCAGATTAAAATTCAAAAAGGAGGTACAAGAAATTGAAAATGATGAATTAAAGAAAAAGCTTTAAAAGTCTTTAAGTATACTTTTAA
Source organism: Podocnemis expansa (assembly GCA_007922195.1). NCBI lineage: Eukaryota > Metazoa > Chordata > Testudines > Podocnemididae > Podocnemis > Podocnemis expansa. The sequence goes on from ML681990.1 coordinate 39,132,330, forward strand.
ATTAATCTAATCTTTTAAATAAGCTCTCTAAGAGTGAAGTATTTTAAACAATATCAGAATCTGAGGAGATGGAATGGATTGTTCTAGAACTGACACTATTCTTTTAACTTTCAGTAAAAGGAGTATTTGATAGTATACTCTTGCAAGGCAAATATTTGTACCATTATTAAAACACAACTTTAAAATAACAGACAGTTCTGCAGAGGCAAAACAAATGTTTCCACTTTGTATCATGTATGTACTATTGCTTTGCTGGTGGTATTCCAGTTGGAAAGAGCCTGGGATAAGTCATGGACCTCTGAACACTAGTGTCATCATTTAACTCCATAAGTGGAACGTCCTGTTGTACTGAAATACTTGTGAAAAACGGCAACCAGTTCTCTACTGTGAATTTTTAAAGAACAAATACTTTTTTTTCTGAACTATGAGAATATAAAACATTTCTTAAATCTGACCCCCCTTATGCCAAGGGTTATCTAGGAAAAGTTATTTTAAGACCCACTAAAAATCACTTTAAATATGGGTCTGCGACAAAAATATTAAATTACCATATAGTGGTGTAACTATTACAGCCTTACAAAATTGTATTTGTCTACTTGTCTGGGTGAGGGGAAATAAATGTTAACAGGTGAGTGAAATATCTTCCCTTTCTCTGCTGCTCCACCCCCATTTCCACTGTTTATCCAGCCATCCATCATAATCATGATAAAAGGTGATAAAGGTTAAGTAGATTTGGTGCTTGAGCTGTCAAATTTTTAACAGATTTTGCAAAGCTGTTGTACTGTGTTCTGTGCTATTTGTCTAGGAATTCAGACAGCTCTGTTATCATTATCTGATTTAATTAAATCACTTCAGTAAGAAAACTTTGTGAATAAGTAGTCCAGATTTGTTAAAACTTAGCTTGCATAGCAGATATAAGTAATGAATTCGTATGATTTTAATTGAATTTATTAAGCTAATTAGCACGTGTGTGAGAGAGAATTGGAAAGCCAAACCAAAATGAAAAGATATCAAAAGCAGTTTTGCAATGACTACTGTAGATAAGGTGTACCACTAAAGAAAATGGATTGCCACTCTCCAAAAAAGTGTTGTTCTTCCTATTGAGATGAGAGAAAAAGTCAAAGGTCTTTGTTTGTATTGCAGTAGCACTGAGAGTCCCAAATCGGGATCAGAACCATGCTTTGCTGTGTGCTGTATAAACACATAGGAAGACACTAACACTTGAACTGGGATTCAGTGAAGTCAGTGGAAAAGTTCCTATGGACCTTGGGTCTGGTCCAAAGGGCCCTGGTTGTGAAAAAACTGCAGTCATATAAGTAAAAGTAGTATCTTGTTTAAGTATTTGCTTCACTGGACCTTTTTTACTTTTAGATTTTGTTGTTGGTGGGTTTTTTTGTGTTTTTTAAGGCTAACTGACTAAGTTTTTGAGAAACTTCTCTATAGTATAATGGGCTTTTCCTGGGAACATGTTATGCTGAGTTTTGCCATTGCTAACAGTAAGTAATGAGTATTTTGCTAGTTCTAAAGGGGCAGCCGTGTTAGTCTAGTTTATCAAAACAAGTATTTTGCTAGTATATGTACAGTATTACTTCTTCCTGACCTAATATATGAACAGTTCCATTTTCCTGAAAAATTACAAGGTTCATTTTCCATCTCAGAAAAATAATTGCATCTGGTTCAATCTTGCCCCAGGAGTAATCACCTTTTGATTTCATTAGCTTATCCCATCATACTGTTTGTTACCTGTAGACACTTTACCTTAACACTCTGAACTCTCCCCATGTTGGATTTCTTTTTCAGCATTCAAAAACATTTGAAGCATGATTACATGCAATGCTAGTTAACTATTTAACAATACTAGTTGTATCTTGTTAGAAGTATAATTGTCACATGTTTGTGTCCATTTCTATTTATATTCCTTTCTTACTAATGCTGTCTTGTTTAGAAGAACCAAAAAAAAAAAAAGCAGAAATGCATTTGGTTTGAAAGTTAGTTATCCTCCTTTTTTCTTTAATATTTAACCCTGATTTCTCTAATGCTGTCTTTTTTTTTTATTTTCCCATTAGAGTGACCTCAGTTCTGTGGTAATTTTTATTTATTTTTTTATAAATATGTATGCTTTTTTAAATTGTCTTCTACTTGTCTCTGTGCCTGTTAAGGTTATTTTATTTTAAAAACATAATGGAAAAGCAATATTCTGCATAAACTTCACTGATACTTTCACATTCATTCTTTTTCAATGTGTGCAGCTATATACAATTCTTTTAAAATGTTAGCTCTTTCTTTAATACCCATTGTTGAAACCAAAAGATAACTTTTCTTCATGAGTCATTCTACAAATTTTTTTACCATAATTTTAGCAGGCATATGTATTTACCTCTTTTTTTATTTTATTTTATTTTTTTTTTTACAAAACAGATTTATAATAGTTTCTAAACTAATTCCATTTTACATTCTCTTTTTTGAGAGAATGTAGAACAGTAGTAACAAACCATTTACAATATCTAGAATCAGCTACAAAATTATCTGCTTGTTTAAGCAGTAAAAGATCTGTTCCAGTTTGCAGCATGTGAAGACAGTGGGTTTGAGGAGAGAGCACCTCATGTATGTTATGTCCTCTTCCATGCTAGTTAGAACTATGCTTTCAAACTTTTGATTGCATGCAGTGGTGATTTAGTATGGTATTTCTGCAGTATTATTTTACTTCAGGAGTTAAGGTATGCACAGGGTTAAAATAAACTGAATTCTTGATAAGCACTTGAGTTTAACCATGTTATTGAAACTAATCAGTCTTGGCCTTTTTAAACTAACTTGCTTTTTCATTAAGCTGCTTTTTTCTTTCCCCCTTCAACTTAGCTCTTTCTAAGTTTTTGCTGGTGGTTGCTGCTTTAAAAATGACTGATGTAAAATTTGGGAAAATGAAGATTTTAAGCAATGGATTTATGGGATATATTCTTCTTGTTTCCAACAGTAACAGTTTAAGCAAGTCCATGGGGATACTTGGATGATACTGTTGACAGACTATAGTAATTGAGAAATATTAGTTATGAGTACAGCATTTTAAGAGTCTCTCTCTCTCCCCACCTTATTTCATTTGTGTGTGACCTTTTTGTAACATGTGGCTTTCATTACTGCATGTCTGCTTTACCACTATTCAGTTTGTTTTATATTTTTAGGACATAATGGAGGTCTCCAATCCCTTGCATGTTTCTGCTTTTACTACAGTATCTTTTGAGGGTAAATCACAGTAGAATGTTTGTTCTATTTTGTCCACTTCAATTTACGTGCAAGACCTCCATTACCTAACATAAAATAAGACCTGTTGCGGGTAATAAGAAAAGTCAAATAAAACAAACCATAAACATGAGAGAAAAAATATTTACCTTTTTCTCTAAGCCTAACAAGGGGCCAAAATGTGTTTCTACTGAAGTCAATGACAAATCTTATTGATTTTAGTTGATGCAGGATTGGTTCCCTAATTAATTAATTAAAGGAATTTCTTTGCAGTTCTCTGTGCTTTTTATTTCTGATAACCTGGACCTTCCAACAATTCTTTTATCTTTAAAATTTTGGAACTGCATGGTATTGTCACTTGCATGCAACTCTAGATGAGCCATAAATTGTACACTCCCAGTTCCTTGCTTTTTATGCTGAAGGGTAAACTCAACCTTCCAACTTCCATCTCAATTCACATAGTTGAAACTGTGTGCAGCCTCATTCCCATTCTAAAACACCCTACCTGTACTGTTTTTTGAGATAGAAGGACAGTGAAATGATGGGTTTATGTAATATTAGTTGCCGTTGCATGATGTAGTTGGGGGGAGGGAAGATGCTTTGTAGCTAGTACATATCAATGTCCTTTTAAAGTAATACAAGATGCTGAGAGTATATATCTAATCTTTTGTATTTCAGTTCAATAAATAAACTTCCTTATAATTATTTTTCTTGTATTTAGCTTGATGCACCAGTAATCTGGCATGGCATGTCTTTACTGTTGCATTGCAATTCCCTTACTTTTGTTCTGTTACTTCAAAAATTACCTTGGATAAAACCTAAGTTGTTGCTGACTCGAAGAAAGCCTTGGGCAGTTATATTTCAAAACCTTTTGAAAGACTAGGTAGAAAAATGTAGTGCAGCTATCCCACATCCATTGTTTGGCGAGATAAGTTAACTAATGCTTTTGCTCCCATTAATTACATTGGGATGGAGATTTCTTTCTTGCGTTAATCACTGTAGCTTTGATTGGCAGGCATGAACTAATCACAGTTGTGATTTAATATCTTTGCAAACATTAAGACATTGACTTTATTTAGAATTCTTGTAACATCTTTATAAATTTGGTCTTCTGCTTTTTCAGACAGATGAAGTGTTTCTGGAAGCTCAGATTCAGAATATTACAACTTCCCCAATGTTCATGGAGAAGGTTTCACTAGAGCCCTCTATTATGTATAATGTAGCAGAACTAAATACTGTCGTCAAAGCTGGGGAAAGGTAAGGAAAAATTCAGAGAGCAGATCCTGGTTGACTCTTAAACTACTGTGTTAAAAATCTAATTTTCTTAAGATCAAATTTAAAAATTAGCATAATGATAATAGTCTATAGCTCATCTGGCAGTACTGAACTTTCTTTTGGGGACTTAAAGACTTGAGTCCCTGCTCTGACATATAGAGGTAGAAGTGGGAAGGGGTGCAACAGTTTACCTTTTATTGATGCTGCTATTTTTAATGTTCAGTTTGTATTCAGACTAACCAGCTCCTTACATAATAACCACAGACTACTGTAGATATGTTGGAAATTTACTCCCTTCTTGATGTTTCTTTTATTGTTTACTTAAACTCAAGCTGTAGCTTGAGCTGCTTTTCTAGCCTTGCCTGTACATATGCTTTCTTCCTGCAGGACCTCCCTAACCTGAAGCCTACTAATTTCAGCTTTTGAGAGAGCTGTAACTCTTTCATACTTCTCAGTTAGAACTAATAAGACTCAGTAGATCCTAGAACTTGCAGTAGTGTGTGTTTTGTTTTTTAATGTACTTGATAGACAGAATTCTCAAGCTTGCTGCATCCTAGAACTTGCAGTGGTTTTTTGTTATACTGGATAGCAGGAATTCTCAAGCTTTTCTGGTCCATGAATCACAAATTGGCTGAGAAATCATCCTGTGGTTCACCATATCCCACAATCTTTCTGGAGTAGAAGATTGTGAGACTTGAGTAATAGATGACTGAATCCCTTTGTGTGTCAGATCCAAAAATGCAAAGAGAATGGAGATTGTGGTGCTGGTGTGAAGTAAAGTGGGACTTCTCCTCCTATTCTGCTTATTTGCACAGGGCTCAGTTCCAGGGCTGAGGAAGCATTGTTCTTATGGGCCATAAAGCCTGCTCCAGCCATTTATGTAGCACTGTTTCCCTTGTCCTGGAGCCAGTGGCCTGGCCCACTTTGAAAGCTGGCCTATCCAACTGGCAGCAACTCCAGCTCTGCTTGCTGTACCTAGCAACCAGAATGTCTCAAGCAGCTTTCAGCTGGTTGCTTGCCTAAACATCCTGCTTCCAGCTACGTGACCAGAAGCCGGACGTTCAGGAAGTGACTGGTCAAGAAAAGCTGCCTGATGGCACTCCAGTTGCTAGATAGCAAGTGGAGCTGGGGCACCAGCAGTTGCTGCACTTTTCTTTCTCTCATTTTGTTTTGTTTTTTCTTGAGCTGGTCAGCAGCTGTGCTTTGGCTTGATTTTTCTTTTTGGCCAGTTGAACTTCCCCCAGCCAAAAAACAAGTGAGAGCTGAGGCTTCCTTGCTTGTTTTTCAGGCAGAAGAAGTTCAACTGGCCAAAAACAAGTGAAAGCGTGGCTGCTGCCATAGCTCTGGCTCCATTTGCAAACAAGCAACTGGAACAGCTGTGGCTTCTGAACTTCTGCTTTCAGTCATGTGACTGAAAGCAGGAAATATCCTAGGCCCACCTGAGTAACTCATAGGGCTGGTCGGAAAATCAGGTCTGGCTATGCCCCTGCCTGGAGCAGAATTACCGTATATCATTGCCTATAAGCCGAAAATTTTGTGCCTGAAAATTGGCTTGAAAATAGGCACTTGGCTTATACTCGAGAATACGGTAGACAGCCCCAGCCCAGGAGTTTCACTGACCATGTGACAAGCCGGAGCCCCACTGTTGCCAGGTGGCCATCTTGGGCAGTCGGCCGGGGTTGGGGCTGGAGGAGGGAAGGGCCCCCAGTGTCTGGAGTGGCCAAGTAAGGGGGTCGGGGGGGGGCGATCAGCCTGGACATTGAGGAGGGGATTCAGGGAGGCCAGGGAAGTGGCAGCAGGGACCGGGGGTTGGGGAGGGGTCAGGGAGTTGGGGAAAGTGATGGGATGACTGAGAAGGTTCGGGGCGGGAGGGGGATTCAGGGAGACCAGGGAAGGGGCAGCAGGACTCGGGCATGTGGGGGAGGGGGTCGGGGAGTCCAGGAAAGTGGCAGGAGGACGCAGGGTTTTTGAGGAGCCCTGGGAAGCAGTGACAGGGATTGGGGGCAGGAGGACGCAGGGTTTTTGAGGAGCCCTGGGAAGCAGTGACAGGGATTGGGGGGCGCCTGGCAGGCTGGGAAGAGTGACAGCAGGGGTTGGGGGGGTGACGGGGAAAGGGCTAGAAAGGGTGTTGGGGAACAGGGGAGCAACAGCAGAGAACTGAGAAGGGAGTAGGGGGCAGCAGTGATGAGCCAGGGGTAGCAGGAGGAGCGGGGGGGCAGCAGTGAGGAAAGGGGCAGAGCAAGGGGGCAGCAGTGGGGAAGTGGCAGAGCAGAGGGGCAGCAGGTAGCAGTGAGGGAAGGGCGGAGTAGGGGATGGCAGGGAGGACGGGGCAGTAGGAGGAGCAGAGAGCAGCAGTGAGAAAGGGGCAGAGCAGGGGTGACAGCAGTGAGGAAAGGGCGGAGCAGGGGGGCAACTGAGGAAGGGGTGGCACAGGGGGCAGCAGCAGGAAACTGAGAAGTGAGCAGGGGTGTAGTAGTGAGGAAAGGGCAGAGCAGGAGGGCAGGAGTGAGGAATGGACAGCAGGGGGGCAAGGGAAAAGCAGCAGCAGAGATTTTGGGGTAGGGAAGCTGTCAGAAACTCCAGAGGAAGCCAGCATTAGTGGCTGGGAGGTTAGGGGCCAAGGCCAAAAGGGGACCTCAGCTTATACCTGGGTCACCAATTTTAGCTTCTTTTTTGGGCTCAGAATTGGGGGGTCGGTTTGTTCCTGGATTGGTTTATATACTTTAATTATGTGTGAGTGCAGAAGAGATGCTTGGCTTGGGTGGCAGAGGACAGATAGTGGCAGAAGCAGAGAGAAGAGCAGTGATTAAACTGCTGTTGGAATTTAAAGAATCTCAGACAGCATGATGTAACCCACCAGATGCACTCTCATGCTCCAGATTGCCTGCTCCAGCTGAGCAGTGCTACAGTGTGGCATCTAAACAGTATAGCAGACCAGCTCAGGAAGGGCATTAGTAATATATCAGTCCAGCATGAAAGATCTGAATAGCTGGGGTATCACGCTGGCAGCATTGGAAGGGAGTAAAGAGCAACTCAAAGAAAGACAAGGTCATCTGAGTTGAGGGAAAGTGGTGTTCAGAGTCTTTAAGGCAAGGCAAATGAGAGATCTAAGCCTGATACAGTGGAGGTGGTGGCCAGTGGAGAGAGACTTACAGGTGGAACATGATCACTGCTTTGAACAGTAAGTTGGGATGCATCAGAATTAAAGGTGCCTTTTAAAAACCAAATTTCATTCCATGTTTGCTCTCAGAGTAAGGGAATACTTGGTTCCTTCACTAGCAGCATGAAGTGATGATAAAAAATAGGAAGACTTGTCAGTGCTAGGTTTTTAGTATGGTCTTTAAGCCCAGCTGGCCTTGAATTTTACAGAAGGTCCTCCTCGGCTAAAACACCTTTTCTTTCTGTTTGGAAAACAGCTGAGCTGATGGTGGAGTAATGAAGTCCAGTAACATTTAGGAAGTTTTTGAGAAAGGGGGTGCCATTGCATTATTTACCAGTTTAATTCTTCTGTAGTATCGAGTGCTGTTTAGCCAAACTTACACTTTCATTAAGACTACAAAAAGTAGATAGTGGAACTCCAGGGTATAGAATTGAACTGCTAGGTTGTTAGCTCTTTAAAGTTACCAAATGCATGGATTAGTTTTAATGCAATTTAGAACATTGTCAGTATTGTATAATCAGGTTCAAATAAGTGAATGGATTTTTCTAAAATAGACTATTACTCTTTTCCCTTCACTATAGAATCTCTTTCAACAGACTTTTGGAATTGCTGGAAGAGTGTCACTTTGCCTGACATCATTTATAGAGTACTCTGCTTATTCACACGCTGCAATTTTTATTTCCACAGGAGTGTACAGGAAGTCTTATTAAACATAACATTTAAGTATACATAACATAAATGTTATGGCTAGAGATACTATTGATATTTAGAATATTTACTTCTGTTCCACTTTTGTCTGCTTATATAAATTTGAAACATTTAAAGACAAAGCAGACTTTGCTGCTGTTCTTTGTACAAATATCACCATTTACGATGATCATATATGTGGTTAAGGTTTGTGTTCTGCTCAGTTCCTGTACATGTAATGCCTTTCTCAAATTATTAGGACAAATATTATTAGATTAAATAAGTTTATATTTTTGCATGTGATGTTGCCACATTCTTGTTGTTTACCTTTTTTCTTCCCCTCCCTCTCCCCCCATCCAGAACTCTGAAATTCTCCAATACAGTGCAAGCTCTGTCTATTTGATGCTTGTGATAAATGGAGCAGTGTTACAGCTGTTTGAACTTAAAATAAAGCTAGTATTTTAATGGACTGGTCTAAATGACATTTAAAGCTTTCAGAGTGATTTACTCTTTCAAAGTTGTGTAGAAACCTTGTCTAAACTAGATAATCCTCTTAAACAATGTCCTCAAAAAATAATTTAGGCAAAAAACTAATGGACAGCACGAAGTATAATTTAGCAAAATTGATTTTCCCAGGATAGTTTTTTTCCTCCAATGTAATTATATTCCTCATGGGTATTATACCTCAAATATTTAAAATTAGTTCCTCAAGTCTCAATTCCTCTGTGCTTTGTGTTTCCTTGTTTGGCATGCTCACTGCCTCTTCTTGTCTTACTTTCTATATGTATTTCTGTAAGAACAGCTACCTGTAGCTGTCTTTCAGCTTTGAATAAGAAACCACACACAAAGTAACAAGGATTTCATTAGATTATTGCTAAGATTTAAATCAAGAATTCTGTTGAATCTAACAGTTTAAACTGAGGAACAGTGTTCTTTCTTCTAGTGTGTCTACATTTGGTTCAAGGACATATTTACAGCCTATGGATACTCGTCAATATTTATACTGCCTAAAACCCAAGCAGGAGTTTGCAGAGAAAGCTGGAGTGATTAAGGGTGTAACAGTCATTGGAAAACTAGACATTGTATGGAAAACAAACCTAGGTGAACGGGGAAGATTGCAGACCAGCCAGCTCCAAAGAATGGTAAGTCTTTATAAATCAGAAAATCCATTGTCAGGATGATTGAATGCTAAATTGAATACTTAAACTGTGACAGGAAAGAAAAGGGTTCACAGTGCCTGCCTGCTGACTGAACCTTTTCTGAATTCAATGTGTGTCTTTATACCTCAGACACATTTTGGAAAACTTTAGTGTGGATTTTCAGCAAACACTTGCTCTATGAAATGTGAAAAACAATATTCCCTGAGGTACTGCAGCTGAACAAAAATGCCATTTTTCATTACTTTTGCTAGTGTCAGAGAGGCAAAATTACTTTCAGCTTGTTTGATGTTTTACTTTGCATAACATGTAACATGCCTATTTTTGTGATGCTGAACAACATAGCAATGGATCCTGTATTTAGAATTGCAAGAGTAAAGCATTTTAACTTACCAAAGTAGCGGAGAGTCAAGAAAAATTAATTCCAAAGGGATAGCCAAGTTAGTCTAGTTCAGCAAAACAAACAAGGAGTCTGGTGGCATGTTTAAAGACTAACAAGTTTATGCACTGCATGACCTTTTGTGGGAGAAAATCCCACTTCATCAGACACTTGAAGATTGAGAACTTAAAGAATATTTTGCTTCCATTCTGTAAGTTCCACATCTTCAAGCAACTGCCAAAGTGGGATTTTCTCCCACAAAAGCTCACGCAATAAATACATTTGTTTATAAAAGTGACACCAGGCTCCCCCCTCTTTTTACTCTTCTTGGCCTTGCAGAGCCAACACTGCAAAATGGAATGAATTATGGCTTTCTTGTGGCTCCTCAACAATTGTTTACAAGCATGGGCGGACTCAAACAAAGGCAGCTCCACAGCTGTGCCAGGCAGCCCCCCTTTGCCCTCTTCCAGACATGCTCCTTTGCTGGCCCCAGGTCCAGTCCAGCTCCTGCAGCCAGGCCAGAGCTGGATCATACCACCAATGGCGTCCCTGGGACCCTGGCTGGAGCTGGTGCCCCCAGCTGGATTTTGCAACTGGTGGTAGCCACTTTGTCTTACTGCTGAGGCTGGAGCGGGGTCACCACTGGTGTGGCCCTGGGTCCCGGCGAGGGCCCGCTTCTGCCTCAGCAGGAAGGCAGAGAGCAGCCAGTCGGGAGAGGCAATGCTTTCCCCTACCTCCTTATAAACTCCACTCCTGCTTACAAGTTCTTATTACGGGGCTAGTCAGTCAACTATGCAACCCCACTGTCTTTCTTAGGACTCAAAGAGTTAAATTTGCCTTGCAGTCTCTCCTTTATTGATGGTGATGGTATGTGGAAAAGGAAGAACCCATCTACCTCACCTTTCCTAACCTTCACTAGTTGAATCCCATGCTGTCCTTGCAGAACTAGCAGTAAGGAAAACAATCTTTTTGTAAACATTTGTTGCATTGTAGTTGTAGCTATGTTGATCGCAAGAGAGGTAGGTGAGGTAATATCTTCTGAAACTGGAAGGTGCAAGCTTTTGAGGTTCAGAGCTGTTAAGATTCTCAAAAGCTTCCCCTTTAAAATTGACTTTTGTCCTCTAAAATCAGTATTCTTTCTTTCAGTCTCCTTCCTCTTTTGTAATTTGACTATCTTCAACATTTTAACTCTAGCTGCTGGTGCTTGTATGGTACTCTTGTATTCATAGATTTTAAGATCAGAAGAGACCAGTGTGATCAGTTAAGCCAGTGTTTCCCAACCGGTGTGCCAGGCCTGAGCAGGTGTGCCATGGAGTTTTTTGAAGAACTACTCAGAGTTCTGGATTGGCTCATTAATATTCATAAATTTATTTGGATTCTATATGGTGGTGTGCCTCAAAATACTTAAGTGTCAAGGTGTGCCACAGGAGAGAGTTTGGGAGCCACTGAATTAGGCTGACTTCCTGCACAATGCAGGCCACCGAACCTCCTCCCACTCCAGGAATAGACAGCTAACCTTGTGTTTGAGTCATTGAAGTCCCCAAATCACGGTTTAAAGACTTCAAGGTACAGAGAAGCCATGAGCAAGTGACCTGTGACCCACACTATGAGGAAGGCAAAAAAAACCCAGAGCCACTGCTCCTTGGTTTCCTCTTTGTTGGGGACATGGAAACCAAAGCTAACTAATGAATCTGCACATTTCAGAGACAGGTTCACTTCTAGTTCATCAATTGTGGTATGCCAGTGTTTCACAGTAGCCCTCTTTCTAATGACAGCTATGGGGCATTTTCTACACTTAGCTAGTTCAAAGATGCATGCTGTTTGGGTACCAAATGTCACATTTTTCTCTTTATCCAATTAGAATCTGACACCACACTTCTCTGCTGTGGTGTTTTTCATCCCATCAAACTTCTACTTTGCTCGATTCCTCTTCATTAGGTTGTGTCCCCCCCCCCATTTTAGCTTACTTTTACTGTTTATCACACCTGTCATCACATTGCTGTCTGTCAGAATACTGAGGTTGCCTTCCCCTGGGAGGTGCTGATGCTGCTGTTTTTCCTTAATTCCTACTGGTGAAAGAGTCTAGAATACAGTCAGCAACACAGCTGACTCGGGGCTAGCAACTGCATGAACTCCCTGACTGGTTAAAAGAACCAACAGATCATCATTTAAGCCCTTGTAAGCAACAGCAACATAAAGGCTGCTCAACATGTTCCATGTCTGCAGCTGAACCAGACCTGCTCCTGTCCAGTCCTTCGCTCCAGCCCTATCCTCTGCCTGGACTCTTCATTCTTAATTCCTGTGCTAACCACTAGCTTGTCTCCTGATTACAATGTCCTTTTGGTTCTGTCCTGACTCCTGACACTGATCACTGGCTTGCCTCCTGACCACATCTCTGGTTCTGCCCCAACCACTAGATAACATCACCTACACCTTGGTTTGTGACAGATGCTGTAGCCAAGCTACCCTCTCATTTATGAAGTGGGGGCATATTCTTTTCCTTTTTCCTCTCCTTTACTGGATTCCTGTCTGTTTCCCAGTCCAGCAAAAACATCTAGTGATCCATGTCAGCCTGTTTGTCCAGTGCTGGATTCTTCTCTCTTCCCCCTCACATCCAATAAATTAGTGTGTGCTTTTTATTGGCTGCTCCTTTGATCCTGAGTTCTTTCTTAAGCAATTGTTTCCACTCTTCTAATCAGTTTGGTACTTCCCTTGCTTTAGTATTCAAGACAGGCTTTCCCTGCACATCTACATTCTTTAAATTAATCATTTCTCTCTGTTAAATGTGTTAAATCCAGCAAGTTTATGTGTTCCCAGCTCTGTCATGAGCTTTACTTTATTGCGAAGTGCAATTTTATGAAGGATGCCATATGAAAAGTTACATATCATACAGGAAAACTTATAATAAACATACCACCACCATAGTATTTAACTACTTCATCTCAGTGCAGACTTGGGAGAGGGAAGCAGTTAAAAACAGCAGTAAGGAATTGGCAGCTAAGACTTTTGGAAATAGAATATAGCACTTTTTATTTCCATTTTGCCAATTGAATCCAGCCCAGTGCATCTGAGAAAGTAGACTGCAGCCCACAAAAGTTTATGCCTGATGAAATTTGTTAGTTTTTAAGGTGCCACAGGAAATTTGTTGTTTTTTCTATGTACAAACTAACACGGCTATCTCATCAACTTACTGGTAAACTCGTAACCAAAACCTTTGCCATACGATGGATAATTCCTGAGCTATGTAAAATAAGTTGGGTTTCAATCCAAAGCGTAGTGGACGTTTGTCAACATAGAATGTTGCTGTAGGTGGCAGTTACTAACAATATTTCTGGTAGTGTTCAACAGACTGAAAGGATATGGAGCTTGAATTATCCTCTCGGCTACAGAAGTGATGCCTCTGTCAAGGATGAGATATATTAGTGGGATGGTGTGGAGAAATGTATATTTTCATTGCCCATACTGGTCCTTGCTTGCTTTTGAAAATAAGACTTTATCCACCATGGAGAATGGAATGTGGTTCTTTTCAAAATCTTAGTCAGCATTCAAAACTTTAAATGAAATTAGAAAACTTAATCCTAAAGACTACATTGTTCTGTTAGTTTTCCTGTTAGTTAGTCTTTCCCCGTCCTGACTTGTGGTAAATTTTTTTCTCTCTCTTTTAGTCTAAATTGGTTAGACTAGGCTGATGGAAAACTCAGGATAGTACCTCAGCTTTGACACCGGTCACCTGAAAAACTATTTATTCTTGTACCTGTGCAGGCCCCAGGTTATGGTGATGTAAGACTTTCCTTGGAGACAATACCAGATACTGTAAATCTGGAAGAACCTTTTGACATTACATGTAAAATAACAAATTGCAGGTAATAATATCAATTGGTTTTTGAGGGGTTTTTTTGTTTTGTTTGTTTGTTTTTTGATTGGGGAAGTTTGGTTTCTTTAGTGCTTGTTACAAAAGTAAATTTTAAACATGCATCTTTGTAGACAATCTATAGCTATAGATATATTTAGAGAGCCTGTAGAAATGCCACACTGTTACCCTAAGTTATTTGACATACACTTTCATTAGCAAAGTAATCAGAAAGCTATAATTCCATCAACAGGTACTGGAGATGCTGCTGGAATGGCCAGAACTATCTGATGGAATATGTAACTGCAGCCTTCTATATTAATATCTATACAGCAGTGTTAAGTTATAAAACATCTTAAACTGTTAGTGTGAATATAGATGCTAAGTTAACTCCAACTAATTTCTGTAAGAAAAAGATAACTTCAAACAGTCACTTATCCTACAAACTCCCTCCCTGAAACATTGTCCAGCTGGCTTCAGGTTTTTTTTAATTAAATCTATCTGAATCTTGAATTTCAGGTTGCCACTTGACATGACTTGTAATAATTATGTTGCAATAGAATAGAAACATTATTTAAATGTAATTCTAAGCAGTAGCTGAGGCTAGGAACCAAAGCAGGCATCTCAAACTCAAATCACCATGAGGACGAGTATGCCAGCCCAAGGGCCACACTACTGAAACTTTTTTTCATACAACAACATTGCAAATATTGGTAACAATAGCATTTGTTGTGGGCTGCAGGAAATAGCTTTAGGGGCCGCATGCCGCCCACGTGTTTTGAGACCCCTGAACTAAAGGAAAGCAATTATTCTGAATTTATCTTTTCTGGTAGTCTCCTTTGTTCTTGGCCCCCATGTGAACAATCTTACTGTATCCACATGGCTTCAGTCTCACTGTACAACTCTTGCATGTTGTTTAAAACAAATTAATACATAACTGAGTAACTTTGAGTCAGTGACTTGTAGTACATCACCTGAACAACTTTTAGTAATAAACCCTTTATATCAGGAGTTTCTAATGAGTGCTGACAGAATGATCAAGCTATTCTGCTCCTACTGTCTGTCTTGAATACTTAAACTAGGTTTATTCCTTATTTTTCTGTTTCTGCTAGCAGTGAAAGAACGATGGATCTGGTTTTGGAAATGTGCAATACTAATTCCATCCACTGGTGTGGAGTTTCAGGAAGACAGCTAGGAAAGCTACACCCCAGTTCATCCCTCCATCTTGCACTTACACTATTGTCTTCAGTACAGGGATTGCAAGTAAGTTGCATTACAATTTAATGTCGTAACTATGATATATGGTGGCTATTTTATGATCACAGTAGTGCAAAATTTTATTCTTATTCACTAATTAAAATTTGTACGAATCTTTTTCCCATTAGAGCGTCTCTGGCTTAAGACTAACGGACACATTTTTGAAGAGAACATACGAGTATGATGATATTGCACAAGTCTGTGTAATCTCTTCAAAAGTAAATGAACGTTGATGAAAAATCTTTTTAATGTTTCCCCTGGGGTTTCTTGGACCAACTTCCAAAGTTTTACATCTGAATGATGCAAAATCATGATTAAAACATCTGCAAGCAATACAAGTATTTATTGAACAGTTTCTTCTGTAAGCATTTTTGGGATGTTTTAAAATGTGTTTTAAAGAGATAACTATACATATTTTATCTATTATTATTTGAAAATAAAACCTTTAAAATAAAGTTTGAAAATGCAGCTGTCAAGATTTATTGCACTATTGATTGAATACACACTTTATAGTTAGCAGTGACCCCAGAGCTTCTCTCACTTGGCGGGAATAGCCTCTAAAAGGGAAATTTTAGAATTCACTTCTGTATGGTCGGGGATTGGAGGATTTGGATTTGAACTCTGGCATGCAGGCATCCCCTACCTCTTTCTGAGTCTTTGCTGACTCATGCAATGCTCCCCCAGGGTATCTAAGGTTGTGAGGATTCTCTTCACTCCCTGCCATTATGGTGCCACAGTTTTGTCTACTGCCTACTGTAACTCAGCTTCCTGAAAAGAAGAGTCTCCGACCACACATGAGCACTTGGCAGACCATGACTCCTCTGTGTATGACACCCTGAGCCATAACGCCCTGTTTCGGCGCTTGGGGCGCGTTCCAATTAGCAGTGCTTGGGGCTGGCAGCGCAAAATGTGCCCTTTTAATGGAGTGGGTCAGTGGAGCTGCTCTAGTGCGCCTGGGGCAAAGCCCCATTTGCTCTGCTGTAGTTACGCCCCTTCTGACAGCGATAGGCAGCCACCAACTTTGGGTCCTTGAAGTGTTCCCTGCAGGTGGTCCTGTCGCTGGATGTGCTCAGCTTACCAAATAAACTTCCTGAAGTGATACTGTGTACATAATTTGAGTCAGGCTCAGGTTTTTTAACACTGCAGCACTGAAATATATAGTGAAAGATCCCTAAGTTTATTATCAAAGCCTAAGTTTCAGATAATAAGGATGTAGGTGGAAACAGAATTGGTTATCTATAAAAAGCACAGAGCAATTCTTAATCTATACTTACCATATATACTTGTGGATAAGCCAACCCCCCAGGTCAGAGCCCCCAAAACAGGGAAAAAAATGGATGACCCACAAATACACTGAGGTCCCCTCATGGCCTTAGGCCCCTAAGCCCCCCTCCCACCACCACCATGCACTGCTGGCTTCCCTTGAAGTCCTCGACACCCCCCTGGCCATGCCTCCACTTTCCCCTGACTCCCCCTGGCCACGCCACTGCTTTCCCCCACCACCACCCCCGGCCATGCTGCTGCTTTCCCTGACACCCTCCACCCTGGCCGTTCTGGCGGGTAGGACAAATGCTGAGGCCCCAGGCTGATTCCCCAACATAGCTGCTCCAGCCACACACTGGGGCTCCTGCTCTGAGCAGGAGATTTAAAATATCCTGGGCTGGGACTGCTTTGCTGGCCTGACCTGCATATAAGCAAAGTCCACACTTTAAAGGGGATTTTCAGCCTCAAAAAACTCAATTTATAAGTATATATGGTATTACTTTTCCTATTTAAGAAAGTAGATTTTCTCCCAAGGACTCAGTCTTTGACAGAGCAGCTAGTTTTAGTAGGTACACAATTCCTTACAGACCATCTGCTTACTGTGATAAGCATCTTATCAGCTTTCATTTGATCCCCATCATGCATCATTTATGAATAAAAACTGTGAAAGCAGCATGTTAAATGTAATGAATTTGTCAGGCCCATTAGGAGTTTGACAGAATAGCAAACCCTATGTCAACTGGCACCAACAGGTCTCTGTCACACCTAATGGGATTCACATTTGAACCCACCATCTTTGATGTTAACACATGAGCTATATATAAGCGAAGTAAAAGTCTGACAGTACCTGTGCTGTATGATATACAGTTAAAAAGAACTGTTGGGAGAAAAATGGACTGTCTCTCCCTTTCTCTAATAGACTGGTAATATTCTTCATGATCACCTAGGAAGCACATTTTCCATCACTACCTTGTCTGTCTTGATCATTTTATGCTTACCTGAGTGGCCAGTTCCTACAGCTGAGTTATTTTAGTTATTTTCAAGACTTAATAAAGGAAAAGTCCTTCTCTCTGACTTTTCACATTTACCCCAGTGTTATCTCAAACTGATACAGTTGTGTTTATTTTAAAACTTCCAGGATTTAACATTTTCTTTAGTGGAGATATCATGATTGTGTTTTTTTCAAAAAAAAGTAGAGGGGATGGCTCATGACCAGATTACTAAATTAACGAGTGGCATTGGCCATGCTACAGTAGTTCTTTGAGATCTGTTTAAACAGTGTATGCTGACTGCAAAAAAACACACTGCTGAATTAGCAGGTGTCTATGAACAGCACAGTTTCCTTCATTCTACATATTGGTAAGAAGTCAGTAAATGTTCACCCCAGGGCCAAACTATTCAAAAGTAACTAGTAATTGAGTAACTCCATTTCTGGGTACCCAAATGATACCATAAAGGGCTCTGAGATTTATATGGTGGACAAAATATTTTATTTAAAAAAGGTCTTGTTTGAGGCAGGTCAATTTGGGCACCTAAAATCGCTCATGTTTACAAATCTTGGCCCAGATCTCTTGGGTGTGTAACTAATGCTTAATGTGTTTGGGCAGCAGCATCCCAGAGCCAAGGCAATGGACTGCTGTATCTTAGTTACCATCATCTAATAGTGTTTTTCTTTTACATTTGAATGTCTCAAATGAAGCACTTTATTATTTTACAGCAGACAAGTAACTACAGCAGTTTGTCAAATAGGAAAGAGCTGGAGCATTCCTATATCTACCACAAACTTTTATTGTTGGTTTTGGCAAAAAAAAAGTACTCGGGTATCTCACTTGAAACATTGTTATACCAAAAAGGGCACCCAATAGAGCACTCCCTAAGAAAAAGAAAAGACTAGCAGGATCTTATTCAGGGGGACAAGGCAATACGCCACATTTATTGTAAATAAGTAAGAATAGCAAAAAGCGCGCATGCACATACACACACACAAAGTTCTGCAAGCTGGTGTGATGTAATTACCAGTCCTTTCATGTGTTGCTTGAGCCAGCCTAGTGGCCAACTAGGCTGGGCACAAGGAGGGATAGCCGTGTTAGTCTAGTCCAGTAAAAAAACAACAAGCAGTTGTGTGGCACTGTCTTAAAGTGCCACACAACTGCTTGTTGTTTTTTTTCACAAGGAGGGAGCCAGGCCTCTGTCGGTCATGATACGATGCTCCAAGATGTCAGTTGCAGAATGAGACCCCAAAGTTTTCATGCTCTCACCCATCTTTTATACTTGCAGGCCTTCATGTAAGTCTATGGGATTTGCTGTGTCATGTAGCCTCAGGGTTCCTGGGAGATCATTGGTCACCAGTCACTTGCAGACTTGATTGTATTTTGTTCTTTTCTTTCTGGGGTGGCTCCTTCTGTTTGCTTTAATGAGATGTCTGCATTGTTCAACCAGTTAGATGGTACTTGTGCTTCATCAGGACAGCTGGCAGTTGAGACTGGCCTTTTCACACACACGCCCTTCATTCACACAGCTTGTTCACACATTTAAAAGAACATATACAGCATACACCTAAACCAGATTTCATCAAGTATCCAAAATGATGTACATTGTTTAAGCAGAAAGTCCAAACTGACAATATGGAGTCTTGCTGGACATTGGTCACAATGTCCATTACACAGGGTTACAGTTATCTGTCTGTGCTCCACATTATCAATGTCCATTACACAGGGTTACAGTTATCTGTCTGTGCTCCACAACATGCCCCTTCTTCTTGGCCAATAGAAATTTCATGTTTTAATGTGTGAGATATTAAGGGCAGCAGGCACTCTAAGAGTGAGCCTATTTGACTTTCTGGGATGTGGGTGGGTATAAGCCTGCCCACTGCTAAAACCCCTCCCCCAGCCTGAGGGGAGGTGGCACTGGACCCAGATCCAACTAAATGCATGGGACAACTAATGCAAAAACAGGAAGGGGTGTGAGGGTCAAAGCTTCAAAATTAGAGATTCTGAGGGGGCCACTAAGCAGAGAACCCTGGACAGTGCCCACTGCTCCTGGAAGGCGTCGAGGAACCTAGCAGACACCGCCCAGAGGAACTCTGCCCAGACATGTGAATGAACAAGGGACCAGAGATATACCCCACAGTCACAGAGACCCCCCTCAGCCAACCTCCTCTCCCTCATCTTATATATGGCAGTTTTAGAAAGGGCTAGGAGAAGGTCAAGGAGGAGGTCCCGGGAATTTATGGGCCTGTGAGTGAGGAGTGCATAAAGGAACAAGTGAGGGGAAAAGTGCAGCCAGAACCTCAACAAGAGGTTCTGGAGGAGCCAGAAAAGGGGCTGGAACCTGGTGCACTCTAGGTATGCGTGTGCCAGTATCTCCGTCACACTGCAGAATGTATAGATGTCGGGGTATTGGGTGAATCACACCAAGTACACGCCCGTGCTGACAGCTCTGTGAAGGACCCGCCAACTGATGTCCCTGGTGGTCTGTGGGGTTAAGGTGGAATACAGGCTGGCCCATGGGTCCTCACCCTCTATGTGTGGTATTAGGTCCCACCATTTGGTATCTGGGTGGGACATGAGGACAAGGAAATGGATTGTCTGAAGCATAAGCATGTACAAATAGTCCCGAGGCACGGTTCGGAAGGGGACCAGCTGCAAGTCTAGCAGCTGGCTCAGGGCATGGGACGGGGACAGCCAGGGGGGCTAACAGGACTGAGGCCTGATCAAATGCTCTGGAGGGCCAGGACTGGAAGGGGGGGCAGGGAGTACCCT
Source organism: Podocnemis expansa (assembly GCA_007922195.1). Classification (NCBI taxonomy): domain Eukaryota; kingdom Metazoa; phylum Chordata; order Testudines; family Podocnemididae; genus Podocnemis; species Podocnemis expansa. The sequence continues at coordinate 39,152,353 of ML681990.1, forward strand.
TTCGCAGAACCTGCTGGAGGTACACCCAAGCAGTGGGGGCAAGGCTGCCTTCATCTCCTGGAGTGGGTATGGGGGTGAAGAGCCCCATGCGCTGAGCCAGCACAAGGGGATCCACCCAGTCCCCCTGGGCAGAGTCCAGGAGGTCTCTGATCCTGGTGATGCCTACCAGTGCCAACCTCCACCACATGGAGGGGACCACTGCTAGCTGCACACGGACCTGGGGGTTGTGTAGCAGGGGCTCCATGAGGAGGTCTACCCCCTCTGGCCACAGGGGACCTGGAGGCCGAAATGAGCCTCCAGGTCTGCAGAAGGTCCTGGTAGAAGGCCAGCAGCTCAGAGAGGACTCGCAGAAGCCCCCTTGGATGGAGACAAAAAAAGCTGCCAGTCATATTGGACCCCTCAGAGGCAGCAGAGGAAGTTGAGCACCAGATGACTCCACGCCAGACCACCTGCACCATAAAGGAGTCTCTGCAGGGCCTGGAGACAGATGGCGTGGACCTGGCTATGAACACAGCACAAGGCCCTGCCCTCCCTCTTCCAGGGGAAGGCTGAGAATCCCTGCAGAGACCCAGTGCAGTCCTGGCCAAAAGAACTCCAGAATTGCCTTCTGGAGGTTGTCCAGGAATGTTGGGGGAGGGACCAGGGTTTTGAGCCAGTGCCAGACAATGTTATCTCTAAGCTGATGATGAAGCTGAGCAAATTACAGATGCAGCTAAGATCCAAAGGGTTAGCCGTGTTAGTGTAGTTGAGTAAAACAAAAAAGGAGTCCTGTGGCACTTAAAAGGCTAACAAGTTTATTTTTTGCATGAGCTTTCAAGTTCCCCATTGGTTGCCCCAACCAGATCCCTTCCCACTGCCTTTTGGCTCCCCAAGTGCATCCATAACTTGTTCAGTTGCAGCGTTAGCTTAGAGGTCACACTGGTGCCAGAGCACGGACAGGACAAGCTGGTTGATGACCAGTGCCCTCCCCCGAAGGGAAAGGCACTGCAGCAGTCCTGTCCATTTCCAGAGCTGCCCAATGAGCCTGCCCTCCAAATCATGCCAGTTCTCATCTGGCGAGGGATGGGTGGCAGAAAGGTAAATACCCAGATAGAGCAGTGGACCCGCGTGCCACCGGATGGCCTGAGGCATGGGTGGGAGGGAGTTCACTGGCCACTCAGCCCCCTACCATCAGGCCAGAGCTCTTCACCAAGTTGACCCGGGCGGAGGAGGCTGACAAGTAGATGGCCAGGCAAGCCTCCAACCTCACCAGGTCGCCCAGGTCCTGGACCATGAGAAGCACATCATCGGTGTACGCTGACAGGACCAGCCTCAGCCCCGGCTCACAGAGCACCAACCCCATCAGTCTCCAACAGACGAAGGACTTGATGGCCAGGGCATACAGCTGACCCGACAATGGACAGCCTTGATGTACTCCTCACCTGCAGTGGAGCAACTTGGTTGGGCTCCAGTTGAACTTGACCAGGCACTCCGTGGAGGCATACAGCACCTGGAGAAACCCCACAAAGTGGGGTCTTAAGCCGAATGCCCCTGGTGTGCCCAGGAGATACCCATGGTCCATCCTGTTGAATACTTTCTCCTTGTCCAGGGCCAGGAGGGTGAGCAACAAACCGTCCCTACACCTGAGCTCCAGGAGATCCCAGACCGGGTACAAATTACTGAAGACAGACCAGCCTGGGGCGGTGTAGGTCTGGTCAGGATGAATCACGTCCTACAGCACAGACCCAAGCCGTAGTGAGATGGCTTTGGCTACTATTTTGTAGTCTGTGCTAAGGAGTGAGCCAGGACTCCAGTTCCGAAGGTTGCGGAGGTCCCCCTTCTTGGGCAGCAGGGCAAGCACTGCCTGCCTGCAAGAGAGGGAGAGCTCCCCGCCTCCCTCGGATTCAGCGCACACAATAGCAAGGTCTGGGCCAAGGCCATCCTAGCGCACGCCGTAGAACTCCACGGTCATCCCATCAATGCCTGGAGATTTATTGGTAGGCATGCAATGGAGGCCCTCCGAGAACTTGGCAAGAGTGAGACAAAGCTCCAGCCAGTCCTGGTCGCCCATGCTGAGTGCAGGGAGTTAATTCCAGAGCACTCTGCAGGCTTCTGCTTTGGTCAGATCTGGGGAGAAAAGACTAGCGTAGAAGGCCCTGACCCTTCCACACATCTCCTTCAGATCCGTGATGGGGGTGCTGTCCTCTGCCAAGAGGCAGGTGACATGCTTTTTAACCCCCCACCCTCCGTTTCTCCAGGGCGTAGAAGAAGTGGAAGCTGCGATCCATCTCCCGAAGGAGACGGATGTGGGATCGAATGAAGGCTCCCCGGGCCTGAAGGTTCTCGAGGGCCCAGAGCTCCTCCCAGCATGCTCAGCAGAGGGACGGATCCTCAGGGCTGGCAGCCAGGCACCTCTCCAGCTCTAAGACCTCCTGCTCCAGCTGCTCTATCTCCACATCCCTCTGCTGGCTGGCCCCGCCAAGTGTAGGCAGAGCAGAAGAACCAGGCGCAGACCTTCCCCACGTCCCATCAATGCCATGCCGAGGGAAAGGCAGGCCTCTGATCCCACCAGGCCAGCCAAAACCCTGGAAGGACGTCACAAAGCCCACATCCACCAGCTATTACTGAAGTGCCTGTAGGCCAGCCCTGGCCTCTCCGTCTAGAGAGAGACCGTCACAGTCATCAGATGGTGATCCAAGAAAGGGGCTGGCTGAATGCTGGAGGAGTGGGCTTGTGCAAAGTGATGATGGAACAGATAACCGTGGTCCAACTGGGAGTGGCGTGACAGGCCTTCCCCCACCCGGACAAATGTGAAGGTGACCTGGTCGTCCAGGTGGTGGTTACACCAGACGTCCACCAAGGAGTGATGGTTGATGAGCTCCTGGAGGTCGTCCGCAGTGGGCTATCACTGCTCAGTCCCCATGCAGTCGCATTCCTCTCGGGTGGTATTAAAATCCCCACCCAGGACCAGCCACTCCTAAGGATCCAAAGTTTCAAGGAAGGTAGCCACCTGCCAATAGAAATGCACTCTCTCTGGGCCCGACGTCGGGGCATAGACGTTGACCAGATTCAACACTAGCCCCTCCATATGGACCTGGAGGTGCAGCAGGTGGCCTGGCACAACCTCAGCAACCCCCAGCACCTCCCTTCCCTTCCCTCAGGGTTTTCTTGCAGTACTGATAACCACCACTGCCAGCCCAGCAAATTCCGGGCTCTGGGAGCCTCTCCGTAAGCTTCAGGCCAACTTCCATCATGGCCAGAATACTAAAATTCCTGGTCTCCACACGGCACCTGCCAACATCCCTTGAGAAGGGCGGTTAAAGATGCATTCTTTAACCATGATCTGTGGGCACCTTGCACATGTATGGTGACCTTAGGCCGCAATGCCCAGGCATGCTATCCGTGCTCAGGCAGTTCATGCCTAATTCTCTCTGCTGGGTTACGCCTTACATCTCCAGGCTTCCCTCCTGGAATGAAGGTCCTTGAGTCATTTTGCTTAGACCCCTGAGAACCTGATTGTTGGTCATTTACCCATGTCAGAGTTCTGCTGTGCTGAAGGTGGAAGTGCCAACTCCACCCCACCATCCATCAGCATGGCTAGCAGTCACCTATTTCTGAATGTATCCGAGCAGCGCTTGAAGGACAACGGTACATTACTTACCAGTAACTGCCCTCCTTCGAGATGGGCTGCTCGGATTCATTCAGAGCCCTCCTCCTGCCCTTGCATTTGGAGTTGGCGAATCTTAAGAACTGGGGAGGGGTTGGGCAGCGGCCACCTATATAGCTATGGGGTGGCACGGCGGGCAGTGGCCACCTGCCCTTTTCTGACCGGCTAGAGCAAAGAGTTCTAACCAATCCAGCACTCTGGCACAGAGACACCTATTTCTGAATGAATCCAAGCAGCCCATCTTGAACAGTTACAGGTAAGTAACCTAGAAAGATCAGTTTACCAGACCCTGTTTTTTCACATTTTAGAAGGTATCTGGTTGGTGTATAGAAGCTAATGAAGAAGACGCCATGGTTGTAGCCTTTCTTCCTCAATCTGTTTTTAATTAAATTGTATTTCGCTTCCAAATGAGTTCTTGAAGATTATTCTTGTTCTGAACTCCTCCTTGCATGCACAAGTGTCAAATATGTCAGGGCTTTTTTCAGGGGGAAGGGTTTGATGTGACTTTGTGGAGTTAGGGACCATAACTTACCTACTGCAGAAAAATTCTTTCATCATTGGTGGAAAACCAGGAGTGTCATCTTATTAGGTAATTGATCAGACTAAGATTGGGGCTTTGTTTACAGCCATTCCTTCCTGTAATTATCCCCTTTAAATAGAAAGAGCTACATCTGAGTCCTTGATCCTGCAATTGGCTCATTTTTTTTCCCTCTTCCCCAGGGGGAAAAAAAAAAGCCATGCATCCATTTAACCAAAAGCTAAAGAATATCAGCTATAGAAAAACCCTCAGGTTCCTTCCAGACTTCAGCTAGTTAACAAAGGGCAACTTACCTTCACAAAGTCCAGAGTTCAATGAAAAATAAGATTGGACACAAATTTAAAGAAATGTAACCATATGGTAGCATGTACTTCGGTGTGGAAGAGAGAGAACTGATCGGGCTTCTTACACAGTGAGTTACTGTATGGCAAATGTGACTGCATTCTGTAATGTTCACTGTACTGTAGCAATGTCTAAAAGGCAAGTTACAATGTGGTAAGTGGATGCATTGCAGATTCACATACCTGACTTCCTACATAGATGAGCTCTTAAACAAGTCAAATTATTTAAGAATGGTAACAATTACCTGGAGCTCTCCAGCTGTGATGAGTTTTAAGTTGCAACCACAATTCTCCTTTGCTTTCTGCAAGAATGTGCAATTATCAGCCCAGAAGCATGAGTGGGAGGGAGTGTTTGAAATAGTTTTGTACAAAGAACTAGTTGCAATCCTGACAGTGGAGAGGCTGCCCTCTCCCTGGCAAAGTACAAAGCCAAAACTGCATGTTTGCAAGGGAAATTTAAATAAATGAAAGTAAAACTTTTCCACACAAACCAGTTTGGAAATCCATATATTTTCAGAGCATGAATAAAGTAAACTGTTCATTTAAGATATTTTCCTCTTTTCTACTACTAACCACATGAATTTGCTGCTGTACCAATAGTGACACAAAACAACTAAGTTTTTTAAATGCATAATTATTTTAGTTCACTGAAACTTCAATTGGTCTAAAATGAAAGCAAGGTGTGTTTAGATAAATAAGAACTGTTTTCAAAATGCAGTTGCTGTATAGAAGCTCTCACCTCATCCATTGATAAACCATGACATTATGAACAATTTCTAAAGGGGTAGCTGCCTTAGTCTAGTTTAGCAAAACAAACAAGGAGTCCTGTGGCACTCTTAAAGACTAACAAATTAAATGTTAGTCTTTAAAAGTGCCTCAGGACTCCTTGTTTATTATGATCTATGTAGCCTACAAAGTGGTAAAATACACTTTAGCATGAACAAAGTCCTTCTTCCTAGGCTGAAAGGGAAAGACCATTTAATGACAGCGACTATCAGAGAATTTTGAAGGTCTAGTTTTTATTAAGCTATAAAGTCCCATCTGCAAGAAATAACAGATCCTGCATGCTTTATATTGTGTCAATTATAACATATTTCTGCATTAGGTAATACCATCAAAAGAATACAAACAAATATCCTTGTTACAAGTGCTGGAACATGAAAAATTGGAACTTTCTTTCCATCAACAAACTAAAAAAGGAGCTCCTACCTCATTCCAAATTCTATCTCACATTCTGTGCAATGTCCTCTCACAAGCCTGAGTGAAGATGCTGTCTCTGCCAATGAGAGAGCTTCCCCTGTCAGGGTAGATACTCTAACTTCCTGAGAGGCAGTAGCTGTGTTGATGGGAGAAGTCCTCCCATCAACCTAGTGCTATTTACATGAGTATTTAGGTCAGTATAACTACTTCACTCAAACCTATGGCTTGTCTACGTGCTTGAGCAACATAAGTTAGTAGCATAGACCAAGCCTAAGGGCATCCAGCAGCAGTAAATGGTATGAACAAGAAACTGAAGAGAAACATTACAAAGTATGAAATACAACAAAAAAAAAAGTCAGTGGATGTTGAAGGATAAATTAGAGGAGAGCTGGCAGAGGAATGCTGTAGCTTAATGTCCCCTTCACAATTATTTACAAGATGTATGTTATAGTATAATTAAACTTCAAAAACAGTGATTTACCACACTGTGGTATATACTGATTTATTTGTTCTATAACAACTACCTAAATTTTCAGTGCTGATGACATGTGCAAGCATGTGACCAATTCAACTAATCACAGATAAGGATTTTTAAACTTGTCATATACTGTATACACACAAGAATCTAACACAGCTTTCTGTGTCTATGCTATTAGTGCCATAAAGAAGAACCCCAGGGCTACTAAGATGATTTTGAGGCATCCAAGGCAGCAGAAATTCCTTTCTTTTTCCCTTGGCCTGATCGGTTCTTGGCTGCACATCTTCCCCCAGCCCATTTTTATCATTTTGTATCCCTTGCAGTTCTTAATCCACTCTAGTCTTTATCACCCATATAAAGTTGAAAGGCATGTGCTGCTGATAGTAAAAGCCTCTCAACAAGCCCTAGGAACTCACAGTACTATTAAATCACATGGCTGACCCTCTATCTGGTACATGCTTTAAATCCCCTTTGCACTCTATCACCCTGATAGGATTATTGCAAGGAGCAGAGTTCTGGTCAGATCAATTGTTTCATAGCAGATCTGGCAAGGAGCAGAAGTGTACAAATCTTCATTACTGAAAAACAGGGCTTTTACAATGTAATTTGTAAAAATTAAATTTCTACATAGGCAAACCAACACTCATTCAAGCATTATTCTCATCACCCCACTCAGCAGCCCTGGAGATTGCTCTAATGCACACCTTTGGTACATACTAAGTAGCCTCTCTAAAAAGAGTTGGCAGCTTTTAACATAACATATAGTGTTCAATAATGTGAAAAGCCTACAAGTAACATATGGGAATTTTAATAAGTCAATGAATATTTATATATATATTAATTTACAAAGGATTCACTATACATACATACATGATATGTTCAAACTTGTGTGCAAAGATCTGTAACAGATTTATTCTAGTTTTAATGAACACACATACAATTTCCTGTCTCATATCCAAGCAGACTAGTTACAGTGATGCTTTTGCTACTAATTATGGAATGCATAATAGGATTATATAACATTCACATTTGTAGTTCTACGAACACATGCCTCCTTAAAGTCAGGAATGCTCTTCAGTGCTGCCACTGAAAGATCTGCTCCGGACATGATTCCTCAGTTGTTCTATGAGCTCTGGATTCTGTTGCTGTATCTGCTGTGCAAACTGCTGTCCCCTGTATGAACGTTGAACATTGTATGTACATCAGCAAGTGAAAAATAACTAACATGCAGCAAATAAAAGAAAACAGGAAGTTTTATGATAGCTGAAAGTTGTGCTACCTAAATGAAGGCTAAAGCAAGCATGAAAGAGGTTATGTTTATTAAAATCCAATTCATGGTATTATGGCTCTTACTGTTTGAATTCTGCTCTGAGACAGATGTGTTCATGTTGATTCTTTAGACCTATCTGTTGCCTTTGATAAGAACTATTGTTGTCTAACCTGCACTCACTAACATTTATAAACAAAGCAGCTCTGAAGTAGCTCTGCTCCTTTTCCTTCCAAGAGAGGCCAGCAGGCAGTTTAGGGCAATTGTTCTTCTAATTTAAAGACTTTCTGATGTACAGTTTCACAGAGATATTTTGCCACCCATTTGTGCATGTATATGTGAGGCCATTCCGAGAAAGTGAGGTAACATGGTCACCTGTATGCTGATTAACACCTAGTTCTACAAGTTGACTTCATTTCACCCAGAGAATCACCAACTTGCATTTACGTGGGGTCTAGTTAGGATTGTATTGAGCTAGCTGGCTGAAATTAACTTCATAGATGACCGATGTAATACTTCTTCATTAGGAAGAACAACAGGAAGAAATCTATTCCAGTCTTGAGGGGCTTCTGCAATTTCTTCTGGATTTTGTCCAGGTAGCAGTAAGTTACCAAGACTGTTTGTTTTAATTTGACACGCACTGGGCAGAAAGGTTGCCATTTCAGAGGTGGAGAGGGAACATGGTTCCTTGCCAATAAATTGAACTATTAAAATGGACTTTTTGTGAAACTACACCTAAAGACTATTTGGTCTTGCATACAATCCAACTGCTGGTGTACAATGATTTGCACATGATCCTGCTCGTGTACAATTCAACTGTATGTCTGGCACACAAGTACATTACGTGTGTCCTGCACTGGCTTACACTTGGTTTTTTGGCCTATCGAACTTTAAACGTTGTAGGTCCTGACTACTATGGAAACCAATTCCCTCCATATGTGATATTGCAATCCAGTTGCTTGAAGCAACAGTCCTCTCCATTTAAATGAGAGGAAGCTGATGGCAGGACATTTTCAGACTCACATCCTCAGTGCAATGCTTGGTCTGAGAGAGACCAAGTTTGCTGAATTTTCAATCATCCCACAAGGTCTATTTATCCTCACAGGCTTTCCTAAGTGGGTAGGCTGAATGTGGCTTGAGGCACCAGGCCTTCTGATGTGAGAAACTGAAGTTTTTGTATAGGAGGCTGATCTAATGCAATTTGAAAGAGAAATGTACAAGCAGCTAGAAATATAAAGAGGCACTTTTAATGAGCAAAGTCTGCACAGTAAATAGCATGTGAGAACCAGAAAGTGAAATTAAGCTGACAGTTTGCTTCTTCAAGTGGAATGAATGAAGTAGACAAAAGTGAAATAATGCAAAGTTGCATCTAAATTTCAGTTTTAATAATCAAAGGTTATTGCAAATGGAAAGGGTAAAAATCAGGTTGATGCTGTCCCTTTCAGATGGTGCAGAGTGCTGCTCCTACAAATATTAGGTAGCTAAAATTACATATAAATCACAACACTTACGCATGTATGAGGCTAGACAGATCGGTCAGGCCACCAACCCCTGCAGCAGGGCCACCAATGGCATTGGACATCATCCCTGACATTCTAGAACATTTAACACAACATTAGTATTGTGGTGGTGTATCGTAAGTGGAAAAAATGCAGTTTTTTGAGGAGTTACTAGGAAGAGCATTAGCTACTAAATGAGCTTTAGGGGAATCTAAAGTGTGGTGGCTCTAGTTACAGGGAGTGCAGATGTAATGTCAACAATAGCAAGAACACAGTACAAATTTTAGAAATCCATTGCTATTTGCTTTTGTTTTGCTAACCTGCATAGACCCCACTGCCATCTCTTTTTATGGATACCCCATGTTAATACTTACAGTTGTTGAACTTGAGGATTCTGCATTAAACTTGCTGCCTAAAATAAACATATTAAAGTCATAATACAGTCAAATATTTAGTTATCACTGTGGGAGTCATGAGACATGCAATAATATCTTGTTTTATTACAATACACAAGTGAAGTTAACTCTAGGAGACATGATTCTCAACAAAATGACATTACAGAAATGTATTTCAAGGACATGAAGATAATATAATTCATTATACTCTACAAGATGAATACCAGTTAGAAAGAGCTATTGCTGTTCAGGATAATCAACTATGAAAAAGAGGAAGTCTGACTATCTCTGAAATTACACTAACTCAATGCCCTGGATATTAGAAGTTAAAATCTGTCAGACACTTGGGCAATAATCTTAATGGCTTAAAAATATAAGTTTTGAATTATAAATTTTTTAATGTTAAGCTTCCATCACTCCAACTGGAGAATGTATGGAATCTTATCTAACGTTTTCCTCAACTTTCTAGATAATTATATATGCAAGGACAACAAATTAAAAGCTTCTGCATGGTAAAGCCTATCCTCAGGAATCTGAGAATTTTTATGGATTTTTAGGTTGTGTGGAGAGAACAGTTAGTCTTGGGACTGCTGTGGGTGTGTGTTAATATAGCGGGTAAAGGTATTTAAAGCTACAGCAGATGTCCTCTGGGTATGAGATGGCTCAAATGTTTGGTTTGTGTTTCTCTTTAGTGTCTGTACTGTGTTACTATAGATGTTCCAAAAAAATTGATGGGAATCTAAAATAAATACATTTGCTATTCACAAAATGCTCAGCACATTGAGCTGATCTAGTCTACTGAATAAAAATACTTGGCACTTTTAATCTTAAAGCAGTTTTATTAACTAATTTATCCTCACAACACCTCGCCAAGGTAAATTAGTTATTTCTCCATTTTGCAGGTGGGGAATGACACACACAAAACCAAATTCATTGTAACTCCTTGATGTCCATAAAGTTGCATTTGCTTACATCAGCAGTGAATTTGGTCCAAGAGCTTAAAGGCCTGAAACTTGAGACACAAATAACTTGTTCAAGGCTAGCCAGTGAGTCAGTGGTAAAAATCAGAAAAAGAACTCAGGAGTCCCAGGCTCCCAGCTCCTGGTTCAATCTACTTGACTGATCAGGCAGCCTCTGGAAACAATACAAAAAATCCATTTTATGTAATTAGCTACAGACTGAACAGAACATTTTTAACTCACAACAGATGGGGATTGTCTGGACAATGCATTTGCCCAATTAAGTTACACATCGAGTTCCTGTGCAACTTAATAAACTAAGCTGTGTAGAAAACACTGGAATGGGCCTCATTCAAACTTGAGAAGCAAGAGATGGTGCCTTAACCAGCTGGCTATGGGTTATTCTGGTGTGGTGTAGTTCTCTCTCAATCTCTGCTACTTAAGCTAACATTTGATAACTAAAATCACTGGAGAAGGACTGGCTTTCCCAGGTCTCCCCTTGGTGGATGGGTGTCCTTGCCCCTAGGCTATAGACAGAGTCATTCTCCTACCCCCTCTTTAGTCCTCTGACTACTTATCCAGCCTGAGAACAGTCAACACTAAAACATCCCATAACCCAGGGGTTAGAGCACTTTTTCAAGAGGTCAAAGACCCTTTTCCAAATCCTTTCTCCACTTCAGGCAGAAGGGGGAATGTAACCTCAATCTCCAAATTCCCAGGCAAGTGTTCTAACCATTGGGCTAAATATTATAAGGTGAGTACTATGACCACTCCTCTGTTATATGGAGGGAAGCACACACCTAACATATTCTCACAAAAAATGGCTGAGGCATAATCAGAGCATAGGCTGAATTCGTGATTCCTATAAAGGGCCAGATATCTGTGACATGCTTCTCAATGGTTAAATAAGGCAACTTAGATGCACCTGAGGTTAATTAATGCACTGATTAACTGGGAAACAGCTAATTACCTAGGAAAGCACCATGCATGATAAAAGGAAGCTTCTCCCAACAGACAGCGCTAAAGAACAAAAGACTTGTGGGGACAGAATAGAACCCAGACCTTAGCTTCCAATGAGACATTTGTCATGGGGGGAGCCAATAACAAAGCCCACTGGGAAGGAAATGGAGTACCTGTAAAAACATTCCTAGGTGCCAGGTACTCTGCAAGGAAGGAATACCAAGTAGAACCTGGTCTTAATGGAAGGATTTCATCAGGCAGCAAACATCCCAGGCTAGAGGAATTATACATTGTTCTGAGAAAGGATATCTCACAATTTGACCTCTGTGTGGGGGGGATTTTGATCCAAGAGGAGAGATCCTCTCTCAGTTGATGACAAGAGGTCCTGGCTCCAAGAGAAGTTTCTGGGTCAAGAGGGCCTCACGGACAAGAGACATGAACATAAATGGGGTTGATGGACTAAGGTGAATTCAGATCCCTCCCTGTCCAGATGGGGACTTAGGGGTGGAGGGCCTGTTAGCATAGCATTCAGCCATGGGGTTAAATTAAGTAGTGCTTTGAGAAAGGGCACTATTTAATATATGTAAGTTGTGTTGGAGTTCATTGAAAACCCATGGGGGAAGTCTGAAGCTGAGACAGATGTAGTTGCACTGCTCCGTCATGAAGTCAATGGTGCACCTCATGCACCCCACTCCCCGAGACACCTACGCAATCTAATTCCAGAACAGGGGTTCCCTGATGTTGATTGTAAATGAAACTAGGCACCTCTTAGGCACCTGAATCAGGGTTGCAATCTCCATGGGAGGGGCTTAGGATATATCCCTGTCATCATCATCATCTTTCACTAGTTAGCTTAGGTGGCTCTCCACATAGCTTCCTGGCTTTTGTGGATTGCACTGTAGAGGGCCTTGTGGGTCCCATTACTGTTCCACTGCTTTTTCTAGGCACCTAGGAGTTAGGTATTGCAACACCTAACTCCCTTTGTGGATTTGGGCCATAGTGTTTAGAAGTATGGGCAGGAAATAAGCACATGTGATGGGAAAATGCAAACTAGTACTGACCCCCGGGGGGGGGGGATAAACTGAAACAGATACTCAAAACAAAGAAGAAACCTGAATAGCAGTAATAGAAAAAGATGTTAGAAAATTATATACAAGTTAGTAATATGATATGGCAGCAAAACAGACAAATGTAATTTTGAGCACTTCACCTGCCCCTCACCCAAATGCATACACAACTATCACATCCCCCTGTAGCACTCTGTGACTGCATCTAGAATACTGCATTGACTTCTGAACACGGGTGCTAAATATAAATAAACTGGACAGAGTATAGTAAGGAGGCATGGCCCTCCTCAGGTGCTGACACGGAGAAAAGAGCGAGACACCGAAAGGAGGAGGCAGGGACTACCTGTCTGTCAGGCCAGAAGTTAAGGGATGGGACAGGAAGTACTAAAGGAAGGCCAGCAGGCTCCTTTCAGGCCAACCTTCTAAAGAGGCAGGACATCTCTTCCCTTCAGCAGGAGCTTCCTGATCATGGGACCAGTAGCCACCAGAGGAACTGCCAGGAGGCTGTGAGCCAGCTCCTGTATGCAACCTGGTGCCCAGTCCCTATCCCATGGAATGGTTTGACACCTGTCACTGGGAACAGGCCCCTCTGACTGGCAGCCCAGAGGAAGGCTCAGCAGCCTGGGGCCCAGGGGCCACCCTGGAACCAGTTAGGCTAGACTGCTAGGTGGTCCCGCCTGAGACCATGGACTTAGAGGAACTGCTTGCTGCTGGTGGCCTGGAGCAGACTCCTGTTGGCTGTGACCTGGAGAAGCTACCCCTTCCAGACAGCCCGGATGAGCTGCCAGACCTGCTACCCCCAGGCAACATGGAGGGGTTCTGCAACCTGCCCTGGGAGACTACCCCGAGGAGGCTGAGCAGGTACCGTAGGGAGATGGGGCAGGAAGTTGCCCAGGGGGAGCTATGTCCCAGGAGCTCTGTCCTGGGCCCAATGTCTGCATCTGCATGTTGTGGCTACAGCCCCGCTGACCACCCCCTCCTCCCCCCGCTGACGCTCCAACAAGGGCCCTGGGCTGGGACACAATAGAGACAGGTGGGTCTATGTCCCCCTCCTCCTCTCACCCCCCCCCCTCGGGGTGACACAGCCAGCGGTTGCCTGAACCCCCAAGTAGCCAACTCACCTGACCCCTGCGACTGCTTGCTTTCCTCAATCCAGTGACGCTGTGTTCGTTTGGCAGCCCCGCCCAAGGGGCCAGAGCCTTGGGAGGGACCTGACTTGTAGTGGCAGTGAGGTAGTAACAGAGAGGGAGGGTGTGCCAGCCCTTGTGAAGGCTAGGTGCCCTGTACCCTCACACAAAGTTTACAGAAAAGCAACACAAATTACCAAAGGTCTGAATGGAAAGGTTAAGAAAGACCTATATGTGACTAGTTTAGCTGAGCAATGGCTAAAAAAAAAAAGTATGCAAATGCTAACAAGGAGAGAAAAGATTCTCTAAGAGTGTAGTATGGTGCAGCAGCCCTGCTGGGCTAGCTCCTGCTTACTTAGGAACAAGGGGAGCCAGCTGGGCAGGCTGGCTGATGAGATGGAGTGAGGACCAGCTGTGTGGGCTGGGAGGTGAATAAAAGCTAGCAGGGAGATGCTAGAGCCAGGCTAGGCTGGAAGGGCAGCTAGGAGAAACAGCCAGCCAAGGGTAATAGGCTCCAGGCAACTGGGGTTGAGCTTCCTTGATCAGGGCACATGGGTTCTTTCTTATTCATTATATGATTAGGTAAAAGATCAACTGCATTAGATTCTAGATAACGTGTCTTCGTGCTGCATACTTCACAACTACCACATGCCTCAGGAAAGAGTTAAATGGTGAAACAGAAGACTCATACTTTGGGGAGGGAGGAAGAGGAGACAGAGAGAGAGGTATTTTTTTAAAGCCATGTCTACAATAAAATAAGTTCCAAAGGGTCAGCCATGTTAGTCTAGCTGAGCAAAACAAGCAAGGAGTCCCATGACATTTCTAAAGACTAACATTTATTTATTGCATGAGTTTTTGTGGAAGAAAATCCCATCTTTAAGCATCTGACAAAGTGGGATTTTCTGCCACGAAAAGTCATATGATAAATACGTGCATTAGTCTTCAAAAGTGCCACAGGACTCCTTGTTTCACTAAAAAATTAAGATGAACTAACTTACAACAGCATACAGCTGCTACACTAATTGCATTACTTGCTTGTGGGTGTCAACATTTTACACCTCCTGTCATCAGTGAGTATCCTCACAAAGTGCATTTATACTGATTGTATTGGCATTGTGGGATGGCTCCTGACAGCCAGAAACTGTCAGGATACACAACACAGCATCTACACTGACACGGCATCAGTTTAACTACATGGACCATGACTCAATCTTGCTTGTGGAGGTGGAGTTAAGTTGGCCTAGCCGGGCAGTTATGACAGTGGAAGCAAAATTTAAGTGTCCATAGTTAGGTCAAGGTAAGCTGCCTTGCATTGCCCTGACTCTGTGAGGTACATCAGACCTAAGCACACGGGAGTCTGAAGGCTGAGCATTAAGCACACAGGCCAGGCAGCTGGACGGCATGTTTCAGCTCTCAGGAGAAGGTGCTGGACAGCAGGTCTGCATACTTAGTGTGTGCCTAGGGATCCCAAAATAACCACAGCGGTTGGACTCTGTTCAAGGGAACCAGACACTGGTGAGCTGGAACCTGATCAGGTCTGACATATAGGCTGATAGACTAAATGACCTAATAGGTCCCTTCCCATGTCTCTATGGCTCTGCAGGGAAAAGATGGCCTGTAAGCAGAGGGCCCCTGGGCCCTTCCCAAATAGTTCCCCCTCCAACCTAGGGCCATGGACCTCTGTGGACAGGCCAGCACCAGCAGGACCCTGAGGCCAGATGCCAGCTCCAGCCTAGTTGTTCCGCCCCTAGGGGTGGTGGGGCCAACTGGTACACGTGGTGCAGGTTCTGGTGCAGCCTGAAGGCCGTGCCAGAGACCATACTGCATGCCAGACCATGCTGGCCTGCTCCACCCCCAGGGGCAGACTAGTCAGCCCAGGGATGGGGCAGGAGCATAGAGCCAAGCCCCAGGGATGTTCTGCCTGCCCCCTGGCCCCTGTACTGGCATAGTGGAGGATGCCCCGTAGGCCTATGCAGTAATCTGTCACCACCTGTAAGGATTTGTAGAGGGAGCAGTGCAGCACAATCACCAAGGAGCCTAGTGAAAATGCACATCTTGTAAGATGAACCCAAGAGTTCTGTCTTAATCAGTCTTCACTTTACTGTACTGGTGCCTGTGTTATACCTAACATAAAAAGGCTGGCAGGCACATAGTAAGTATGGAAAAGCCAAATACACCAGATTGGCAAAGCTGGTATGATTTAAGTGTAGGTTTAGGCACTTGTTCAGAAAACACTCTTTTTAAACCTACCTTTTGATCAATTTAATATATAAGGCCACTTTATCTCCTAAGGAATTTCTCAATCTCAATGAACTGTGGCCAGTTCTTCACCTCTAAGGAAGGTGATAGGGTCTCTCAGGAGACACCTAAACCACAATAAAAGACCTATGGCACAGCTGCAGCTGGCCTCAATCAAGCAAGCTGGGCTCCCAGAGCTTGGGCAGCAGGGCTATAAAACTGCAATTTTGACATTTGGGCTCATGCTGGAAACCCCATCCCTTTCTTGCAGGATCCCAGGGCCCAAGCTTCAGTCCAAACCCAAATGTCTACACTGCAGTTTTATAGCCCTGCAGCCTGATTCACGTGATGCTTGTCCTGAAGATATATCTACACTGTAGTTAAAAAAAAACAAAAACCCACAATGATTGGTCTGCACCAACTGATTTGGGCTCGCAGAGCTTGAGCTAAGGAGCTGCTTAACTTTAGTGCAGATGTTTGAGCTCAGACTAAAGCCCAGGTTCTAGGTCACCACAAGATGACACCTTGCAGCCCAACCCCAAACGTCTACACTGTAATTATCAGCCCCTTACAGCCTGAGTTGGCTCACTTGGGCGAGCTGCATGTGTCAAACTGCAGTGTAGCCATACCCTGAGACTGTGCAACAGGGTTTTTATCGCAATTCTGACATACCCCAAAGGAGGTGGGGCAAAGGAGGGCAGGTTTTGTCGCTGACACTACAAAATCTGGAAACTGAGGCTTCACACCATTGTGACAAATAGGGGATGAAAGCTTCTAACTGAAGCTAGTAGTGATGGAACTGATCCCAGCTAGTGCTTCAGAGTGTTTCTGCCTTCCAGTCAGCATTACCTGAGTCTTGGCTGGGCTGTATTTGAGCCAGCAGCTTTTCATCCAGAAGGTGATTTTTTTTTTTTTTTTTAAATTTACTGTGAATTCTTAGTACTGGTGATGAATGCATCAGTGAAGAATGAGAAATACAGCAATGACGCTCAAGGTATTATTGGCAATTATGCAATTGCTGCCATTACCATAAGCAGGATAGTTAAGCTATGCATAATTTATTGAGAAATATCACAGAATTAATCAACAAACACTCACTACTACAACTCCTAAAAAGGTTCTCCCGTTATCAACTTGACTGAACGATTAGTTGATTTCACTACGCATTATCATAAGCATTAAAACCATCTTCCTTTGAAGCAAGAACAGTGTTTAAAATAGTTTACATTCTGTTTCTTAATTTAAAGAAACAAAATATACTTGATATACTCACCATACTTATGAAAGCTGGGTTGTTTATCAAGCTTGCCATGTCAAAACTCAGTCCTGTTCCAGTCTGAAAACAAATTGTCTGAAGATTATTATATTTTGGAAACTCATTTGTGTTATTAAAAAATCTCACTGAAAAGAAAAACTAATTAAGTTAACCTACAGGACTGGAGAGGTCTCTTAGTTTCTGTTCAGCTATTTTCATATTTGACTTGTAAGAGTCATTTTCTGGATCAAGAACCAGTGCTTTTTGATAACTGGTAATTGCTTCTTGGTACTTATTCATAGAGGTCAGGGCCAACCTAGTGTAAAATAAAGGAAGTCAGTATCATACATCAAAGAAATATTGATAACACTTCTTAATCTCAATAGCACAGGAGTAACAGAGAGAATCTCACAACTAACTTAGATCCTAATCACACTGAAACTTAAGTACATTTAATGGTACTGTCAAGTGGAGAAGAATCTAAATATTAATACTTACTGGTTGGTGCTGGCATTTACTTTTGTCTTACCACTTTCTGCAACAAAGGTGGTTCCCCCAGGAACTCAGTCTTGCATTGTATGTTCCATGTACAGGCAAGCCTTATCAAGAATGCTTTTGCCACCAAAGAAAATGTCAAATGCTCCTGGCAGTGTTCTAGGCTATGCCTTCCCAATCTATAAATTACTGAAATAAGCAACAGAGCTGCTTGGAGTTCTGCTGCTCTCTCAGCTAGGACTCTAAATCTGATATCCAGTTCAGGAGAACAGCCCTCAGACCCATTTGTAAATCTCACAACAGTGGAAAGCTGGAACTTCTAGGGACTCCACAGGGGAAAAATAAAAAGTGCACTTACCATAGTAACTACAGTTTTCTCAGATGACTGACAACATGGATCTATGCTTCCTACTCATTTGCCTCACTTGTTTGTAATCTCTTAAAGGGATTCTCAGACTGGTGGTATAAACTAAAAGACAATTGGAGCAATGCAATCTCCTTCCCATTTTGGGTTCCAAAGAGATGAGGCACAGGTAGTCCCAATGTACACTTCTTATTCAATTTTTCTAAGATCATGTACTACTGGTGTGCTTCTCCAAAGAGTGCTAGCCATATTGGCTATCATCTTGTGAAACACCATTACTATGAATAACTGTTTTATATTCTTTGTCCTACATCGACATCTTACGTTTAATGCACTTTGTGCCTCTTCTAGGATCTCATTGGGTTTCACTACTCTATAGTTAGAACTCTTCTAATATTTAGGTGTTTTCCACTTCATTCATAGCTGGTACTTAAGGCAGCTCCACTATATCTAAGATTTTAATACTCAATCTAACTTATATCTGAATAGATAGCTACAGAGAAGAAAGTCCAGTGGCTATTTTTCTCAATATTCTGTTATTATAATCTTATCACTATAAGAAACTGAAGTCATCTATTTTTCTACCTGCTTAGTTGGAGTAATGGAAACCCTTAATAGACTACATATCGGGTTCATTAGAGAGATCACTCTCCAAAGTGCCAAAAGAAGTCTCTTAAGTAATTTATTAAGCATATTTGTTTTTAGATGTCCTAAATACCATGCTAGTGATGCCAAACTGTATTAAATTTAAATTACATGGGATCCTCATTAATCACACAAGTGGAACAAGCCACTGTCCATTGCACTTCAGTCTACAGACCTTGGCACGTAAACATTTACAGAAGTTGGTACCATGCTAGCCCATACTTCTTCCTTCAGTTAGGCCAAGAGCCATTTCAGACATGGAGACATTCATAGAACTTCAGGTAATAATGATTCATAATTCCATTTGATCTTTCCAGACAGTTCTCACTGAGTTGTATTCACTTTTTTCCATTAGAGTCACCAATTGGTATTCACAGAAGCAGAATTTTTATTTCATTCAATTTTCAGAATTAAAATTCTTGTTTTGAAATTCAAAAAGATAAAAGGACCAAAGTGAATCCTTACATGCACATATACAGAGCTCACTGACTTCAGTGAGAGCCATGTATGTGCTGCTGAGGGAAGTATTTGACACTATGTAATTTATTTTACGAATAAAATTTCTTTAAACAAGTGTACTAAGTGAACTTGACTTCTACTGGTTGGGGGGGGGTGTCAATTTCTCTATATACATATGGATGCATGGAATGTCAGACCTGCTCATGTATCTATGGGTCAATGTATCCCAGTGTCTTGTCTACCAGTTACAGTTACAACATGAATCAGAGAGGCTTGTAACACAAGTGGTAAAGGCCTGTATGTTTAGTATTGAAGGTCAACGCTCTAAGTAATGCAATGAGTTACCCTATCCAGCTGGAACAGCACACAAAAGTCACAAAGCAACTGCATGGGCACTATGATGGGGAATATCCTCAGGACAAAGCACCGGTACACTGGGACTATTGGAAAAAAGTCACAAGGATGAATTCTCCTTGGGATCTTACATGTCCAGATGTGAATTTTTAACACTACCTACTTTGGAGTGCTGTGTTATGGTCAGAAAAGTTACTAAATAAACATAGCACTTTCCAACTGGACAGGTCTGGTTACTGGTGTATTTAACAAACAAAAATAAATGTTCACTCCTGTTAGCTCTGCATACCCAACATTCTTCAGAGAGAGATGGTGATCTATTCTTTATATAGAAAGGAGAAAGAACACATCTCGACTTCCTAGATTGAATTTTCAGTGACAGTAAACTGAAGAAAAAAAATCTATAGTGTAAACTTAGAAATTCTGACATGGAGTCACTAGAAAAGACCATGAACATGGAATCTCATGCTGCTAGCTTTAATCATTTTCAGAAAACAAATGCAGTTTTACCACCACATCATCAGTGAACCTAAATCGACATTACCCCACTGATTTAAAAAGAGCAATATTGATTTTCAAATTCCAAAGATCTGACCCTTAAGGCTTACATATATTTGGGTTAGCTTACCCCATTCTCCCATAGGCTTTGCTGTACTTTGGATCGATTGCTATTGCTCTCTCACAGTCTTTTATTGCTTCATTGTAGTTGTTGAGCTTACTTTGAGCAGCAGCCCTAAAGTAGGGAGGAAAAAGGAATGTATTTAAGAAAAGTCTGAGCATCCTGATTTAAGGCCACAATTCAACTAAGTTCTTAAAACCACTTAACTTCAAGAACATGTTTAATCCTATTGATTACTCAATTAGCTATAGAAAATTTGCTCAGCTTGCTGGAATTCAGTGGGACTATTCAAATGCTTAAACATGTGTAAGTGCTTTACTGGCAGAGCCTTAAAGGGTATAGACTCATAAGAACACAATAGTGGGGAAAAGTGTATTAGAACCTGCATGTGGATACACAAAGTACACTTTTAAATCAATTGTAACAAAGCAAACTGTCATATGGTAGATTTGGTGATATACAAAGACTGTTCAGGAAAACAAGTATTTTGCATAGTCACCTTTTTTGCTGCAATGCTACTTTTTATTTCTGCTCTCTCAAAGTTCAAATAATCCCCCAATCTCTCTTTCTTCACTCCTTCACTGTTAGTTTCATATCACAATGACAGTTCTTGTGTTGATGGCATCGATCACTCAAGAGCCCTGCTTCAGAAGAATTGCTATAGAAGAGCTACAAGCTCTACACTGACCATTGTGGTGGGTCTATATTTATTTTTTCAAAGTACCTGTGGGAATAGAATTGTGCGTGTAATGTTACTCATGCTAGTAAATAACTCTGGATAAAGAAGCCCAATCACTGACTTACTACTACACCTGTACCAGAAAAACACTAATTACTTTTATGTATTATTTGTGAGTTATGACTATAGATTGGCCAAGGCAAAAGGTTCAAATAATTCCCATTGCTAGAGAGTAGTCAGAAAAAAACATTCCAGTTTAAATTGTTCCAAAAAATTCTGAACTGTCTGGGTTCTTAACCACTGGAATAAGTTGCCTAGGCAGGTTGTGGAATCTCCATCATTGGAAGCTTTTAAGAGCAAATTAGACAAACATCTGTCAGGAATGATTAAGAGGGTACGTGGTCCTGCATGAATGCAGAGGACTGGACTTGACCTCTCATGGTCTCTGCTGGTTTCTAGGAGTTTATAAAGTTAAAATACCACTTTACAGGAGGAGAAATGTTTTCCACTAAAAATTCTGTATAAAATGAAGATTATTTTTTTAAAAAACCTCTCTTTTTATGCCCTTTGAATCATATATTGTCGAGGTTTGGAGGAATAATGACTTTCCTTCCTATTAGATTGTGTTCACTGTCTTTAATTATACAGACAGCTTTGCACCTGTGCAACCCTATGAAAACGCATGTAGTTGCATACATATAATCAAAGGCAGTATTTGACCCTACACGTACTTCAGTTTTTTTCCATGTGTAGTGACATAGACTTAATGAAACAAATAAGAAATAGCCCTGATCCTGTTCTCCCATTTTCTTACAATAAAGCAACCCTTTTCCTTCTTCTGCTTAAGTTATGCCTGCACCAACCCTGAGAACTCCTGGAGCAAAATTCAGTTCTAGTTTCAAATTACATCAGTTGGTGGTGTACCCACTTATACTAGGGCTACATTTTATCAATTTTATAGTCCGTAATCATTCCAAACTGCACATTTTGCATACTCCCTGAATATCAGAGTAGTAGTAGTAGTTACTTTGTGTTGCAAATTACACCCATTTGGGGCTCATTCAAAGCCTACTGAAGTTAATGGGAGCCTTTAAATATACTTCAAAGAGTGTTGGATCAGATCTAACATGATCTGTTTAAAGCTAGAGCAGGGGAGTCAAGCACACAGCCCACGGGCCAGATACAGCCCAGGAACCTCTATTGTCCAGTCTGTCACTGTGCTCTGTGAGACCACTCTCTCCCTAACAGAGAGCAAGAGGTATCACGGAGTGCAGTCTTGCATACTCAGTGGTCTGGGTCAGGTGAGTGTAAGGTCCCACAACATCACAGAGCATTGGGTATGCAAGACTGCGTTCTGTGATACCACACTCTCTCTAACAGTGAGAGAGAGAGCGCGAGGGCTGTGGTATTGTGGAGTGCAGCTTCACTTACCCATTGTTCCACAATACAGAGAGAGCAGGCCACAGTATTTCAATTCATGGTACGTATGGCCCACTTGACACACGTTTAAATCAAATCTGGCCTGCCACAGCAAATCAGTTTGATACCCCTGAACTCAGAGAAAAGATTTGGTTCAAACTCTGAACTACAGCCTTAAAGGTGTAATGCTCTCTTAATAAAATATTTGCACTTTTCCTGACTCTTTGGGCTTCTTTCTAATTCCCTTGTTTTAGTAACTGAAGAGTAAAATCTGTATTAGAAGTGCATTACATACAACTGTTACTTTTGTAATAATCCTGACATATATTTAGCTCCCATATAATGTTTTACATCTACAAAGCACTGTACAAATACTTTTGCTGTGGAAAATCAAAACCAAGACCTTTCCATTTTGAGATATATATTAAGCCTGATCCATTAGAATTCCACAGGAGGGCTCCCACTTGCTCCAAAAGGATTTGAATCAAGCCTTTACCAATTTCTTGTACAGAAGTTGTTTCAAGTTGCCAATATTAGTCACCAAATAAAGTCTTGAAACAAATTACAATCCACACTCCAAATGTAACAAAGACAAACAGCTGAGTATAGTTGAAATGATCTGTGACAGGCTGGTCCCCAGACCAGATCTGGTGTGCCTTTGTGGCCCCCCCCCCCATTCACCCTGCTTTGCCAGGTGACCACTCACTCCTGAGTCAGTCCACCCTGGCCTCCAGCATGTAATCTGTCCCAAGCAGTGGGCATGTGCCCTCTGGCTACTCAAGGACAGTCCCCCAGTAAATACACCCAGCCCCAGACACCACCATGGAAGCCACTGTCTATGAAACTGGGGCCCACTCCCAGTCACCATACACTCTAGTCCATCCATTTAAACACAGAAATGCATGGTGCCTGGCCTTCTTCACTCACACCCTTTAAAGACCACACAGCTTTAGATAAAACAACTACTAGTTTATTGGTCAGATCATAATTCTAAGCGAGAATATGGCCAATCATGGCAGAATGACAATGGAAATGAGTTAGGAGTGACCACAAGGAAATGAAAGGTAAAACATGCATACTAACCTAATACCTCTACTTAAACCGACCTCATAGTTAGAGCCCTGAACAGATACAAATATGTGGATCCGTATCTGATCTGCATCCACAAGAAATGGTCCATGGGTATCCGTGGTGTATCCGTGGATGCAGATATCCACATATTTGCAGGGCTCTAGCTCTGTGAAGATAAAAATATGTGGACCTGTATATGACCTGCATCTGCAAGAAATGGTCTGTGGATATTCATGTTGTATCCACCGATGCACATATGATGAGGATATCCACATATTTGCAGGGCTCTACTCATAGTTCAAGTTTATGCTCAAGATTTTTTGGCTGTCAGATGTTTGTACATCCGGTCTCTGCCTGAGATAAGGCAGGGCCAAGATCTTGCTTGAAGTTGTTTCAAGATGGAGATTCCCAGGCAAAAAGCCAAAAACCTTCCAAGTGTCTCTTTGTTTTTACTCCCCTTCACCCCTCCCCTTCTGGGCTGAGGATATCTCTTTGTCCATTCTGAGTCAGGGACCTCAAATAGCATATCCTTGTTGCCTTCTCCAGGTTCTTGTTTGCTCACAGCTGTGGCTCTTTGCATGTTGTTGGGAGACAGCTCTGTCTGCCTCCCTTCCTCTTAAGCCATGGAAAACATGTTATACCTCTGTGCACACACATGAGGTTGTAGGAAACATGGTATCATACAGAATAGGTTATGAGAATCCATAAAGAAACAATGCATGGTGTAATTGGCAACAAATCACACAATCACAGTGTACAAGTGAACAGGAAAATCATATAGATCATAATCCATGTTGCATAGATGCGCATCCCATGACATGATCCATCTGAAAATTTGCATAGCCTAACTGGTATAAATTGAATGCTTTACTAGCTGAAACATGAGGGCTTTCCACTTCACCTTTTTTTAACCTAGTTTAGCTTTTATTTTTAAAATTATCTCTATGAAGTTTATGTGATTTTTGTTGTTGTTATTTACCTGTTACAATAATAGACTGCATTATTTGGATCCAGCTCTATAGCGTGAGTATAACAATCCACTGCAGCACCATAATTTTCTTCTTTCATGTGATTATTACCTGAAATAAATTGTAAAAATAACCTTTTAAGATGACTAAAAATGTATAATTCTATATCCAAACAATAAACACAGAGTAGAATCACTACAGTACCATACATCAAGCAATTGGGACCATGTTGCCTTTGGTGATTAACTTTTCAGAAATAGATTTTGGATTAATCTGATGAACACACAGTACACTTCTTTCATTCAGGCTTGTTATCTACACAGTGCAGGACAACACCTAACTTTTACCAATCCTCTTAATATTCTACATACTGACCAGACAGTTCCCTCCTAGTGAGGAAGGATCCAGTTTGCTGGGAACTGGCCCAGTGAGCTAATCAACTGTAATACAAGGGGCCCACCAATAATCAAACATTCTCCCACTCTTCCCTGCCACCTTAAGACCCACCCTCCCAACTACTTCCAGCAAAGATGGTCACCTGACCAGAAACAAGGGACTCGCATGAGAACTCCTCTCACCACTCTCTATCAATCAGAGTGGGTTTCAGACCCTTGGACTGCCCCGAAAGGAAATTTGACTGAGGTGGAGTGACCTGTCCTAGAAGAGGGCCAGACGATCCCTCTGAGAATTCCCAACATCACCCCCTACCAATCAGAGTGGATTCCAACCTGCCTAGGCCAAGACTGGAAATGTCTACCAATCCGCTGTAGCACAGGGGCCTCAGCCAGGACCCCCACCCAATCTCTGGAGCACAATGGTTGACTGGACAGCAGCACCATTTCCAGAAGTCCTAGCTCTACACAAAAGAGTCCATTTCATTTCAAGAACATATGTTTCAGAAATTTTGGAAATGATGAGAAGAAACAAACTCCTTCACCACCTTCATAAGCCCTTTGGAATTAGTTTTAGCTCAAGGGCCTTGGTCCACTTGTGCTGTAAGCACTACATCAATGACAGTTGCAAGGAGGAGGGGGTAGTCGAGGGGAGCCCTTTGGCCCAGTTTTAATGGATATGTCAGAAAGTGAGACCCAAGCACTTGTGAGGCAGCCCAACGAGCATGATGGCCTCTTCTCACTAGCAGAAAAGGTGAATGGAGAAGATGCCATGCAGGTAAATGAATGATAAGAAGTGACAGTTGAGGATGGGACATAATGGGCTTAGGAACTGATTAGCAGTTATATAAATTTAAAAAAAAGGGGGGGGGGGAAGGTTACAGCTTTTTCTTCTCCTTTCTGAAAAAAAATCTCTTGACAGTGTGATGTCTATGCTGCACCAGAGAGTGAAGATAAATCATTGGTTGTCCCCTAACTATTTTTAACTTAATCCTTTTAGATTTCTTACAGTCTTTTTCCTAAGCAGGTTTTGTAATTTTTTGTTTGGACCAGACGGTCAATATATCGTACTAAGCAGGTTCCAAAGGGGCAGCTGTGTTAGTCTAGTAAAGCAAAAAAAGCAAGGAGTCTTGTGGCACTTAAAAGACTAACAGATTTATTTATCGCATGAGCTTTCATGGGAGAATATCCCACTTCGTCAGACACTTTGAAGAGGGAGAACTTACAGAATTGGATGAGAATAAATGCAGGGGAGTGTAAGGCATCGGATCAGGTCATACTGCAACAGCAAATCAGAGCAGAAGTTAAAGGCTAATGTCCCACTTAATCATCTAGCTAAGCTTTTTTTTTAAGTGTACCTCATAAAGCTAGGAGTGGAATATATTATTCCTTGTCATTTGCAACAGCTGTAGTTGATCATTTAAAATGAGAGAGACCTTCAGCTCATTTTGAAATCCAGCCAAATTTTTTTTTTTCTGTTTCACCTTAGTAAAACTTTTTCCAGGGAGCTACTTCTACCTTACAAATGTAAACACATTAATTTGTGGTTTACTGATAATATCTAAAAAAAATCTGAATTCATACCCAAAATAGTATAAATAAAACTTATTCTGTAATCAGTGCTAAATGTCTTACTTTCATGAAAATAAAGTCTACCACATGGAAACCAAACACTTTAAATTAGTCCAAAGCAAAAGAATCTTGAAAAGTATATTTTAAATTAGTGATGTGACAACCGATTTTACTGAGGTTTTACACAACATAAAAAACTGTTCTATATAATGCATAAAATCCAGGGCTTTAATGAAGTCACTGGGAGCTTTATGTTGACTTCAGTGGGGCCAAGATTTGACTATAAAATCCCAACGACTGCACTGGGTGTTGAGCATATTCTGCACTTTGCATATATATGATTGACTTTTCATACTCTTTATAAAATAATTAATTGGGTACTGAAGGTTAGAAAACTCTATTGGCAAACACAGGAAGCCCTAACACACTCTTCAATAGCCACTCATTCATTAGAGCCTCTATTGCTGAAATAGGGACTGTTAGCCAGGGCTTCATGGTTTTCCTTTTTTTTTTTTTTTAATTTCTTCTCAACAAGCATCAGCAAAGGGAGAGGACAAGCTTTTTTACATCTTTAGTGAAGCACAGCACTTACCCCACTGCACCACATCACTGGTAATGCCCTACATTGTCAGCATTAGCTATAAGCTGAAGTATTCACACAGAACTTGTGATCCCAATACAGTACAGCCACTGACTGAGCTATGTCAACACCTTAATATTGACAAAATCCATTGACAGTATGAAATGATTACTTACTGAGTCACTGGCAGACCAGATGCCAGCTCATACCAAGGCCCAGGGCCTTACTGAACACTGATAAATGCATAGCTGGAAAACTGTCCAGCCTTCTAATTGTATAACTCACCAAACAGGAAAAGAAGCATTAATTAAGGCAAAGTGCTTGTCCTTCACACAAGATGGGCCAGTGAAAGCAAATGAGGTACTGCGTAGCACCAAAGGACAGAGACCTTGTTTGTTGAATTCCTAATTGCCTCCAAGAAGAGAAAACCCATGTATGAACTTACCCCATCAAACTGCAATCTGAGCTGAAGATGAGAAAAAATTCCTGACAAGGAGAAACTTGCTTCTTTATGCTGTCTGGTTTCTGAGAGGCAAAGATGCCTAAACATAAGCAAGAGATCCCCAGTGCTGCTTAGCATGGGTCAGCCCTAAAGGGCATATAAAACTAATTATTACAGAAGGTTATGTGCTAAAAAGAGAGAGCCTGAGGCACAAAGCCAGGTATAAGGGACCTAGCAGGAGGCCACAGTGAAACACTACTAATAAATACAGCAGAGTTAGCAAAAGTCAGGCCAAGTTAGGTCCTGCTCTGCCACAAAGCAGATGCCTACTTGCTGGTTCACTACCCATTCCATGAACTTGGCAAGAACAGGGCTGGCACTGCAAAAACACAAGCACTCCTAGGCACTTAGTATTCACGTAAACACATTTCAGAACGCTAGTATCAGAACACCCCCAATACAATGTTACGGTGTAAACACACTCCCTGAACGTAACAGGGACACCCTGGCCCCTGCTAAACAAGGTTTGGATGATAGTGTGGTGGATAGAGATGTTCAGATGGAATCAACAGGTACAACGTAATACGTAGTAAACTAACCACAACAGAGGGGCAATACATAACCTGTTTGTATCAGTGCATAAAGAGAGGACTCAGTGGGGGCTGTCTTTGTCTGGCTGAGGGGAGAATGGGAGGTCCCACTTTTCACAAATCTAGTCCATTGTAATGGACATACATGTGTCAGTGGCCTGTAGAATCTATAGGATACTTGAACCATGCTTCCTTGACAATAAACCCGGTCAAATGCCTTTGCTACAGAATTGGGTTTGTGGTCTTTCTGGGCAGTGTGATTAGAGCCCACTGCATAGGCTACGTGGCCAGAGCAAATACAGCTCAGAGGGTATGGCCACACACACTTCTTATTTCAAAACAACAGAGGTTGCTTCGAAATAAGAAGTGTCATGGCCACACGATGCACGGCCATTTCGAAACAAGCAAACAGCTTGTTTCGAAATGGCCGTGTTCCTCTCAAAACAACTTAAACCTCGTTGGCTGTCGAAACAGGGCTGTTTCGAAACCAGAGGTTTCAAAACAGCCCTGTTCGGACATGTTGTTTCGGAACAAAGCGTTCCGAAACAACATGTCACCTTTGTCCTCGAAATAAGTTGTTTCGAAATAAAGAGTTATTTCGAAACAGCTTATTTCGAAACAGCTTGTTTCGAAACAAGCCCTCCCCGTGTGAACATAGCCAGAGAGAACACACACATAGCAACATCTGATTACATCTTATGTTGCCTTTTGGACTCTAAGACAGTAACTTTTTTAAATTTAAGACTAACTCATTTGTGCGTGTGTACATACGTGTTTCCTCTTTTAATCTTGTAAATAACTCTCTTATTTCTTAGTACATGCTTAGTTAGTTTATTACAGGAATGGCTACAGAAACTGTGTGATTTGAGATCTGAGCACAAATGACCTGGGGTGACTGGTCCTTTGGCATTGGGAATAACCTGAATATCTTTGTGCTTTTTGGTGTAGAACGACTTTCTGTCACATAGTTTAGCTCCTGGGTGGCAAAATAGACTAGAATTCCCAAGGGGACCGTCTGTGACTCAACGGGGAGGCTGTTACAGTGCTTTAGGAGTTGACACATTTCTGTGTTAGTGAAATCAAATTATAGACCATACAACCAGTTTGGAGTTTCTGCCTTATTTTTGACAGTCTTATATGACACTGGCATTCACAGACAAAAGCCACTCCAGGCAGCATGATATTTGGAAGGGTACACATACCACAAGTCAACTGGATTTATATATATCAAAATCCAGAGCTGTTAAAAGCTAAAACTTGATATTGAGAGTCTTTAAAAGGTTAAACAATAGACACAATGAGTGGACCATAGTCATATGATGGTCTTGAGGCAAAAGAATTAAAAAAGTTATGTAAAGAGACAAAAATGGCCCATAAACAGAAAACCCCATCAACAAGAGCAGAGAGTTTTGCTCATAAGTTCTAACCAGGTACCCCCCTGCCCCAGATGCCAAGAAGACTGCTGCAGTAGACCTTGCTCAGCTGCTGTACTGGGCAGATCTAGGGGGAACACGAGTCTCAGAGACTTATGGTGGAACTTCATATCAAGCAGACCATGGAGGCTCAGGAAACAGCTCACCATACATGTATGGAACATATAGCAGCAGTCAAAACAAATACTGAAATTGAGCAGAAAAAGATGCAGGGAACAACTAGAAGCTGAATACAGAGCTCACACATAGCAACTGAAAATACTGGAGGAATAAATGGCATTTCCTCTACTTCTTTGGGGTTTCTCTCCTGCTTTTTGACAGTCTCCCATAAGGTTGGCATTGAAGGTCAGAAGCCACTCCAGACAGCATGACACACCCATATCAACTACACACCTTCATCCTTCAGCTGGTCAGCCTTTTCAATATCTTCTGGCAATGAATCAGAGAGAGGCAACATGTCATTCTATTTAAAAAAAAGAAAAAAAAGCAGAAGTAAATTATTCTGATTCAGGTGCAAGGCTACATTAGTGGCTTTTTCCATAACCTTCAACCTGTAAAGTGTTTTGTAAACAAATGCCTTTTCATGATTGGACGATTATGCCTTAATTCAGCAAGTGATCATACCATTTTTGTGGTATTCACGAGAGAATGTTCTCTGTTTCCAGTCAAAACCTTAAAATGATACCTATTCCATGAAGTGTTGGGTTTTTTTTAGTATGACCTCTGCTACCCCCTTTCCTTCCTCCTGAATTTTCTCTCTGCTTTCCTGGCACCAACAGTATTCTTCCTCTATTAGACCCCTTGAACAGTTTTATTTGTTTGAATTTTAAAAATATAACTTTTAGTTTTACCTAAGCTGGTGGTGGGGAATGCTTTAAAAGTACAAGACTACACTATCTCTATGGAAGGGGATACACACTGGACCTGGAAGCAGAGGGATCTCAAGCAGTTTCTGAGGGTATATCTGTATTGATGGCAGCAAATTCACCACCATCAGTTCGCCCTTCCAAGAGTGGATCATGATGACTTCACTCCCAGAAGCTGACCCCAGAAGTCCTGAGGGTCAGGGGGTGTAGGGGAAAGCCGACTGCAAGTGATTTGCGGTTGGCTTTCCCCTAATGTGTAATGGCAGCTTAGAAAATTGCCACCGGTTACACAAGGAATTTTACATTCCTTGTGTAACTGGCTATTGACTGCTGCCGAATTTCCCCCAAATGTAGACTAGGGCTGAGTCAGCTCTCTTGAATTTAAAAATACCTAAGAGTCACTGAGAGCAAGTATTCTTCATATTAGAAAAAGGCCCATTATTTTTAGTAACATATTTCACATGGGTTATACTTGTCCTGATTGAATTTATTTCTTCTCAGAGTCCCAAACCCATTCTGTTCTCCTACCCATCACAGGAATTTCAGTTAAACATCACTTTTTTTTAAATCAAGTTTCCAAATTGTTTTGATGTACACAACACTTTAAGATTCCACACCACATTCACAATTTTAACTGGCTAATGATAAGTAACCTAAAAGTCTAAAATTAATTCTTACCTTGAGAAAAGAATTCGAGAACATTTCTGTCAAATGCTGGGGCACTGCAAGGTGTGTATCTTCTAGGCTAATCTTAAAAACAGTCTCCAAACACTGAATTGCAACTTCAAAGAAATGAAAGCATGATTTTAAAAATTACTGTTTTCTCAACATAAAAATAAAAAACTAACAAAACTAAAAATAAATAATTAAGGCCAAGTTATACCTCCCAACATATTAATTGGCTGGCTAAGCAAAAACAAAAGTAGTTCTTTAGAGAAGTTCCCCAATGGAAAAAAAAAAAAAAAAAAAAGGCTAACCAACCAACCTCGTTGGTCTCTAGTCAAATCTGCAAGGCAACAGTAACAGACAGTCTTTAGTGTTTAAATGTAGCTCAGCTCCCACACTTACTTTTGACTCAGACATATTTCATTTCTTTCAATATTTGGGTTTGGTTTATTTGTTTTGTTCTGTTTGGTATTTCATTTTTGACCTAGCATGACTAAATTTGAAAACAAAAAAGACAAATCAGTACCTAGATATGTAGCGCAGACATATATACCAGAAAACACATAAAAACAGATTTTTTATATTTGGCTACTACAAACAATTAGCATCAAAGCACCATGTTTATGAAATTATGCTAAACACAAAAGATGGGCCAAATCTAAACTGAAATATTTAACTAATCATTACTGTTTTCTTTGCAACCAAAGATTTCTACTAACAGCTGCTTCGTTAATCACAGGCCCTCATGGTGCAAAGGAATCCACCTGTGAAGTCCCTTACACTCACACAAAGTCTCAGTGATGTCTACAGGTACAAGTGAGCACATCTCTTCATAGGATGAGAGAGCCTCAGTCCTCCAAAGAGTCAAGCAAGTTCATAATTTCATTCATGTAAGCAACTACAATGATGTCTATATACCAGGGAGTCCTTAAGAAATCTCATTAATATATTTTAAGATTATACACAAGCATTCAACACACCATGTGAGAATCAAGCAATATGACTCCCTTTAAAATTCATTGTCTGTTAACTTTTGACTCAAACCTGCAAAATAATAGAGAATGTTTTAAAAAAAATCTTATGCAAACAGAAACTTATTCCTATGTTTTCTTTTTTAATGTAATAAAAAAAATAATTTAAACTAGACATAGCTTCAAGAAATTAAATTCAAATCAGGGTCTGAACTTCCCTAAAATTCAGGTGGCACTGGGATGTTGGGTGTTGGAAGTCCATTTTAATTTTTACTTTCACATGTGGGACTGTGAATCTGAACAATGATAATATGGAGCTAGTACAGGGGAATCAGAAAGGAAAAACCTCCTAAAAAATTAATAACTGACTTTATGGAGTCTGTCTTTCATAGGTCCAGCTGAAAGAAATGCAAAAAGTGAATACCTACCATAAATGGTGAAATGTAATGTTTAATAATTTCAGTAAGTTTAATTATTACAGTAAGTTAAGTAAAATTCTCATATGTATTTTATGCTGACAATAACTCTACATTTATGAGGAACACAGCTAATTATTGACATACCGCACAGAAAGTTTGCTTCTTTGTTCTAGAATGATAACCAGGTTCTGCATCATTCAGTAAAAAAACAATTCAGGGTCTGAGTTAAACTACTGCGTTCTCTTTCTTGCACTAGACCTCCATGAAAAGAAACTTAATTGTGGTAAACTGAACATTGATTTTATCCTGTTAATGAAGATTTAGTGGTGAGATGGTGACCTTCAAACTGATTTTATTTGTGACCTAAACTGAAATCTTATTTTTTAAGGTGAAAGGCAAGTACATTATCATGCTGTATTCCAATGCACTACATCTTCTCTGGAAAACTACATGACCAATTCCATTAATAATAATGCAAATTATATTAACAGCACTTAAAAACCTATTAAAGAATCAATGAAACACAGTATCTAGTTTCTTTTGATAATTTCTTTTTACTATACAGCATTACCTATCATATATAAATAATAATAAATTCAGGCTGTCCCTTGGAAGGTAACAACCCAACTGTGACAAAGTACTGAGACATGACAGATGTGTCAGCAACTCTGATCCTAGCAGTTTCAATTAGTTTTCCCAGTGATGACTGACTGAAGAAATAGAGAGGAATCAAAGGAAGAGGCTGAGCGGGTTAAGGAATTAACTGGTGTATCAGCTGACTAGCCTGGTGAAGCACTGAGGGGAGGACAAGACTAGTTATGCCCAGACTGAAGATGATCCCAAAGAAGTAAGATCTCTCTTCCTCTCAGAGTCCTGATGAATAGCGTCGCAGGATCATAGGGATTGGGACTCTTAGTTTGCAGTGCACAGGAATTGGCAGAGGGGATATGAATAAATTACAGAGACTGGACACTAAAAGATGAGAGTTTGAGTAGTTTCTGTTGTAACCAAAGACGGGCGGAGGACACGCATCCTACCATACTTATTTTTACCTTCAGGCAACCCATTTCTAAATGTCTCAGTCTAAGAACAGGAACTATAGTTTAAAACGCTTTTAAAAATATTTTCATTTTCATTCTTCTGGGGGTAGGGGAGAATGTATTAAATCTATATGATAACTCATAACTCTTCATCTCATTTCTTTCTACTGGGGTGGGAGGAGCGAACTCATCTGTAACAGATCAAATTATACTTGCATAAAATATTTTGAATGCATATTGCCATTAATATTAGAATAAATTTTCATGATAAAATAACTGGGCCTTATAAGCAATAGTCAGTTCCCACAACTCCCATTTAACTGAAAAATTAACACTGCCTGAATCATTATCATAGAATCATAGGGTTGGAAGGGACCCCACGAGGTCATCTAGTCCAACCCCCTGCCAAAAAAAGCAGGACCACTCCCATTAGATCATCCCAGTCACGGTTTTGTCCAGCTGGGCCTTGAACACCTCCAGAGATGGAGATTCCACCACCTCCCTAGGCAGCTTATTCCAATGCTTCACCACTCGCCTAGTAAGGAAGTTTCTCCTAATATCCAGCCTGGACCACCCCAGCTGTAACTTGAAACCATTGCTTCTCGTTCTGCCCTCTGTTACTACCGAGAACAGTCGAGCTCCATCCTCCTTGGAGCAACCCTTCAAGTAGTTGAAGGTTGCTATCAAATCCCCCCTCAATCTTCTCTTCTGCAGGCTAAATAAGCCTAGTTCCTTCAGTCTTTCTTCATAGGGCTTGTGCTCCAGCCCTTTGATCATTTTTGTTGCCCTCCTCTGGACTCTCTCTAATTTGTCCCTGTCCTTTTTGTAGTGGGGAGCCCAAAACTGGACACAGTATTCCAGATGTGGCCTCACTAGTGCAGAATAGAGGGGAATGATCACATCCCTCGATCTGCTGGCAACACTTCTTCTGATGCAGCCCAGTATGCCACTGGCCTTTCTGGCAGCAAGCGCACACTGCTGACTCATATCCAGCTTCCCGTCCACCATAACTCCCAGGTCCTTTTCTCCAGTGCTGCTATTTAGCTGATCACTCCCCAGCCTGTAGCAGTACATGGGGTTTTTTCGTCCCAAGTGCAGGATTTTACACTTGTCCTTGTTGAACCTCACGAGATTCCTCTTGGCCCACTGCTCCAATTTGTCTAGGTCTCCCTGAATCCTGTCCCTGCCCTCCAGGGTGTCTACCGTTCCCCCCAGTTTGGTATCATCCACAAACTTACTAAGTGTGCAATCTATCCCATCATCCAGATCATTAATGAAAACATTGAACAGAACTGGCCCCAGGACCGACCCCTGGGGCACGCCACTTGTTACTGCTTGCCAACTTGACATGGAGCCATTGATTCCTACACACTGAAACCGTTGTTCTACCCAGTTTTCTATCCACCTTACAGTCCACGCATCTAACCCATACTTCCTTAATTTGCCAATGAGAATGCTGTGGGAAACTGTATCAAAAGCCTTGCTAAAGTCAAGGTATATCACATCAACGGCTCTTCCCGCATCCACAAATCCAGTCATCTCATCATAGAAGGCGATGAGGTTGGTCAGGCATGATTTACCCTTGGTGAATCCATGCTGACTGTTCCTGATTACTCTATTTTCCTCCAAGTGTTTCAGGATGGATTCTTTGAGAAGCTGCTCCATGATTTTTCCAGGGATCGAGGTGAGGCTGACAGGTCTGTAATTCCCTGGATCCTCCTTTTTGCCTTTCTTGAAGATAGGTACTATATTTGCTTTTTTTTAGATTAGATTGCCCCTGCCATAGGTTTAACAAATGTTAAGACCCTTATGGGATAAATCAATGAAATAGACTTTTTTCCCCCCAGGATGATTGCTATGTGAATGACAAGCCAAAACAGAATACTTCATTAAAAATAAGCAGGGAGCCAAAGGAAGAATGTTTATTTTCAAAATGGGAGACACTGATCCTCTGACAATATACTGTAATAATGTGTAATTTTTAACATACTAAATTCCACTGACATCAAAATGGGGCCAGGATTTGCCTACAATTATGTACAGTAATTGCAATTTGTTGTCTGAAAGATATCCGTATGGAATAGACTTTCACTTGCTCACTGTCCCATTACTACACTAACTGTCACAAGCTGAAATTCACCTCAAAGCAGATGGCCAGGCAAGGTCCACCACATCACTTAAACCAGAGCTGAGCAAAATACAGCCAGCGGTACATCTCTGTCCAGACTGCTGCCCCTTAGGCTGGCTCTCCACACACCCCCACCTCACCCCACGACTGGCTTTCTGCCATTCCCCCAACCAGCTCTCCACTGCCCCCACCCTCCCTGGCTGGCTCTCTGCCACTGCCAGGGGCAGATTACCACACAGGCAAAGGGGACCCATGCCCAGCAGCCCACCATGACGTGGGGGCCCTCCGCCCTGCCTGCACTGGGGAGCAAGGCAGGCTGGCCAAGAGGCCAGCTCTGCACTCTGCTCTTGGCCCACCCCTGGGCTATCCAGTCCACACCTGGGGGTGGGGCGGGCCGGCTGGAGGCAGCCCTTGGAGGTGGTGAGGCCAACTGGCTTGTATAGTACGGGGCGCAGCCTCCAACAAGGTCTTCAGGCCACACTCGAAGCAGCACCACCTGCACCAGTGAGCCCTGCAACCCCTGGGGGCCGACCAGCCAGGCTACAGCCAGGCTCTGGCCCTGCCACCCCAGCACTGGCCTGCTGGCTGGAGGGAGGCCCACCAGTGATGGAACCCACTGGTTGGGGAGGCTCAAAGGCCCTGCAGCCCCTGATCTGCATCACTACTGCCACCCCCCCCCGGCTCTCTGTTGCTGTGTCACCCCCTTCACCAGCTCTGCACCACCCTCTCCAGCCCCAGAGCTAGCTCTCCACCACGGTGCTGGACCACCTGTAAATATTATTGCCCACCCGTGACTTAAGTCCAAGGAAATTCATCTTGATTAAAAAAGCAGTGCAAGGACTTCAGCTTTACCTGAACTACAGACTTTATGTAGTGGCACTTATTAGGATCTGTTACCTCTTGCATAACCTGTTGATGCAGTTGTCACGTGATGTACACTGGACTATGATCTGTGTGATTTTTCTGTTCACTTTTGCACTGTAATTGTATGGTTTGATGTCAATTATGCCATGCAAGGTTCCTTTATCAGTGCTTGTAACATATTCTACATGATTACTAAGGTATGTTTCCTGCAGCATCATGTATGTGTACCCATGTGAAGCAGGCTACATGGCTCACCGGGAGGGTGACAAGCAGAACTCTATTCCAGCAGCAAGCAAACAGCAAAGAGGCTACAAACGTGCATAACAAAGGTAATGTAAATGTTACCTTTCCCTGCTGAGGTAGAAGGCAGGAAATCACACAGCAGCACAGAGAGGGTGGGGCAGAGGATGCCGAATAGGAGGACAGACATTTTGGATTGAAAAGAGGCTGCTGGATTTTGGGGAAAGAAACACCATATTAGCAACAGCTGAATACACTGAGCCTACCTGTGTGGCCAGGAGGGCCTAGGCTGGCTGAACTCCACGGAACAGCCAGGCTCAAGAGTAAGAACAATGAGAATAAGCTAAAGTGTGATGCTAGATAGTGTCTCTTGATCAGCACGTGTGTTAATCTTTTATTGGATAGTGGCAACTCCTGACTGCTTTATTAAATGACTGTGCACTGATTTGCTATATATTCATTTAAAATCATATCCTGATCAATAAACTAGTATTTGTTCTATCTAAAACTGTGTGGACTTTACAAGGTGTTGAATAGAGGGGGGTGTGCCCATCTATTTCAGTGTTAAATGGATGAATGTGAGATTATGGTGACTGGGGGTGAACCCACTCCCTGTAAGATGGGGGTTCACGATGAGGTATCTGAGGCTGGGAATGCTCACTTGAAGACCATCACCTGAGTAGCCAGTGCTCATCCACTGCTTGGGACCGATTACATGCAGGGACCTAAGTGTGAACTGATTCAGGAGCAACTAGTCACCTGGCAAAGTGGAGGAAGTCAGGTTTCAGGATTGGAGACTGGGACTCATAGCAGCACAATGGACCAAATTCTAGGAGCAGCCTGTCACAGCAGTACAGGAAAGGTTACAGATTCCAAGGACAGAAGGCACTGACATCATCTAGTCAGGGTCTCAGCTCAAATCACCATGAGGGCCACATGATGACTAGGTTCTTCTCCAACCGTTGCTTGGATTCATTCAGTATCAGGTGTCTATGTGCCACAGTGTACGACTGGCCAGAAACTCTTTAGCTTTAGCCCGTCATGACAGGGCTGGTGGCCACCACCCCCTGGCCACCTTGTGGCTATATATATGGCCGCAGCCGAGCTCCTCCCCAGTTCCATTTTTTCCACCCACAGCGACGGTTATGGAACAGCCTGTTCTTGCTTTATGCAAGTGCCTGTCTCTTTGCCCTGTTTTACATGTATTTTTTGCTGGAAGATCTGTTTGCGAACATCAGCAGCACTCCTACTGAGTCCCTCCAACAGAAACCTGAACTCAGGGGACAACCCCCAGGGGAAGTATCTTAATGCCTGTGTGAACTTCACAGGGTGGATTATGCTCTGTTAGCAGGTCTTTTAAACGAAGGACTCAGTAAGACGGGGAGCGAAGGCTGCACAATGTCACCCAGGAATGGGCCCTGCAGCCAACGCCGGGTACATCTGTTGCACCCAAGGATTCACTGGCACCGCATGCTGGACGGGCACCGGAGCCCTCTTGGCACCGTTCTCTGGCTATGAACGAAAGCCATGATCGGCCTTTTAACTCGGCACCGCGTGCTCGGTTGGCAACGGAGCCCTCTTGGTGCTGCTCTCCGGCTATGAATAAAGCCGCGATCGGCCTCTAACTTGGCAGCATGTGCTTGGTTGGCACCGGAGCCTTTTTGTTGCCACTCTCCAGCTATGAATAAAAGCCACGATTGGCCTCTAACGCGGCACTGCGTGCTGGATTGGCACCAGAGTCCTCTCGCCACCACTCTCCAGTTCCGAATAAAGAGCCATGATCGGCATCATACTCAGCACCCTCTCACGCCATGTGATCTTATCGCTGGCACCTCCTCTGCGAAGAAAGGGCTGAAGCATAAGAGCTCCATGCTTTGGCAGCAGTTCCACATACCAGTCAGCACCAAGCTCAGGTAAGCATGCTCGGGGTCAACTTTGGCAATGAAGTGCCAGCGTC
The DNA here is from genome assembly GCA_007922195.1 of Podocnemis expansa. NCBI lineage: Eukaryota > Metazoa > Chordata > Testudines > Podocnemididae > Podocnemis > Podocnemis expansa. The sequence continues at coordinate 39,190,556 of ML681990.1, forward strand.
GTTTCTGGCCCTCCCCTCCGGGGTGAACACCTGAAGCCTATCATGGTGTCACCCACACCAGAGGCCTTTGAAGGGGCAGAGGCCCTTCTGCTCCTGAACACGCCGCCAGGCCGCCAAAGCAAATGGTAAGTCTGCCTTCCTTCCTCCACTTTACCCAGCACCAGGGGGAGCCGCTCACTACTTGGGCTCCACGCCACTGCGAAACTGTGGGCTCCAACCCCTACAGCGCCGAAACCATTGCCTCAGCACTGCAAGAGATCTGAGAGTGCATTCCTCAGGCCCAGCCTCTTACTGAAAGGTCTGCGGCACCGGGTTCTTCCTGGTACTGCACCCAAAGCTGGCTACCTCCTACCGAGGCCCAACTTGGTGCCATGGCCCCAGGCGAGGCACCCCAGTACCGGTGTTGTCCCTTCTCCTGACTACAGCCATGAACAAGGGCCAGGGTCTTAGAGAGAAGACCCTACCACACTTTAACCCCTTCACTGCATCACCACCTACCTGGATCAGGGTCACACCCCTTGAGGGAGACCAGGACCCTTTATTTGACTTGGGGTTCGAAACCTCTCTGGTCGCCATTACGATTTTACCACTTAGCATTCGTGTCCTTGACATTGCTGGGACACACTGGCCCGAGCTGCCCTGATTCACCCCCAGGTCCCCTAGCAGTCTCAGAAAGTTTGACCTCCCAGGTAGAAAAAGCCCATTCACCTTCAGCTTTTCAGCTGAGGGTTGCTAGCCGTCAGGCCTTGGTTAAAAGATATTCCCTGGAGCTGTGGGATACTATGTAATGTTTTAGTAGCTTCCTCCCACAAGAACACTTGGAGAACCTGGATGCCTTTGTCAAGGAAGGTGCCTTGGCCTCACATGATGCCCTTACAGTGGCGTGGGATGCTTTGAACATGGCCAGCCGCAGCATTGCTATAGCTGTGGTTACGCGCCAAGCAGCCTGGCTTCAGGATTTTGACCTCTCCCAGGACTTACAGCAGTCCATATTAGACCTCTTTTTAGAGGGACAGTCTTTCTTTACCCATCCGCTGGCTCCCTGATCCGTGGCAACTATGCCCATAGGTCAGCCCTCAGAGCCCTGGGTATGCTTACTCCCTGGGTGCCTCAATGTTCTCCCAGTCTACCGCGACCCCTTGAACACATGGGGGAGGGGTCCTCATTGTTACCCCCTACACACAACCGAAAGGGCTACCTTTTAGGAGCCTTTGGACCACGGGATGATGGTCCCCTTCCCTTGTTATAGGTGATCAGCTACAACAGGGTCGCTTCTTCCTCCATCAAACCCTTGAATGTCAGGGCAGTACCCTAAACACTTTTGTTAAACGCCCCCTCACAATTGGCCTTGGGATACCGCTTCCCCCTCTCCGGTAACCATGCCTCTCCCTCTTCCCTTCCCATACCCTTCGGGTCAGGTAAGGGCCTGGTAACCAGAGAACTCTCTTCACATGCACTTGGTTCCAGTCGCATAAGCCCTTGGAGCCTTGATGGAAATCCGGAGGCCACACAGGTATGAGAAGCGGGCACATGATGCCCCCCACAAAAGAAAAAACACTATAGCCCTCTGGGACAAGGGGAGGATACCTACACCTCTGCCAACTCTTTCCCAGTCAGGCACACTAAAAAGGGTACACTCCCGTGTTGCCATCCTGAGAGCGCTCCTTATCCGTGCTGGCCTGCAATGGATTTTGGGGAAACTACTGCGGGATGATGCACCCCACTCCTTAGCTGACAGATAAGAGGGCAAGCTTGTACCCCTTGTCTTCTATCTTCTCCCTCCTCGCCTCCCCAGGCAGTGCCCCCTTTTCATATGGGCCATGCTCTTCAGACTCGCATTAGGCTTTTGCCTGAGGGATCCTCGAGCCTCACCATAGGGGTTTTGCCTCTTCAGCTCCTATCCCTCCTCCCCAAGGACCTTCACCACATCACATTGGTCCTTCTGTCCATGGGCAAACCTCAAGTTTAGCCCTCGACTGGAACCTCCTCTGCTCTGGTGCCTCCCTGTAACCAGGCAAGGGTTGCTTTCCTCTGAAAACCCTAGACAGCTGTCTAGGAGCTGCCTTGATCTTTCTATGGCATCCCTCTCCTCCCTAGAATTGCAACAAAGGGAGATAGTAGGGGATAGAACTCTTAAGCACAACCAGTATCCGTACACCTGAGTGAGCCATTTGAGGACCCGCAGTCCTTAGCTCAGGGTAGTTCCCCTGCAGAACTCCGGCTCCCAGGGAAACTTACAAACCCTAACAAGCTGGATAGCCTGACGCCTTATGGGTGACGATTTTCGTAACGTCCCCTCTTGCCCTCCTCCCTGTTCCTTAAAGAACACAGTGGATTTTCTTTGTTTTCCCTAAGTAGGGGTTGCCTTATGCTTTCCTCTCCTCTTTCCGGGGTCTCTCCCTCTTCCTTTCTCCCACCTGGGACCTGCCCAAACCTTGCCCCTTCCAATACGTGGGGAGCCTCACCAATAGCACCCCTTCCCCTCTAAGCAGGTGTTATAGAGCACGTCCGACTTGCATCTTGCCTAAGGTGTCATCTTCTCTCCTCCTCAGGAGCTATGCAAGGCCCCTCATAGTTGGTCCCTTGTAGCCGGGACCCCACACCTACACCCGCCCCTAGAGATGAGTCAACCAGCTGTGTTATGAAGGTTAACTGCCTCTCCATAGAAGTGAGAGTGAGAATATCATGTGAAGGAGTAGTGAGAATATTTTGCAAGCCACGTGCCTCCCCAAACACTCCGATTCTGGAGCCTTGGGGCACGACCCTCGAGGTGGACCTGACCCATCTGCAGAGGCAGCAGAATACCCCTTCCCTCGATTCAGCACACCTCTCCCTACACGAGTCTGCATACCAAGAGAGTAAAAGAGCAGGGGAGAGAAAAGTGCACCTAGCATTGAAGTTGTGCCAGCCCAACCCCAGAACCCCATGATGGTTTCTCACCGCCCCGTTTCAGGTCATTCCCCAGCCCCTTTGGTCGAGGACAACCTAACATGGGAATTCAACCACCTTTCTCCCAGTTTCTCTCTTTATGCTAGGATGGGTGTACCTAAGGACTCCCCCTTTTTTCCTACTATAACCTGCTCAAGGATCACCTCTAAAGAAGGGCCCTTCTGAGATGTCCACTCTTCTCTATGACGATCTTGACAGAGCATCTCTGACGCTTTGGGCCCCAGAGATAGGTCTATCAAGCATCTAGGCCTTTTTCCAGGGCCCTCCCTCCAGGCCCTCTATTCACATGCATCAATGGATGGAGGGGAAGGGGTCCCCAGCCACTCCTTCCTTGTTATACTTCTTCGTACATTAGCTTCCACATGCAGGTGGGATGCCTTAGTTTAGGGCGCCCCTTATCAATCCTACCCCTGGCATCTCCTGCCAGTATGCCAATAGGGAAAGGCCTCTTGCCTATTCCCTGTTTCATCAGGGGGTGATGTGTTCCCCACCCCCAGTCTTGGTTAGTAACTTAATCCAATTGACCACCCCCCCCCTTTTTGGGGCTGAGGCGGCAAGGACGGCAATTATTCCACCCTTGCTCTTCGCCTGCGGCTGTAAGAGCCTGTTGCCCTGGATCACGACTGCCTTTCTCAGGAGTCGATTCTACTAAGAAAGGGCAACCCTCCTACACTAGATGGTCTTGCTGGTGACAAGGAGGTTCTTTTGCTATTATGATATAGCAAATTCCCCAGTAATGAACTGGGGACTGCCCCTGTTGGCGTTCTAGACTCCTGACAGAGTGGGAAATGACCTCTCAGCACTCTCATGCATGTCTTCTCTCAAAGATCTTGCACTTGGTGGCATATCCGTAAGCATTCGCCTGGCGGCCTACTGCTTCTTCACCCAATTTGGGTGCTGTGTCATTTGTGGGTAGCTGTGCTGACGGCAGATAAGGTTCTAACTCCGCCCACCTTCCACAGTATGGCTAGCAGTCATCTGATACTGAATGTATCCGAGCAACACCCGAAGAAGAATGGTGGGTTACTTACCGGTAACTGTCCTTCTCCCAGATAGGCTGCTTGGATTCTTTCAGGTCCCTGCCGCTATCTCCGCTACTCAGAGTTAGCGATTAGTAGGAACTGGGGAGGAGCAGGGCTGAGGCCATATTTATAGCCACAGGGTGGCCAGGGGGCGGTAGGCACCAGCCCTGGCCTGACAGGCTAAGACCAAAGAGTTTCCGGCCAATCGTGCACTATGGCACATAGACACCTGATACTGAATGAATCCGAGCAGGCCATCTCGAAGAAAGACAGTTACCGGTAAATAACCCAACAATATTGGCCTGAGGGCCGCATTACTGAAACCTTTCCATACAGCAGGGCCACCGGTTTATTTAATTAAAACTAAATTAAAAATAATTAATTGAATTCAAAGTAAATAGAAATAGAATTAACTGGGTTTAATTAATTGAATTTGTATTAATGTTAATTAAAATTTAATTTTTAGAAAGCTTTTTAGTTAAAATAAAGTTTTTAATTTTTTTTTTTTTTTTTTTTTTTTTTTTTTTTTTTTTTAGAAGGAAAGAAATGGAAAGGGCTGCTTGCAACTCCAATCCCTGAGGACAGACAAGCAGCCAAAGACCGGCTCCCAGCTGCATGCCAGGAGCCGGCCCCGGGAGAGACAACTCTGTGGGCTGCATGTGGCACATGGCCCATGTGTTTGAGACCCCTAATCTAGTCTGACCTCATGTAATCATTGTTAAACGAGGCTTCCCCAAACTAATTCCAAATTGAACTACATACTGATCTGATGTAGGCTGGTGCTGATGCCAGTAATGAAGTATAGAAGCTAGAATGGCCAAGGAAAGAGCAAAACAGCCATTTAAAACACACTGCATAAATGATGTAAAAAGACTGTAGTAGCTAATCCACAGGCTAGAGAATCTGGTGCAGAACTAGTCTATTATAGTCTACAGGCTTTTATACAGTGTTCATCACCATAGTACCTGAGTACCCTCCAGTAGTGCATTATGTGACTACACAATACAAATTTGCTATGCATTGTTTTTTTACGTCCTCTCCTCAGAAGAGGCAGCATGTGTAATGGAGTCTTATTTCTGGTAGGATTTTGTTTGTTTTAAGTCCACATACCTGTTGCTACATGTTTATATTAAAGGAAGGAAGATCAAGAAATGCATCTTGCACTTGGAGCAGAACGTTTTGAGGTCTGTTAGGGTTCTTCATTTTTGGGAGAGTTGATTTCAACTGCAACCACACCCCACCCACAAAAGTTCTGTCCTCCACTCAGATCAGCTTTCCTCTTGATGTTGAGAGGTCCATTGTGTCAGAGGAGTTGTTAACCACAGACTTTGTCCTGGCTGCACTGAGGATCTGGACCTTATGTGTGGACAGCGCATATCACCTCCCCAGCCCACCCCCTGATTTTTTGTTTATGCAGATGCCTGAATTTCAAAAATGAAACATGCAAATGAGCAGTCCTTCTAAACTGTCATGAATTTTACCTACAATCTGATATTCTTGTATATTTCAGAGGGTTAGCCGTGTTAGTCTGTGTACAACAAAAATAACGAGAGTCCTGTGGCACCTTACAGACTAACAGATTTCTTTGGGAATAAGCTTTCGTGGGTTCCAACCCACTTTGTCAGAAGCAAGATTGATTTCGGCCTATCAGTGCAACTTACCAGTAAAAGATGGTTTTGAAAAACATGGTATACCTTTGTTTTGATAAAGTCTCCAATGGCTGATTCTTTTTTAAATGTCATTTGTCTGGAATTTGATAGTTAATTATACAACGAATTGCAACCTTCTAACACACCATAAAGTACACAAAGTACCTTTGTACTGTATGGGCCAAATTCTTCCTTCACGGCTTTTTTGGGCGCCATGTTCACACATTCTTGTGCAATATTTGGCTTGACATTTATTTCACATAAAATAAAGTTAACTGCTACAGCTAAAAAGGGCCAGCTATGCAGATTGGCTGGCACAGCTAATCTTTGTAATGCAACATATGGCACCATATTTTTGGCAGCATAGAACTCTAAAATTAGGACAATTTCTCTGTTAAAAAAACTCAGTTGCAGAACTGTTTGATTTTATCTCTGAGTGCTTATGTGCCATTGAAAATATTATAATACACTTTTGTTCAAAAAAATCCATTAAAATTGCATTTCATTTTCCTCATGACAAAGAGTACTTGTGTGTGTCATCAAGTGATTAGTTAACCCTTCTTAGTTACAAACCATCAACATTTAACAGTATTTTATTTTAAAAACAATTCCCCATAATTTTATTTGTAATCAGCTGGAAATAAGTTCTTCAACAGACACTGGAATATTTTAAATTAATAGAGCTGTTCAGCATATATCAAATGCACTGAATATTTCAGCTTTTATTACACCGAATCTTTGAAAATATGTTTTAAAACAATTATCTGGACAACCCAGTCTCTCTTTCCTATCCATACTGTTAAACAACTGTGCTACACGCAACCAGTCCAATTGAAAACATGTTCAAGACCCTATTTACACAAACAGGGAATGTGTGATTGAATGATGTGTTCACACATATCAAGAAGAGCTCCACTAAGCCAGGCACTAAAGAAGTATAGAGTCAGTACGGCTGGATTAAACCATATTCAAAGCTTTGCTAAGGGTACCGTCTGAAGATCAGTGTCTCCCATTTTGAAAACAAATATTTGTGCTTTGGCTCCTCACTTATTTTTAATATTTCGTTTTGGCTTGTCATTTACTCAGCAACGGGTGACTATCACCCTGGGGAAAAGATTACGATTCATTGATTTATCATCACTTAAGGGTCTTAACATTTGTTAAACTCAGGAAAATTAAGGTAAAACAATTAAAGGACTCCTTGTTTGTTTAACTAAAGGTGTAACGTCAAAGCATACAATTTAAAAGGACGTTAAATCCCTATATGGCTTCTCTTGCGCAGGAATAAAGTGGTCTTAGTTCACTGTAACTTAATTCTCCTTTGTCAAGACAAAAATATCCTTGTTCAGAATCCTCTCCACTTTGTGCTACTTGCAATCACTAATAACAATCTTACTCAGCATAAGTGCTCTTACAACAAACCAGTGTTTGTCAAGAAACATAAATGGTGAATTTTCTGTGCATTCGCTCTCAGTCTCAGAGGCATTAAGCTGCCTTCAAACAATACATGGAACTCCTATCAATATTAACATGAGCTCTTAATGTGCACTAAGGATAGAATATGGCTGTTCATTTTTTCACACCCTTTGCTTGCCAGAACAGTTGTTGTTGACAGAGATGTTGTTTGTTCAGTATGTTATCCACACATAAGACCTCAGTATGGTATCTAAAGCACATGTGAAAGGCTGAAGGAAACCAGGCACAAAAGCTGAGTGACACAAGAGCCAATTATGAAAATGGTGAGGGAGATATATCCACATCATCCCACGATGGTTAGGACTATGGAATTACCTACTTTAAATCCTCAGCATAACTGAAAGTGCCAGTTGCCAAGAAATAAGACAATGCAGAGGCAGTTTCTTTATGACCCCTTAAAATCTACACAGCTTTTAGAATTCTTGTGGACATTTGAGGTCTCAACCTGTTTCAAGCATACAGTTGTTTCTCCTTTAATAACAAAAATTCTAGAACATCTCACAAAGCTCTTCTGGTTTTGTGAACCTCCTAACTTCTCCCCTCCTTCATTCAAAATTAGCAACTTTCCTTCAGAATAGATAAGCCAACAGAGAACATATTGGAAGCTACAGCGCAAGGATATAAACTGTTCAAATAACAACTTCCTAATGTATTAGAAACAAAATACAATCATTTTATCATAAGACAAACAATTTATAATTCATTCACTTTACTCTTGTTGCATATAATGTTCACTGATTAAATGCAAGCTAACCAACCTAGCATACAGATATATGGCCTTTGTGGCCTTCAATATTTACCTTCTAAGCTTTCTTGTTCATCTGAAGTGAAAGTATCCAGCTGACTCTGTTCTCTCAAGAAATGGATGATGGCATATACTAGACGTTTGACTGATGACATTTTAGAAGCTTATGAACGTCACCTAAATTATAAAAAATAAGAATGATACATTAGGGCCAGCCTCTGAACACTCTGCACACCCTTAAGTCCCACTGCTTTCACTAGGAGTTTTGGATGCACAAGGTATGCAGCAACAGGCTCTTCATCAGAAAGTGTTTTGAAAAGAGTACCACTAGATATTTATTTCATTAAGAATCAAGAGACCAAAAAAATCAGCGTGATCATCCAGCCAGACCATCTGCACAGCACAGGTCACAGGAGCTCCCTGAACTTATTCCTGAAGTTTACAAATGTTCGTTATGGATAATTCAGTAAATTAATAGTGCCCAAAGATACAGTTTTGATCTAATTTCTAAGCACATGCAGCACATTACTCACTCAAACAAAAAGTAATTAAAAAGTACACGGATAGATGTCTCACCACTGCCATAATTAAACACTTTCACCTTCTGACACTGTGCTACAGAATGGGTTATTTTCCCCTTTGACTGAAAACTAGAACACTGTGATCTCAGTGCAAACTTGTGATCAGTGACAAGCTGCTGAATCAGCCTGATTTGCATTCAGCATCCATGAGGAGTTATATAACTTTGTGAGGCAAACTGGTTCTAAACTTTTCGATTTTTTTCTCTCTAAATCACTGCGCAGAATTTATTTTTTGAAAAGAAGCACAGCGTTCAACGATGCTCTAAAAAAAGACTATCTTAGATTGAAAAGGCAGGCAAAAGCCAACACCGGCCAAAAGCATCTTTATTTATAGAAGCCCGGTTAAGAAGCCCAGCAGACATGGGTCACCTATCGGAGAGGTAAGAGGCGAGCAATCCTCACAGGGATATTCTGAGGCTGCTTTCAAGTGACGGCTTGAGGCAAGAGCGTTGAGTGGAGCAGGTTTCACTGTACAAGCGGCAGCAAAGATCACAACGACGCCCAGTCTCTACAGGGTATCTGGAGGCCAGCTGTAAACACCTTCAAAGTACCCCACTGCCTTCTCTAGGGCTGAGCGCCCCAGGTGCTGCGCCGGGCAGGGATTTCCCTCACACGCCCCCTGAGTTTTCCAACACCCCCACTTGTCAGCAAGCAACAGCGTTAGACCAGATCAGCGAGCACCCCCTACCCCCTCGTCCTTTCCAGCCCTGGGGAGGATGCTGCGGCCGGACCCTCGCACCCGGGATCTTGCAGGCTCAGCCCGACGCTCTGCAGCGCCAGGCACCGGCCGAGGGGGCGCTGCCCGCGCTCAGCCCCGTAGCAGCCGGGCCGGGCGGCGGAGCCGGCCGAAATGGCTTCGCTCGCCCCGCGGGGCCAGGGTGGAGCCCCGGGAAGGAGGCGCGAGGGCTGATGTCCCCTCGCCTCTGGCGCAGACGGCGGCATCCTCACCGTGCGAGGCGCGAGGCGCGCGTCCGGAGCAGGCTGGGCGGCGGGTGCTGCGAGGAAAGGCTCCCCGCCCGGAAGCTGGGGGGCGCGCGGGCGGAAGTGGCTGCGCCCCTCAACCGCCGGCCGACGCCGCGCGGCCGTTTCTCCGCCTCGGGCGCGTGGGAGCGCGGCGGCGCCTCGCCACATGCTCGCCCTAGGCAGCAGGTAGGGCCGGGCCGGACTGCGGCGGCTGGTGGGCGGCGGGGATCCCGCCCGCAGGCCTGGGCCTCGGCACCCGCCCCAGCGTCTGCCCTAAAACCGGCTCGCGGGCCGCCCCCGAGCTGAGTGGGCGGCGGGCGGGGAGCCAGTCCGCCTCTCCAAGGCCTGTGGTGATTTGCGGTGACGGTTTCTTCCCCAGAGGTAGCGGCGCCAGCTAGGGAAGCCGGGCAAGGAGGACAGGGCAGTACGAAAAGGAGGACATTGGAAGGCGCGTGGAGAAAATGTAGCGTTAATGTCTGGTCTTAGCCGGCCCTGGGATGCTCCCCGCTGAAAAGAGGCAGTTCTGGGGCATTCCAGCACGCTGGAAGCCTTGTCAGTAAAGAACCGGACAAAATCTTGTGTTTTTAAAATGTCTGCTGGACGGGGGATGTGAAGGTAAAAAGGAGGAGGTGTTCTCCTTATGCCTGACGTCTGGTAACCCCACTCAGAGGGCACCAGTGAGAGACAGGAGAAAAATAAGAGAGGCGCAAGCGCTGAAGCGCACAGGATTGATCTCTTCCTTCAGCAGCAGAGGTGGCTTTTGGGGTAGGCGAAGCAGGTGCCCGGTTAAGGCCCCTGAGCAGGAAGGGGCCCCTTCGCCCACCCCAGAAATGGTGTCTGCCGTATGGCCGGGGGCAGGGCCAACTGGGCTGCGGGGGAGGGCATGGGGCAGAGTGGGCTATCCCAGAGGCAGGGCTCGCCATCTGACCTCAGGGGCAGGAGCGTCACCCACATGCCTGGGTCTGTGCTTCTGCCCTGCTCCTTGTCTTTGGCAGTGTGTGGGGGCTGGAGCTCCCAGCAGGACATCGGGGCCATTTTTGGGGCCCCTGGTAGGGCACTAGGGTCATGAAGTGAGTCAGCCCCAGGGAGAAAGGGCCGTGGGGGGGTGGTTGATGCTCCTGGTGAGGTGCTGGGGCTGCAAGGGATGGAATGGTAGGTGGGATTTTGGGGGCTCTGGCAGACAGGGGAGGCTGACCCTTGGGAGCTAGAGCCATGTGGGGGGGTGAGGTATTATGGGTGCGGAGAGCAGGCTGGGGATCAGTGGTGGGAAGCCAAGGCCATGGGGGAGGTGGACAGAGGGAGGAGTCGGGGCTGGTGGAGGAAGGGAGCTGGGGCAGCAGAGGGGGAGCTGGGACCCTCGGGGGGAGGGCTGGCAGTGTGGAGCTGGGGCCATGGAGGGGGTTTATGGGAGTCTGTAACGGGACACGCAATTGGCCTTTGCCTAGGGCTGCCAATTGTCTAAGGCCACCTCTGTTCAGCAGGTCAGACTTCCTATATCCTGCTGTAATACTTCATTTACAGCACCCACATGTGCAGTGTAGCTAAGACTGGGACTCTGCCTTGACGTTTTTGCAGTCTACTTCCAGACCTGTAACAACTGAAAGGAACAAGGAATTGTGGAGTGAGGATAGAGGAATGGTGGGGTTCCACCAGTAAGGTTTTTTTCCCCAGCAAAGGCCTGAGTGCAGCCAGGTGTAAATCTGTATATTAAAAGGAAGGTTACTAACTCACTGCCATGAGCTGCAGTAGAGAAGTCGGTCTTCAGGAAGGTTAAAATGAGAAGGGTTGTTGTGTCTTTGTGGACCTATTCAGGATGTTAGGGCAGCATGACCCAAAAAAAAAAAATAAAGGAAGGCACATTGTTGGGGCAGAGGTGGACAAATGAGGTATTGTTGGAGGACTTGAATGGAGGAGGGAGGATGGGCAGACCTATGTAGGTCCTTGAAGGTGGGGGACAGTAGACCTTGAAGGAGGTCAGAAAGTATAGGTGGGGTCAAAAGGCATAGGAAGAAGGGAAAAAAGTGAAAAGGGTTCATTACTGTGAATGTTTTGAGGCAATGAGAAAACAAGTGATTTCTGTGGAATGAGAAAATGAGAGGTGACCTTAGCAATAACGGACATTTGAAAAGTAATACAAATATGTACATAATATACACAAATGATATTCAAAAAAAGCAAGGAGTCTTGTGGCACTTACAGGCAGATTTAATTATCGCATGAGCCTTCATGGGAGAAAATCCTACTTTGTCAGATGCTTTGAAGATGGGGAACTTACAGAATGGGATGAAAATAAATCCAGGGGAGTGCAAGACGTGGGATCAGGTCATACTACAGCAGCAAATCAGAACACTTGTAAGGATTCAGACTCTAGGAAACAGCACACAGAGGGAGGAATACCAAAAGCAATTACGACGCCTACTCAAGAAACTCCGTAAGACAGCACAGGAACATATAAAGACAGAAACACCACCAGAACTGCGGCCAGGGATATTCTATCTGCTACCTAAAATCCATAAAAAAGGAAACCCTGGATGCCTCATCATCTCAGGCATTGGCACTCTTACTGCTGGCCTATCTGGCTATGTGGACTCCCTCCTCAGACCCTATTTTATCAGCATCCCTAGTTATCTTCAAGGTACCACAGACTTCCTGAGGAAAATACAGTTCATTGGTGAGCTTCCAGAAAACACCATTCTGTCCACTATGGATGTAGAAGCTCTTTACACCAACATCCCACACAAGGATGGATTACAAACTATTTGAAGAACCATCCCAGATGATGCCGCAGCACAGCTTGTGACTAGACTTTGTGCTCACCCACAACCACTTCAGATTTGAGGATCATTTATATCTCCAAGTCAGTGGCACTGCTATGGGCACCTGTGTGGCCCCACAATATGCCAACATCTTTATGGGTGACTTAGAACAACGTTTCCTCAAGTCTCATCCCAAAACACCTCTTCTTTACCTACACTACATTGATGACATCTTCATCATCTGGGTGCAAGGCAGGGATGTTCTTGAAAATTTTCACAGAGATTTCAACAGTTTCCACTCCACCATCAAATTGAGCCTGGAACACTCCACACAGGAGATCCGCTTTCTCGACACTGCAGTACAAATCAGGGATAGACACATCACCACCACCCTGTACTGAAAACCTACTGATCGGTATAGTTACTTACATCCTTCAAGCTTCCATCCTAAACACACCACACGATCCATTATCTACAGCCAAGCCCTAAGATATAACTGCATTTGATCTGACCCCTCAGACAGAGACAAACATCTTGAGGATCTCTATCAAGCATTCTTGAAACTATAGTACCCACCTAGGGAAGTAAGAAAACACATTGACAGAGCTAGACGGGTTCCCCAAAGTCATCTACTACAGGAGAGGCCCAAGAAAGAAAACAGAACACCACTAGTCACCACATACAAACCTCAAGTCAGACCTCTGCAACAGATCATTAAGGACCTACAGCCTGTTCTAAAACATGACCCCTCACTCTCTCAAGCCTTGGGAGACAGACCTCTCCTTGCCTATAGACGGCCGCCCAATCTTAAACAGATACTCACCAGCAACTACAGATCTAACAGAAATATTGAAGCAGGCACACACCCCTGCAACAAACCACGCTGTCAAGTCTGCCCACATATCTGCACAATAGATACCATCATAGGCCCTTATCAAGCCTGCTACTCTGCAATCCTCTGCTGAAGGCTTCTAGGGAAGGCTGCCTTATTTCTTTCTCCATGGCAGGGCACTTTTCCATGCCACAGTGATAATTTTATCAGCTGCAATTACAGTGTGAAGGTTAGCAGCATAGGGGCCTGGGTGGCTTTAGGGTGTCAGCAGCAGCTGTGATCTCCCCACCCTACCTTCAGGAGTGAAACATCAACTAAATTCACCACTGATTGGAAACTTCTTGTGGCTCTGCAAATGCTTCAGGATTGTATGGCTTGTGCTTATGACATACATGACAATAACACAGAGCTGTTCAGGCTCCATGCTTCTGTATTAGATGGCAGATGATGAAGAGAGTCAAATGGGTTTCTGGGATTTTGAAAAATGGCATAAAAATATGGGATATTAATGACATGGAGTGGAGAGTTGCGGACTGAGAAGTTAATCTGATGCTTCCAATCAATCCTGCTTTACTTCTTTCAGGCCTATGATATGTTGCTAAAACCTCCCAAAAGACATTGTGCTGGATGGTGGCAATTGCATGGTGGGGTACCTACTTGTGCAATCACACCGTGGATCAATAGTAGGAGAGTACATGCACCACTAACATGAGGAGCCACGTTATGCCCGTGCAAAAGCAGTGTACTAAGTGGAAGCTACAAGTTGTCAGCTTGTAGCTGTATAGTGTAAACATAGTTTTAGAAAAGTTTCTTTACCAAATAGCTGGCCAGCCATGTGTGTTCTTGGCTCTCTCATCTTTGACTTTCGTTGGTTGGTGACTTGGGTTAAACTCTGGATTGTTTGCAGTGGCTATCATTGGGAAGAGGAAAAGCTTGCTTTACTTCTATTTCTATCCCAGGATATGTGTACATTTCTGGAGACTGATGTGTTTTTATTAATCTGTGATAGCCTCATGATGTGCATGCAGCCACAGTTTTCTTGTTAAACAAAAACCCATTGTTTGACTGTGTTGGAATGCCCCTATCCACTGGTGTTTTGAGCTGGCTAGCTTGATAGGACCCTAGAATATTTGGAACAGCTAGCCCAATGTTTTATGGGACTATACAAAGTATTTGCTTTTCTGGTCTGGTCTTACATATCCTAAAAAGAGCCCCTCTATTCCTGCTGGGATTTATCTGTGGTAATCACAGAAAGATTTTGAAACAAAAAAGGCACCTTTGGCCGACTATTCATTTGGACCGAGACTATTCTTCCTAACAAAAATTCCATTTTTCCCCCCCAGGGCACCAAATCTTACTTGCTTGAAGTAGCGGTTTGATATTTAAATGACAGAGCTCTTTCATACTGTTTTGAGATTTGAATTCCTAGGTATCTTATAGAATTTGTTTTGTTCTTTTATCCAATATTTTCTGGAGGAGTATCCCTCCCACCCCATGCATGTGGCAAATTTATATCTAGCATTTCAGATGTGGCATAATTTACTTTAAAACCCAGTGCTTTCCCAAAGTCTTGGATTCTTTTAGACACTGATTTCAGGGAAATGTATGATTTTGTGTATATTGATTTCATATGCGCAGGAGAACAGTCACATACAGTAGACTTTTGTTTCCAAAAAAACTTGATAATAGGAACTGCTGCTTACAACCAATGTTTCCCCTGGAAGCACTTTCCATACGGTGAATTGTCCACTTGGTATAACAGCAATACAGCTGTTGCATGAGAACAACCTTTATAATGTGATGTCAGATCTGGGGCAGAGATGACGGATGATTACCCTTGAAAGTGGATCTTTCCACTCCCCTCCAGACCCTGGCCCATCAGCGTCTCTCCAGATTACACAACTTCGTTCACTTGCCCTGCCTGACCAAGCCTGCATGGAGAGTCTGTGCAGGGGAGAGGGTCTAGAAGAGAGGGATTTTTGGGGTGGGGGAGGAAGCTGCTAGGGTCAAGGGAGCAACAGAAGCACAGCTGGAATGTTTCTTTCTCAGCATACAGTTTACGGGCAGGGGAGCTTGTTTTGCAGTTGGGCTTGCGAGTGCCTCCTTCCCTAGTGCACTGACATGTCTCCTTTCTCCCTCCTGTCTCCTCTGTGCTAGGGGCTCCACCCCATGTTCGCTCAGCTGTTTTGCCAACTAGAGGCTCCCCTGTCAAACTCAAGGTGGTTCTTTGAGTAGCGGCCCTTTGGATGCTCCACTGGGGGTGTGTCTGTGCCCCCACCCTGCTGATCAGAGAATTTTGGTAGCAGTCTGCATGTGCTGTTCCCCACCCTTCCATGAGACAGCCAGTGTGTTTGGACATTCCCTCCTCAGTTCCTTCTCAGCTATCCCAGCTAGAGTAGGGATGGCAATAATTTTGACAGGTGGGCTGTGGGGCCAGTGGAGAGCTGGCCACCAAGGGGAACTGGTAGAGAGCCAGTGGAGGCAGGGCCTGCACAGAGCTGGCTTCGGGGAGCCAGTGGATGGGGAGGGATGGTTCAGAGCTGACCCTGGGGAGGCAATGGAGGGGTGCAGTCCCCATGAGGGATCATAGAGTTGGCCCCAGGGAGCCAGCCAAGGAGGAGGGTGGCACAGAGCTGGCTGTAGGGCTGCATGATGGCTAAAAACCAGCCCCAAAGCTGGCCGTGGGGATGGACCGCCCATTCCTGGCTACAGGGCAAAGCAGTGGCAGAGTGCTGGTCCTGGAGCCAGTCGGGGGTAGGAGCGGGAGTGAAGAGCCAGCCAGGTGTTGCGGTGGGCAGGACTGAGCTGTTAGACAGGCCAGATGTGGTCAACAGGCTGTATCTTGCCCACACTTGAGCTAGAGACAGAACTTAGAGCTGTCCGTTCACAGATTAACTCCCTTAGTTTTATTAATTTTAGCTTCCTTAGACATATTTTTCCTTTGTTACCTCATTTGTTTCTCGTTGATTGTGCAAGAAAGAAAAAAGAGTTTGCCTTCTGCTGACCCAGGGAGAGACCCCTTAGACAAAGGTATTCCTGGCTCTCCAGGCTTCAAAAACTGCCTCAGCTATATGAAATATATCCCAGTAAGTGACAGGCACATGCAGTGCATTTGTTGCCTTCGAGAAAAGCACTATCCACAAAGATATGGTTGATGTCAGGACCTAAAACCGAGGAAAGACAGAAAGTTAAGGCTTAAATTCCTGCTCAGGGAATCAGACAACCAACCCCCAGAGTCCCAACAAAAACTCTCACTGCTTACTCCAAAGGCAGACAGAAGGATACTCAACAGGGTCATAACTAGCTAGTCTGGCATCCAGGGCAATCAGCCGATTTGGCCCCAGCTGCCTTCCAGCCATGGCTGTGAATGAATCTGGCTCCCTGCCACCATTGGGGATAGAGCCGTCCCCTGTGCCCTCTAAAATTTGGCGTCTGGGGCTTTGCCCCAGTTGCCTGGCCTAATTATAGTTCTGATACTCAGTCCTTTCCCACCTGACTTTGGAGAGGTTTCTGAAGGGCAGTCACAGGGTACGACCTCCCTACCCCCCCCCCCCCCCCCCGCTGGGGAGAATGGAAGGGTTATGAGCAAGGAGGGTGCCTCTGTGATCTGCATAACTTCCTGCATGAGGGTAGCATGATCAAGTGATTACAGAGTCAATATCAAAAGTCTGTACAGGGCACTCGGGCCAGGGCAGCTTGGTCTAGTGGCCACAGGGTCAATATCCAAAGTCAATACGCAGCCCTTGGGTCACAGCAGCACAGCACAGCCTAGTGGCCACAGAGTCACTATCTAGGGGCATCCATAATGGGGCACAGTGCACAGGTAGGGGGCTCAGGCCTTCCCATTCCACTGAGCCCCAGCCAAGGCCCCTATTGGTGCTAGGGGGCAGGGCTCCGGGTTAACAGGGATCCCTATGAAACACACTGACTGGTTCTCTGTGCTACCCCCCGCTCTACCCCACGGGGTCCCTGAGCTACTTCCTACCTGATCACGGGATGAATTCCTTCTTGCCTCTTGGGATGGCTGCTGGCGGCTTCCCTACAGGTATCTGGGGTTGGAAGGCTGTAGTAAGCACCAGGTCATCAGCCTTGGGGCACTTGTTGTGGGGCAGCTGCTCTTCAGGGCTCACTCTGGGGTCACTCTCTCCCACTGTTCAAGGCTGATGTGGTTCCTGGTCAGGAGCTTCCAGCATACGTCCTCCCTCTTCACTGGACCACTCTGCATGAACTGAGCAGCTTCCTTGTATGCTGGGGCAGCAGGCAGAGCATGCCCAGCAGGCTTCAAGGGACAGGGCTTCTGTAGTGAGGGGTAAGTCCATCCCATCACAGGGGGATAGTAATCTCTTCCCAGAAGTTTTCCACTATCAGTGAGATCTTAACCTAATTTTAAGAGGATCGACTAGTTTGCCATTTGAACTGATGGGCACTAACTCATCTTTCCTTGAAGATGACATTCCTTATTGTCATCACATCCGCCAGAAGGATAAGGGAGAAAATGGCTTTCATGGAGAATCAAAGCTTCCTGTGTTTTTCCTGGACAAGATCACATATCCAAAGTCTACCCCAAACCTTATGAGGAGAATAAGGAAGCCATTCTCCATAAGCTTGACATGAGAAGGGTCTTGGCCTTCTGTTTGAGCAGGACAAGGGGTTTCAGGAAGTCTCTGAGACTTTTCCTATACATTGTGAATAGGTAAAGAGGCAGAGCAATCTCAGTTCAGAGGCTCTCTAAGTGGGTCTCCAGCTCTTTTAAACTATTGTTAGCAATTGTCTAAGGTAGCCCTGCTATCTTCAATACATGCACATTCTACACGGTCACTTTCATCTATCACGTTATCACAGTGTTTCCCAACCAGTGTGCTGTGGTGTGCCTTCAGGCCTGAGCAGGTATGCCACAGAATTTTTTGAAAAACTACTCCTGAGTTCTGAATTGGCTCATGCCTATTTGTGAGTTCATTTGGACACTATATGGTGGCGTGCCTCAAAATAATTAAAGATATAAAGGTGTGCCATGGGAGAGAAAAAGGTGGGAACCACTGCCTTATCAGGTGCCCTTGTATCAGAAATCTGCATCACAGCTCCTGGGCATCTCTGCATATCTTTGCAGAACAGTATGCCATCCTGGAGGATTTGGCTGCAGATGCCAAATTGAGTGTCACAGTACAATCATCTTATAAGATTGAACTCTGAAGTACAGCTTCCCATGGGTTGGTATGCTTGGGAGTCACCTACAGTGGAGCATCCATAAGGATATTACTGAAAGAAGAAGAGGCAGTTACTTGCCTTGTGCAGTAATGATGATTCCTTGAGCTGCGTGCTTCTGTGGGTGCTTCCGAACCAACCCTCCTCTCCTCTGCCTTAGAGTTGTAGTAGATGAGTGTGCTAGAGAAGGAACTTAGGAGAGAAGGTCCTTGCATGCTGGCTGGCTTCATGGCAGGTAGGTAGCAATGCATGAAGAAGTGCTACTTAAGATCTCCAAAGAACAGTGTGGGAGCACCGACACGCCTACTGTGGAGCACCCATAGGGGCACGCATCTTGAAAAACCATTGTTACTGGACGAGGTGAGTAACTTGTCTTCCACTGCCCCATTACGCAAAACTTAGAGTTCCCTCCCCCGCCACTCCTGACTGCCCCTGCACAATGTGGGTTCCCCCTTCTGTCTGAAACACACTTCTTCATACACCTTTGTTCAGAAGACTTATCCCCATAACAGCAACAGCAATTTAGGAGCCACATAGCATAGAGTCGCTAATGTGTTGCTGCTGACAAACATCTGCTGTGTATGTAAGAAGTAATTAAAGATAAGATGAAGTCACGGATTCATGACTTGCTGGGACCTCCATGGCTTCTGTGTCTGCCACCACCGAACAGCTGGTGGAAGATGGAGGGCTGCCACCAAACATCTAACAGCCCTGCTGCTTTGGAGCCACCACCAAACAGAGCTCATCAGCCTGCCACCATTCAACAGCTGACTGGAGTAACAAGGCTGGAGGAGCAGCACTGGCTCCCTGTCCTTCCTTTCCCCTCCTTTGCCCCCCCCCCCCAGTTATTCTTAGTAAGTCAGGGTCATGGCTTCCCTGAATTTTTGTCTATTGCCCATGACCTGTTGCTGACCTTTACTAAAAATATCCATGACAGAATCTTAACCTTAGAAATAATTCTGAAGGTATTACAAGACAACTCCATTTGTTGGAAAGTATAGAATGAATACTTCATATTTCATTTAACATTTGATCTTTCTGATGTGAAACCAATGGGGATTGGGTTTTTCATGAGTTCTGGGAAGAGTGTCTTACCGTTTGCCCTCCTTTCTTGTGTTCTGGGTCTTGCAAAGCTCTTTTCCACTTTTGTTTGTTTTGTCTCAACCTCCAAATTCAGAAGGAACATTTGGTGTACTTCAGGACTTTTAACACTTTCTCAAAAACAAAAAAACAAACAAACAAAAAAAACCCACCACCACCTCAATATCCCCAGCTTGTCTCTATACAAATATGGTTAAAATATCTGATAAGCAAGTAAAGCTGGGTTTGCAAATTAAATTGCCTGGCTGGTCTTTGCCACAGAACCTCATTTTGCAGTTTTAAGTTTCCAATAAAATATAAAGGAAGGGCTGTTTCCTTTCTAAAAACAAATTAAATTATTTTTTGCAGAAGCAGCGAGTAATCAGATTTTAGTTTTATTGGCAAAATATATTATTGCTTGGCAGTCTGACAAAAATATTTGCTTTCAAACCACCTGACTGTAGCCTATTGCTTATGAGTGTTCTCCTTGTTGAAAATCCAGTTGTCTGTGGGATAGCAGCTCCTACTATTGCTAAAGTTTTGAGGTTGTAAAAGATGTTACATGACCTACAATGATTTGGTTGGAAAATTGGGTTGTCGCTTGGGTTTTTTTGGTTTGCTGATTTAAACTGTTGTTTGTCATTCTGACTGCAATAATTGTTCTTAGAGGTTTCTGACTGTTGCCGAAAATCCTGTATCAGCCTCTCTCTCTTCTTTAGTAAATCCTCTCAGACACTTTCAGAGAACTAATGCGTAACATGTTCAAAGATGTCATACTGTGTATTATAATCCTGCTGCCATGGTACTCCCAAGAGAACACACCAAAAAGAAAGAAGGCAAGAGCAGGAACTACACAGTGATGAAGTTGTATGAGACATCCCATTGCATTGGCTGTTATATAAATTATACAAAGAGCCTTCAAGGAAAGGACACTTGGTTTTAATTTTTCAAATGATCAGGGAGTAAGGTCTGTATTTTAGAAGATTTTAAAAACCTGTGAAGATTAACCATTAACTGCTCCATGTAGCTGTGAAGAATGTGGAAGAGATCTGAATTCATTTTATGAATTTTATGTTTTTCTGTTTCTTTAATAACATTCTGTCTACTACATGGACACAAATAGTTAACTCAGGGCTCACATACACTACCGCAGTGGCAGGCATTGATGCAGTAGCCTCTATTGAGTAGTTTTTTGTAGACCTGCTCAGTTGATGGGAAAGTGCTCTCTGGTCAACTCAGTTAATATACTTCCGTAAAAGACAGAAGGCAGAGTCAACAGGTTATTCTCTCCTGTTGACATAATGTCGTGAAGAAGCTGCATTGTGTAAACATAAATATGTCAATGTGAGATACACTAGTTGCATTATATAACTAGCATATCTCACATCGACCCAGCACAACAGTGTAGACTACTTCTGAGTGATAATACAGGTGTAAAAGCCTCTTTTGGAAACATGGGTGGTGAAAAGGGATGCCATAACCTGGAGAGCCAATCTCAAAGTAGGGTGGGAATCATGGGATTTCACAGAGAGAAATAGAGAAGCTGGGTTTCTGATTTGAAAGGGATGCCGATGGAAAGACTGAATGAGGGCTGAAAGGGACAGCTTGTTCCTGAATATGACATGAGGAGAATACAATTCCTTTTATTTGACTGTAATTGAAGAAAACCTTATCGAAAATAAAGCTAGCAATGGTATTTTATCGAAGAAATATGTCCTCTGATAATGTTCTGTAATGGAAAAGGCCAAATCATTTAAATTTTGTTAACAAAACAAGAGCACCGTGAAGTGAATGGGAGTTGAAGGGTGCTCAGCACCTTGCAAGTTTGGTCCTTTTATGGGGAGATGTAGAGAAAGTTTCAGTATTTCATTTCTTCTTGTCTTTTCTCTTGGAGAAGATGTACTGTCTAAATTGTGCAAGAGTTGCCATGATTTCTTTTTGACATCATTTTATATTAATTTTTGTCTGGTGGTTTTGTGGTGTCACCACTGGGTTAGAGTTTAGGATTTATGTCCTCAGGTTCACCCCCCTCTGTTGCTCATTCATGGTCAGTCTGCAATTACTGCACAGTTATTCTGGAATATATGATTGAGGTGGTTACATCTTTTGTATCTTTACCTCTGACCAAATTTTACAAATTCTGTTTTTACTTAAAGCTTTTTTAAATGGCTTGTCATGCAAGCCTTTGTGATGGGAGATGGAACTAATTTTCCAGGAGTTTTAAGCCCCCTAAAAGGGTAAAAATATCCAGAGGGGTAGGTAGCCATGTTAGTCTGTGGACAATGAAAACAATTAGAGTACTGTGGCACCTTATAAACTAATGGATTTCTTCGGGCATAAGCTTTCATAGGCTCCAACCCACTTTGTCAGTTGCATCTGACAAAGTGGGTTGGAGCCCAAGGTGCCACCGGACTTTTGTTGTTTTTGCTAAGAGGGTAAAGACTTTATAAAAATTCTATTGCCAACATATCTTCTGTCTGTTATTCCAAATACAGCTATAGACCCATAGACTCTAAGGTCAGAAGGGACCAGTAAGATCTTCTAGTCTGACCTCCTGCACAATTCAGGCCTCAAAACCTCAACCACCCCCTCCAGCAATAAGCCTCTAACCTGTGAGTGTGTTATTTGAGTCCTCAGATCAGGACTTTAAGATACAAGGAATTCACCAGTAGGTGGGCCATGCCCCATGCTACATAGGTAGGTGAAAAGTTGTAAATTTCTTCATTCTGTTGTTCTGTGCCTTTCATAAACTTAACTTTCTAGAAAGAAAATATATATATTTAGATCACCTTTATATCTCATGTAATTTATCTGTTTGTACAATTCTGTCATCCTCAACTCTAAATACATTAAAATCTAATTTAAATGATTTTGTTTACTTAATTTTTACATGATCATTTTAACTACTCTAGTAAACTAGTTTTATGTGAAAGGACCTGTAAAGAACATCAGAGATCTATCACTGCTAACAGCTAAAGACGATCTCTATCAGCTTACATCGGAAAGACAAGCATTTTTGGAGCTAAAGGACTAAGGCTTTAGACTCAGCCCTAAATCTGTATATGAAATAAATAACAATTACCTGCAGTCCATTGATTTCTTGTGCCATGTGACTTTATTTTAAAATAGGACTCTGGATTTTTTGAGAATTCACATTTGTTTAGAGTTTTATGTAGACCAGGGTTTTCAGCCATTGTTGATATGCTGTGAGAACTGTCCAAGTGTGCCATGAAATTTTGTACAAAGGTAATGAAAAACAATGTAAAACAAACATTGTTTCATCTTAAACAATATTCTATCCAATCAAAACTGCAACTCATAAAACTTGTGAATATTAATCATCGAATTGAAAGCACGGTATCGGTCTTTGGATTCTAAAACATGAACATTCTAAATGTAAGTGGCCAAAGGGCAAAACTGAGATGAGGGATGTGTTTTTTTTCCATGGATTTGAAACATTAATGCATTTGATCCTTCTGTTTGTTGTATTCACTGTGTTGCAAATCACTCTAGTAAGACTGTAATCATAGTAAATGTGACATTTATGAGCAAATAATACAACTGAAAAAAGCGGGTGTGCCATAGAATTGTTCGTCTCATTGAAGTGTGCCATGTTACCGTGAAGGTTGAAAAGCACTGATGTAGACATGAGATGAAATCCTGGGCCTTTGGGAAAGCACCCATTGACTTCAGTGGGGCCAGGATTTCACTCACGGTGCTTTTTAAAATTATATTTTCCATAAAAACTGTGATCTAAGCTGTTCTAATGTATTGTCTAGGTCACTGGCAAAGACATCAGGAAGGGCAGCTACAAATAATGTTTTAATAGTTCTTTGAGGTGTAACCTTCAATGACTGTATAACTTCAGAAATTACATTGCACTTCTTTGTCAAGAAATTTAAAGAAATCGGTTCCCTGTGTTGTTTTCATAGACAGACACTGATACTGATCAGTTCAAGCCTTTCTGAAGCAATACCCTCTGTAGAAGCTGGCATATGCTTACTATCTATACTGGCTGCTGGAGACAGAAGCAATCAGAGCTGTACTAGATGGTTGCTATTTAATACTTCTCATTTGTTTTCTGTCTCCAGCAGAAGTAAACTTCCACTTGCTGGCAGTTATAATAATTAGTTCTAGGCTATTTAATTTTCATTTTAAATTACTCAAATCTGCTAATTAATGCCATAGGAGAGTTAAGTCAACAGTTCGATCCTGGAAATTAGAATTAGTGCCTGTTGTTCTTCTGGATCCGACATTCAGGCCCAGGACAGCTTGGCAGAATCCCTGGGTTTTTTTGACTTCCTCTGCATGATGGGAAACAGGTCACTTGCTGGTGGATTTTCTGTACATTGAAGTCTTAAACTGTGATTTGAAGACATCAGTAACTGAGTCATAGGTTGGGGTAAGAGGCTGAGATTTTGCAACCTGCATTTTGCAAGAAGTCAGACTAGCTGACCATATTGGACCCTTCAGATCTCAGTCTATGGGTGTGTTCACACAGCAGTCTTATTTTGAAACAACAGAGGTTGTTTCAAAATAAGAAACGCCATGTTCACATGGCATACCGTTGTTTCAAAACAACAGGTTCCGTTGTTTCAAAACAACGGCATTGTTTCAAAACAACTTAAACCCCATTTGGTGATGAAACAACGTTGTTTCGGTACGATTGTTTCGAAGCAATCCCGTCTGAACATGTTATTTCGAAACATTGGTGACTCATTTAGAAATAACTGTTGTCTGAACTTGCTATTTCGCTTTGAGCTTTTTTCCTTAATTCAAATTAACATTTTCTTAATTCGAATTAACTTATTTTGAAACAACGCCTTATTTTTGACCCTGCCAGCAGGTTCGAAGATTTGAGGATCTTGGGGGGCAACCACTGCACCCGTGGGGTATGGGGTGGATCTGGGGTACACTTTATTAAAATGAGTATAGGGTAAGGTGAGCGGTGGTCGGTGTATGTCGTGTTTGTCACAGTGGTTTCTGTAAAGTGTTGGGGGGTACCTAACTTTCGGGAGTGGGGACAGGTTGGGGAACAATGGGGTTCTTCAATTAACCTACTAACACTATAGCCCTACTCCCTATAACCTAAAGGCTACCTTAACACACTATAGGAAAAGGGGGGGTACAATGCAAATTAGTGTGCCGCAGTGGCAGAGAAGATAAGTAGCAGGGAAGCTGGGGCCTGAAGAGGAGTAAAGGCAAGTGGGGGGTGTGTGGAAAGGCAGCGGGGTGAGGAGGTGCTTGGGGGTTGGGGTAAGGGGACAGAGGCAGGAGAAGGGCTGTAGGTGCGTGGGAGTGTGGGCAATGGGGAGAAGCACGAGGGGCTGAAAGGGGATTCAGGGGTTTGTGAGGGAGGCAGAGGAGGGCAAAATGGTAGGGAAGGCAGAAGGGGTTCGGGGGAAGCGGCCGGCGGGGAAGGCAGAAGGGGTTCGGGGGAAGCGGCTGGCGGGGAAGGCAGAAGGGGTTCGGGGGAAGCGGC
>ML681990.1:39215302-39250252 GCA_007922195.1 Podocnemis expansa
GGAAGCGGCTGGCGGGGAAGGCAGAAGGGGTTCGGGGGAAGCGGCTGTGGCCCCGGGAGCGGCTCAGGAGCAGCAAAGAAAGCGGGGGCGCCGCTGGAGAGCCCGGCACGCCGCAGAAAAGCGGCTGGGACCCGGGGTGCTGCGGAAAGCGGCGGAGGAGCCGCAGCAAGGGCGGGGAGCCCGCAGGAAGCCGCAGGAAAGCGGCGGCTAGGGTGGGGAGCCGGTGGGGAGCCGCAGGAGAGCGGGAGTGGCTCGGGAGCCGGGAGCTGCAGGAACACGGCAGATACGGGAGCGGCTCAGGAGCCGGGGGCAGGAGGTGGCAAGGGTAGCGGGGCAGGGAGAGCAGCTCGGGGGCTGGGAGCCACAGGGACAGGGACAGAAGGAAAGTTGAGGCGCACGGGGGATCCCAGAAATGAAGAGGGGACAAGTAAAGTTAAAGGGAAAAAGGTTTATTTAAGTCGGGGAGGTTACAGAGGGAAGGGCAAAGGCAAGTTAACCAAACAATTCTAAAGGCTAGGAACTAAAGGAAACAATCTTAACAGCTAACTTAAGACTTCTAATTAACTCTATACAATGTTGCAAAACACAGTACTCTTAAAGCAAGTTCAAACAACCCAGGAGGAAAAGAGATACACTGGGTGATACAAAGTAGCAAGAAGCAATTGCAGACATGGGGAGCTCCTAACACAAACTGGAGCTGCAAGCAAACAGAAAGGTACACACGCAAGCCTGTAAAGCTGGGGAAAGCAGTTTTAAAGCAGCCCTAAAGAAATAGCTTAAAGAAAGGTTGCAGGGCAGACTCTTACCACTCCTAGAACAGCATCACAGGCTGGAGGAGACTCGTAGTCGGAACTCGTGGGGGTAACTCGTGGATACGCTCTAGGGGGAACTTGTGAGTGGAGGAGGCAGCTTCTGGTTGATCAGGCCAGGAGAGATGTTGAAGACCGTCCTGCCTGAGCACCCCAGAACCTCAGCTTTTAAAGACTATTTCCCGCTTTTCCCTGATTACAGGGAATGCGGGGAACAATGGGGGTATGAGTCATGCCCTGCAGGACCTTGCAGTTAGGCAGAGCCCACCTACACCAAGCCCTGCAAAACAATGGGCCCCCAGGGTGTTAATGGCCATCCAGTTGAGTTCAAGGGGGCCATCTAGTTAAGGTGAAGGAGCCATTGTTCACTTCACATGTTCTATGTACTTTAGTGATGGCCCGGGAGGGGCGGCCATCAAAGTAACTGCTATGAGTCACAGACAATTTTGATACAAGTTGTTTCGAAACAACTTGTATCGAAATAACCCCCTGGGTGTGAACATAGCCTATGAGATTCAGAACAAACAAGGAGTCTTTTGTGGCACTTTTAAAGACTAACAAATGTAGTTATCACACAAGTTTTCATGGGAGAAATCCCACTTCATCAGATGCTTTGAAGATGGAGAACTTGCAGAATAAGAGGAAGAATAAAAGCAGGGAAGTGTAAGTTGGGTCAGACTTGTTCCATGACTTACACTTCCCTGCATTTATTTTTCCTCCCATTCTGTCAGTTCTCTATCTTCAAGTGTCTGATAGAGTGGGATTTCTCCCATGAAAGCTCCTGCAATTAATAAATTTGTTAGTCTTTAAAAGTACCACAAGACTCCTTGTTAGTTTTGCTAAGCTAGACTAGTGCAGCTACCCTTTTGGAACTTACAAGATCCAAGTAATTCTATACCCATTTTAACATCTCATCTACCAGTTAATTTAGAATATATCACTGGTTTCTGTTATAGTTACTATTTCAGTGGTTATTCTTAAAAAAATATATTTGTTGCTTAGTGATACGGCTGATGCATATTTTACCTCTACGTTTCTAAAGTGCTTAACACCATGATATCTCAGCTTTCTACATGCAATACAGAATACAGTGAGCTCTATTCAGAGATGTTAATTTCATGTGCTGATCTTTGGTTTAGTTGTCAGCTTTTTTGTCTATGCATATTGCTTGTTTTTTCTTCTGTTTCATTCGTATGGACAATGCCTTGGGGTAGAGACAAGTATTTCTCTGTGATCTTAAGAAAGTGTAATTTACACCAGGGGTCTCAAACATGTGGCCCCTAAAGCTATTTCCTGTGGCCCACAATGACCCTATCATCACCAATATTTGCAGTATTGTTGTGTGAAAAGGTTGCAGTGATGCAGCTCTCAGGCTACTGTACTAGCCTTCATGCGGCCCTCGTGGTGATTTGAGTTTGAGACCCCTGATTTACACTCTTCCTAATACTCTTTACATGGGTCGTCCACCAGAATTTGAGACTACTATTAAGGAGATGTGCCTCTAGCTCCTTGAAGCCTGTATCAGAACTCTTAGTCAGAATGTGCAGGTGATTCTAGTTGTTGTAGTGAGGTGCAGAAAGAAAGGTGGTCTTTGAGATTACAGTAACATATCCTTTAATGGAATTGCAGATAAGTTTACAATCTTGAAATAGATCCACTAGTGTTGGAATTGGGGGCAGAGAACCACTGTACTGTACTTTTTTGCTTGTCATATTCAGGATGGGCTACTGCGATCTTACCTAGATTGATAGAAAGAGTTTCAGTATCTAGCCTGGAAATGACTGATGTCTCAACGTGTGATCTGACACATCAGAGAGGAATAAACAAAATCATCTTGCTAACCAGAGGTGGAAGAAGGACTGCTATTATCTGAGTGTTCACAGTCAGTAATGACTACAGTAAGACTCTAGAGCTGATCCGCCATCCTGGACATACGTATCAGTGGACATGTATTCAGCGGAGGGAAGGCTGGTGGTGATAAGCTGTCCCTAGATTTTCTCTTCTGATTCTCATCACCTTGGTCTCTTTGCTACATTCATCTTTAGCCAGCTCTTCTTAATTTATATGTCAGACTCAACAAGTGTCTAACATGTTGGCATTATCACAGCTGTTTGTCCACATCTCTATGTGCTGGTAGAAGAAAAATAAACCTGTTGTCTGATCTGGGCTTGAAGGGCTTGAAGAAACTATTTCGAAAGGGGTAGCTGTGTTAGTCTAGTTCAGCGAAACAAACAAGGAGTCCTGTGGCACTTCTTAAGACTAACAAATTTGTCACATGAGCATTTGTGGGAGAAAATCCCATTTCATCAGATGCTTTGAAGAGGGGGAACTTACAGAATTGAAGGAAAATAAATTCAGGGAAGTGTAAGTCATAGGGTCAGGTCAGACTGTTACAGGAAATCAATGCAATAGTTTGTATGCAAACACTGGGAAGCAGCATATAGAGCAGGGGGTCTCAAATACGCGGCCCTTAAAGGTGTTTCCTGTGGCCCGCAGTGATACTGTTGTTACCGATTTTTGCAATATTGTTGTATGAAAAGGTTTCAGTGGTGCGGCCTTCGAGCTGCCATACTAGTCTTCATACAGCCCTATACTAGTTCTTATGAGGACCGCATGGTGATCTGAGTTTGACATCCCTGATGTAAAGGAAGATGAGGTCAAATCACCTGTTGTAGTGAGAAAAGAATCCATAGTTCTTATTTAGCCCTGAAGAAGCACTGTCAAATTTCCATGTGAATTCCAATTCTATAGTTTTCTTTTTGAAGCTTCAATTTGTTGCTCATTTGTTTGAGCACAGTTATTAATATCTCATCAGTGGAGTGAGCAGAGAGATTGAAGTGTGTTCCTCTTTTTTTTTTTAATGTTCTTATATCGGACTTGTATCCGTTTATTCTTTTGTGCAGAGACTTTCCTGTTTGTCTAAGATATAAGGCGGGTAGGCATTTCTGGCGCATGATGGCATAAATCACATTGGTGGATGAGCAGGTGAATGGGCCCTTGATGGAGTAGCTGGCTTGATTAGGTCCTGTGGTGGTGTCTTTTGTGCAGATATGTGAGCTAACTTGGCAGTGTGATTTCTTGCAATGATATGTGCCTACTTTAATGTTTCTGTTTGGTCTGTAGTTGCTGGTGAGGGTCTGCTTCAGGTTGGGGGGCTGTCTGTAAGCAAAGAGAGGTCTGCCCCCCAACACTTGAGAGAGAGAGGGATCATCTTGTAGAATAGGCTGTAGATCCTTGATAATGTGCTGTAGAGGTCTGACTTTGGGGTTGTAGGTGATGACTGGTGTTCTGTTGTTTACTTTCTTGGGCTTCTCCTATAGTAGTTGACTCTTGAGTATGTGCCTGGCTGTGTCAATCTGTTTCTTCTTTTCCACAGGTGGGTCTTGTAGTTGTAAGAATGCTTGATAGAGATCCTGAAGGTGTTTTGTATCTGTCTGAAGAACTGGAGCAAATACAGTTATGTCTTAGGGCTTGGCTGTAGACAACGGACCATGTTGTGTGTTTTTGGATGAAAGTTCGAGAGGTATAGGTAACTATAGTGATCAGTAGGTTTTTGGTATAGTGTGGTGTTTATGCGTCCGTTGCTAATTTTCAATGTAGTGTGCAGAAAGTGGATCTTCTGTGTGGAGTGTTCCAGCCTAAGTTTGATTGTGGAGTGGAAATTGTTGAAATCTCTGTGGAAGTCTTCAAGGGTATCCCTGACATAGGTCCAGATTATGAAGATGTCATCATTATAGTGCAAGTAGAGAAGAGTTGTGTGGGATGAGACTTGAGGAAGTGTTGTTCTAAGTCAGCCATAAAAATGTTGGCATATTATGGGTACCTGCATGGCCCCAGAGCACTGCTGCTGACTTGAAGGTATAAATTATGTTCGAATCCAACATGGTCATGATTAAGTACAAAGTCACAAAGTTCAGTCAGGAGTTGTGCCGTGGATTCATCTGGGATAGTTCTCCTAATGGCTTGTAATCTGTCTTTATGTGGGATGTTGGTTTAAAGAGCTTCTACGTGTGTGGGACAAATGGGGGATGAGTGCTGAAAAATATTTATAAGTGACTAATTATATTCACACAAAAAGAATGGAGCATGGATGAAAACAGCACAGAAAAGGAAGAGACAAGGTAGAAGAAATTTTGAGCTATGACAATAATCTTACTTTGCTCTTATGTCTCTGTTGCAAACAGTTGATCTCAAAGTGCTTAACAAAGGTCAGTGTCATTTACCCTTTTTTACAGATATGGAAAATGAAACAGAAGTTAAGTGACTGTCCTAAGGTCACCTTGAGTGGTCACTTGCAGAGCTGGGAACAGACCCCAGGTCTCCTCAGTCCCAATTCATTAGTCTGTCCAGTAGGTCATAAATGTATAATATACAATGAATAGAGAAAAATACAAGAGTCCTTGGAGGGCAAAGTTAGTAATTGAATTTTAAGGGTGACATTTTATTTCTTCTTATATTATGGTGACTCAAAAGAAACCCAGGGGAAAAAAAAGACTTCTCCTGAAATTTTGAAATTGCCCTCTCCTCCAATAAACTCCTTCAAAATGGCTGAATCTTGGCCATGTGTGCACATGTTGTAGTTGTTAGTGAAAAGGCATCTGTTGATCCCAACTCTGTAGAGAGTCCCTTGTGAACTTTTTCTGTTTTACCCCCCCAGTCAATAATACAGTTGACTAAATTAATCACAGTTATTAACTGAACCAAAAAGTTGCTTATAAACATGGCAAACCTTCATGCCTTTTACAGTAATGGAGCAAAACAGTAGGAAATACTCATATGAAATTTGTAACAATTAGAACAGTAAATTTTGAAGGAATTGGCTATGAGGTAATTTGTTCTCATGGTCCAGAGCACAGCAGACATTCAATGTAAGTATAAAGCTTTCCAGATTAAATGTTTTTTTGCCATTAGCTGCTGTTGTGGGTAACTATTAGTCTTC
Source organism: Podocnemis expansa (assembly GCA_007922195.1). Taxonomy (NCBI): domain Eukaryota; kingdom Metazoa; phylum Chordata; order Testudines; family Podocnemididae; genus Podocnemis; species Podocnemis expansa. The sequence continues at coordinate 39,221,051 of ML681990.1, forward strand.
ATAACCTAGATTTCACTGCGTGTTCTCTTTTCCTTGTCTCAAAATACAAAACACTATTGTCTGTTTCCATGGAGTTTCTGTAACTGATGTTTTGAATAACAACACAATCCTCTAAGGAAAAACTGTTTTTTGTCTATTTTTGGTGAACCAAAGGTGTTCTCTTTTTCTGCATATGTATTAGATGGCACTTGATTAATCTAGTACAGAGAGCTAAAAAAGGACAGATATCTGAATAATTTTAAAATACAGATTTATTTAATAAAAAGAACAACTGTTTAGGGTCTAGCAGAGGAAAGAACAGACCTAAGAAGGAACATGTTCTTGTTTCTAAATATACTGTTTAATTAAAAAAAAAGTAATGTTCTTTTAAAAATAATTCACAGTACAGTTTTTTCTTCAATTAGATTCTTAATCTGCAAAATTCATTTTTAAAATTTCAGAGCTGGTGGCCTCAGGCTTTTACTGAGAATGACTTTAGGAACAGAAATTACTACCCATATCAAGGCTTCTTCATGGGCAGCATCAGGCAGAAACTTTTTGAAATGGGATCTTTCACCAGACCAAATCAGAATAAGAACAGATGAACTGATCATGAAAACAAAACAAGTGTATGATAATGTGGGAATGCTTGATTTTGAAAAAGTGACATATGAGAACACTGTGCAAGCTTTGGCCAATATAGAAGTGGAGTATACAGGTGAGTATATGATGTCTAATACCTTCCTTCTCTGAAATCATCATCCACACAAAAGAGAGTTCTGGAAGCAGCTCAACAAAAGCAGTTACCACCTGTGAGCCTGATAGATGATATTCTTAGCTAGAGAAAAAATTGGAAGATATATTTATTTATTTACTTTCCATGGAATTTGTTATGATCAGACACAAAAGTTTGCTGCCCTGCTTTTGAGACATGTCATGACAAGGGTTAACAAGACTGCACTGATATTGCTTTAAGCATTTCTCTCAGACTGCATTCAGGAAGTCATGAATTAGCATATGCTAGTCCACTTTCAAAGTGCTTGCCTGCACTGTCTTCCATTCTTTTCAGTAACTGTATGGAGCCACTTGGGGGCACTGTACAACAATATGGACAAAAATACCTGAAGTACACATATGACAGGCAGCTTTACGATTTCTTTCACATCAGATATAAGCAGCACTGTCATTCAGCCGTTTCAGGGCCTGGGAGAAACCAATATCTGAAGTCAAAGCAGATGACTGGAGTCATTATTGGTTGGACTAGATGACTTCCTGAGGGCCCTTCCAAACCTAATAGTCTATGATTCTATGTTAATAGGATGAGGGAAGCATTTCAGGGAACTCATCACCTTCTAACATCCTCCTCCAATGAGAGCATCTGCTCTTTAAGTCTGCAACCTTTCTGTTCTCTTAGACTCCCCATTGTTTCTGCGTACCTAAAAAACAAGATTATGGTTATTATACCCTTTTCCCATTACAACTGGCAAGAAGTCTGTGGTGAATAATTTTGATGCAAACAGCCTCCTATCAGATTTAGATTTAGCCAGAATGGTACTTAGTGATCAATGTATTCATGAACTCCAGCCTGAATTATTGCAACCCTCTGTGTAGGAATAAAACTACCAAGCTTAAGTTAAAAATAAAAACAGACAAATACATAAAAAGGTGCTGTTGGTTCAGAACACTACAGCAATCTGCCCAGCTGTAGAGGCCATGAAGAGTATATGCCTCTCCAGTGTTTTTCTCTCTTCCCTGGGTCCTGTCAGAATACTAATTCAGATTTAAGCTTTGGGTTCCAGTCTTCAAAGCTCTACATGGAATGGTCTTGCTTTTCTGAGGCATCACATAAAATGATGCAACAAAGACCTTCAACAACAGCAACATTCCCTTAGAGCCTTGGAGCTGTCCATTTAGAATTGTGTTACTCAGCTACCAAGCTCTAATAACCCACAGTAATCACACCCTATCTTCCTCATTTTATTGCTTGCTTTTATTGGTATTAGACGACTCGGTCGTATCGAAGGATATAATTCTATCATGCAGGTCACAATTTCTGGGACTACTACTGGGGTGGGGCTGGAGCAGATATCAGCCCTGGGGCTGCCTGTCAGTGGCTGTCCAAAAATTGACCAGTAGCCATCGTCGTGGTTATCAAACAGCTGACCAGTGGCTGGCCCCAGGGCCACTGGAAGCTGGTCAGCAGCCAACTGTGGCCTGCCAGAACAGTGGCTGTTGACCTGCACAGATGCAGCTTGGGTTGGATCAGCCCCTCTGGAGCTGGAGCAGCAGCAGTCAGGCAACACTACAGGAGCAGTAGCAGGACTGGAGCAGCTGCAAGCTCTGACAACTGTTTTACTGCATTGCTCTGGGTATTTTTAGCAAAAGTCAGGGGCAAATCATGGGCTTCTGAGAATTTTTATCTATCTCCTGTGACCTGTCCCTGACTTTTAATTAAAAAAAAAAAAACTGGGATGGAATCTTTACCTTACTCACATCTGTATTCTCTCCTGCTATTTTTTGGATAATTTTAGTGAAAAATGTAAAGATTCAAAACTTGCTACTTCCAATATTCTAGAATAAGAATCTGTGACATCCATTAAAAATAATTTACTTAAAAAAAAAATCTACCCTCTGTACTTTTGAAAGCTTCATCTCATTTTAAAACATAAAATTATTCTAATACTTTGCATATACTTTTATTAGCTCAATATTGACCTTGTAGAATGATTGAAGTGGGGCTGTTTATCTAGGCAGTAGACTTTGATAATAGATGTTACCAGTGAAGTATGCATTTGTTCTAATTATAATTGCTGCTATATGTTTAATTGTTTTAGTTCATTTTTTACATAATCTGTAATCAGTTCATTAGCTGTGAATCTTAACTAATGGTTGCTTCAGGGATTTGTTTATATAACTTTGATTCTGAAAGCTTGTGTAAAAACTAAAAAAACCCAGACCTTTATCAAAATAACTTCTCTGTATCTAGAAGGTTCCTCAGCCTGAAAAACTTACCGTGGGCTGACTGCATTGTAAGCACTCAGTTCATTTTTTAAAATTTATTTTTATTTTAACAGTGGAAAGAAGCATGTTAGATTTTCCACAGCATGTCTCCTCCAACAAAGATGTGCGGTCAGCAAGCACAGAAGCTGACAAAAGGCTTTCTTGTTTTGATGTGGAGATGAGCATGAGAGAAGATGTTTTTCAGAGGATGCTTTATTTACAGGTAAATGACAATAACAAAAATAACATATAGAGGCTTCATCTGTACAATGTCACAGGTGAAACTTTTTAAAATCAGTATGGACAATGCTTTGCAGTATCTCTACCACTCATTAATTTCAATCACTGTTAAATCCACTACCAACTCAATTTAGTTATATTAATGTGTTACATGAGGGACCTCATTTAAATTCACTTGATTCATAAATATAGAGAAAACCTGTATCAGTTAAAACCTTGGGAAAACCATTCACTTTCTCACTTCAATATTTGCCTGCCAGATGCGAATACTCATTCACCGTTTTTCATTTTGTTGGAGTTGGGAATGGCTGTTACTGTTGCCTGATTTCCTAATTCTCTGATTGATTCTCCAGTTCTTTCAAAAATACTTAAAATATACACTGACAACTATTGTTTTGTTTAAGTTATTTTAGAAGTTAATACTGACACAAACAAAATATTTGGGATTTACTATTGGGCTACTAGCCTCTTAAAGATTTTTCGTAGCATGCCTCATACTCCAAGTGAGCATGTTCACAAACTTTATAGTTTAAATGTATATAGTTAATTGTTCAAACTGAACAAAGAATTAATATTTGCTATTAATGATTGTAATGACTTCACTTTTCACATGTAAATGTATGTAGTAGTATTTATCACTCACCAGGTAAGTAATTTTAAAATATTTACGCAAATAGGTTAGAATGAATAATTTCAACATTTTCATGTGTCCTTGCTCCAAATGTAAATCTTCAGACTATTCAGTCATTGAGCTTACTGTTGTTCCATATAGCTAAAGATAAAAGCATGGATAAAGCTCATTGGAACTACTGCCAAATGGAGTCATTTCTCAGTTATACTTTTCAGTGCTCTCATCTTTGCTTTTTGTAATACTGACTGGAATTCTTGACATTTTTTGCAGTGAGATCTGAACAGAGCATTTTAAAATTTTGCCATCGTCTTTTATTGCCACGTTTTTCAAGCATGTTTTCCCACCATTTGCTTTCCTTTATTTGACTATTTCCACATTGTTTATGTGAGAACCTCCTGATATTTTGCAGCTCCACTCAAGAATATTTTGCTCACTTTTTGTGCATTGGCACGTGTTTCATGTTGTGTTTTACATTTTTACATATCTAATACTATGAATTAAATAAGTTTGATTTGTGTTTAATGTGATTTTTGTTATATACCTTATGTGTACATATATATTATGAGCTTTACTCTAATACAAATAATTCTTCAAATTTCTGGGCATTTCTAGCAGCTACTTGTGAAAACAAAGTTAGTTTCTACAATAATTATTGCTGATAAGAGAATTATATCCTATTCACCTTGCTATTCTTACTGTTTCATTTCCCTTACTGATGACATTAGCATTTACATCTAGTTAAGAATTCTGTAGTGTTTCTAATTTATTGTTAACCCTTTGAATTAGTTTAAGGGTCTGGAGTAAGAGTGCTTTTGTGGAAAACTTTAGATCAGGTGTCTCAAGCTCAAATCATCACGAGGGCCACATGAGGACTAGTACATTAGCCCAAGGGCCGCACCACAGAAACCTTTTCATACAACAATGTTGCAAATACTGGTAACAATAGTGTCATTGTGGGCCGCAAGAAACGGCTTTAGGGGCCGCATGCAGCCCATGGGCTGCGTGTTTGAGACCCCTGCTTTAGACTGTGTAATTTGTTTCCACTAAGACTATGCCACTTCCAGGTTACGTTGTAAAACTCCTCTATTCATGCAGATTGTTTCTTTGATTGCACTTGGAATTTGATTTTTTTCAGGTAGAGTTTCTAATGGAAGACTGATTTAAAACCATTGTAACCATTTTAAAAAGACAGTCTCATTTATTTCAATGTAGCATTTCTGTCAAATTAGGGTTTCCATGGAATTTTCAGGGCTAAGTCATGGATACTTAATTAAAACATCATGAACAACTTAGGGCCAGATGAACCATACAGTGGAAATAGGACCACTTGGACTCCCGTTATTTATTATGGTAGTATCCCACTAAAAGCTGGATGTTAAATCTTAACATCTAGGCTCTCCCTGCATCTTCTGACCCAAAGCACATTTTTCCTCCTTTATGCCAGTCTGAATTTATTGAATTTGTTTAACATGTTTATGTCCTAAATTACCTTTTTATTTTCAAAAAACATTGGAGGAGAATGTGTGAGGGCTTTTTATATCTATTCAAATAAAAAAGCTTTTTCCAAATATTAAAGAAAAAAATTCAGTTCTAAGGTTATGTTGTAGAGCATATTCCAGATCTCCTCCTATAGGAAATGTTTACTCCAGTGATCCGAGCCCTTGAATACAGATATTTTAAAACAGACTTTGAATATTAAAGTGTGAAATAAAGCGCTACTATTAAGCCTAGTCATTCTTAACACACTGGCTAGCAGGGGCATGCTTAAGAATATAACCAAGCCTCCCCACCCACATACCCTTAGAAAATAGCCTGGTTTGAACAGTTGCTACTGCCCTAGTTTCCTATATTCCACATAGTCTCCATTTTCTCAGTTTTGTGTAAAGATTTGTTTACATAATATGAGGAATATTATGGTGGTTTAAAAATGAAATAAAAATATATGTATGTAAATATCAGCAAAATGATGTCTCAAAACAATTATCCTTAATACTGCGGGAAAAACTCAGAAAATTTATTAGGGTAAAGTATTCAAATTTGTCACAAATCTTTGTGCATCAGAGAAACATTGTGTGAGGTGAAATACTATTAATAATTAGAAGATCAGAATTCACACTGTAACGCATTAAGTCCATTGCTTCTCTACACTCTTACACCATTGCTTATCTTTAAACACATGGTTAGGCCACTCAGATGAATTTGATTATTTATGTTTGTGAAGTTAGGCATGGCATGTGCATAAATGTTTCTAGGATGTTGCGTTAAACATTTTCAATGAGGCCATAATGATATTTCTTTTAAGAAATGCTTGATTGGGGGAAGAAAAAAATAAGGTTACAAAAAATCCCACCTGAGACATGACAAATTGAACATGTTATTTTTATAATTTTTGTCCTTAATCGTAATTCTAATAGGAAAACTCTGTCCCTTTACCTATTGGAATATTCATGATGTTCTATTCATCAACTTCCATTTCTATATCTAACAGCAGAATTAGCATTAGGTTTTAAAATACATTTTAAAAAGTTGTTATTGAGGGTCTTCTGCATTTGTCATTTACATGCATGCCCAATCACACTTCTCACGTCATAAGAGAGTTAGCCTGGAGGTGGGGGGGGGTTCTGAGAAGTGTGGCATGTCTCCACAGAGTGGTTAAAAAAAAAAAAAATCAAGAATTCTAAAAATAATTGAGGTGGTAAATATAAGAATTTTATGTTTCAAAATAATAGGAAGGCAGCTCTGTGGGATTTCTGGAGGTAATGTGTAATAGTACTTTTTTTTTCTGAAGATGAAAAGTTGCAAGGATTACAAGGTTCTGGGGAAGAATGGATTCTTTTTGGTGGACTTTTTTTCTTTCTTCCATGCCTACCTCCCCTCTTTTTTTTATTTTGTTTTGTTTATTTCATTTTAAAGATTTACTGGTAACTATGTTTAGGAGGCTATGCTGTTTAGAATTTTTACAAGCATTAAAAGTGTCCCATTTAGTGTTAAAATCTAAAGATTAAATTTTGTTTATTAGACATCCTAATATTCATTACAATATTATCATTCTGTCCAGTTTGGGTTAATATACTTAGAAGAGGTTTTTTTTAAACAGGTCAGTCTCAATTTTGGTGAGCAAAACCTCAGGCAACAACTTTTTCTTTCTTCAGTATGAATGTTTGATAAATAAAGTTCCTCATGTAGCCAAAGAATGGTTCTCTTGTTTATAACTATAATACAGCATGTCCTTTATTTCATTTTTTTTTTAGCTCATGAAATCTGCCTATGTTTGGGGATCTGTACAAGTATATATGTACTGTTTGTAATGGTAGAGCTTTAGCATCAGTTTAAACCATTTTTATTGATACTTTCAAAACCAAGGTATCTCTGTGTAGCACTCTCTTTTCCAAGAACAAAGGGGGAAGTTTGTGGATTTGAAAGGATTATAAGGACTGGGCTAGTAATTTTTCTGTTATTTCATTATATTGAGAAGTATTCCTTAAGTCTTGCTCCATCCAGTTATTGCATAATGATAGATAAAAATGTCTGAATTGACCTTGAGGAAATGTGCTGGGGATATACACCAGTTTCTTCAGCTTCCCCTCCTGGTATCAGAAGGCAGCTAATATTCACCTGATCTTCATGAAGCTTTGTAGTTTTCTAAATTAAAAATAGAGAAGAAATGTCCTGGGATTGCAAACAAAATTATAGTCATGGTGAAAGGCATACCGTATAACCACACTGTTCATAAATCCTTGGCTCCAGCTACAGGAACCTTCAGTAGTTGTGATCAATCTCTGGAACCTTTATAAGTCAGCTCTGAAAAGAGAATATTAAAAAATAAAAGTAGTAATAGTGACCTAAATGGATTATCTTCAGTGAATTAAACTGAGTTAAATCTGCCTAATGTCTTAGAAAAAGTAGGTTTATCACAAATTGAAATAGTTCTTTTGATTATTTTTTTAGAATCCTCACATATATAATGTTGATCCAGACAGAAGCGTAACTCACAATAATCCCATTAATGTTTAACAGATTCATTATAACATAATACACTAAATCTGAGGTGGACTGTGCCTTGGGGCTTTGTTGTTTTAATTCAAAAATGGGCAAGAGTAAGGACTGGTGGCAGGAATCTTTTCTTTTTTTGTTTTTAGCTAAATGAAATTAAAACAATTATGCATAAAGGGAATCGCAACCCATATGACAAGGAGAAGGAACAACAGTAAGTGCTAAAGAACAAGGTGACAGCAGTGACCATGGTTGTGAGAAACCTGTGTCCAATATCAGGGAATGAAATGTGGGCTCAGACTTCTGAGTTCTGCAGAAGTGACTACTAATAAATGCATGGTTTTGGAAATGCCCTCAAAGACCAGAAAAACCGTCTGAGCTGTAATATCACAAACCTCACTTTAAAGATTGTTGCAAGCAAGATCAAGGCCCTGGATCATCTCTTCCTTCCCCAGTCCTTACCAAATCACCCCAGAAAAGGAAGCAGTCTTCCTTTGTTTCAGCCCCCCTGAATATGCTTTTAAAAGAAGTGATCTCTTGCCTTCCAGATCCTTAGTCAATAATTCAAATATTGGAAGGTTCCAAAGTGGTAGCCATGTTAGTCTGTTTCAGCAAAACAGAGTCCTGTAGCACTTTTAAAGACTAACAGGTTTCTTTCTTGCACAAGTGTTCATGGGCATAATCCCAGTTTGTCCCATGTGCAAAATGAAGTGGGATTATGCAAGAAATGCAATAAATAAAATTGTCAGTCTTTAAAAATGCCACAATGCTTCAAATATTGAACTTTACCTTCAGTGATTAGCAGTTTTGCCACTGGGAAAATAGCCCAGTGACCCAGCCTGGCCAATTTCACATGCTACTCCTGAGATCACGAGCCAGATTGAGCTCACAGCCCCTTGCTGCTGGCTGCAGGAGCCTAATCCAGCTCCCAGCCCCTTGCTGGTGGCATCTGAGGCTGGATCAGGCCCCTGAGCCAGATGGAGACCTGGTGTGGGGTTTAAGCCAAGTTTCAGGGCAGGAGTTATTAAGCTGACTTAATAAATTCTAAGTATAGTCCTGGAGTTACTTAAATTGATTTAAGACAGGTTAAGTCAAGTTAAGCCTCCAGTTTAGACATACTTCTGGTGTGTAAATACATTTCTTCTGGCTCAGAATATACAAAGGCTGTCTTTCTGCTCTTGCAGACCCAAATAGGCAGACATATAATGGTAAGTAAAAGAAAGTCATCGTCTACTTTAATTGGTGTTGCATCATAAGACGAAGACTATAGCATCATATATACTGCTTAAGAAAGCCCTTCACAATTCATATTGAGAGCCTTGTGGCACCTTAAAAACTAACAGATTTCTTTGGACATAAGTTTGCATGGACTCAAACCCACTTGGTCAGATGCAGTGGCTTGGAGCCTGCGAAAGCTTATGCTCAAAGAAATCTGTTAGTCTTTAGGGTGCCACAGGACTCTCATTGTTTTTGTTATACACAGCCGAACACGGCAGCCTCTCTGGAAACAATTCATGTTGGTTGCATTTCTATGCTGCAGCACTACTGAAATTGTGAACAGGTTTGCTCTGACCCATGTAACTCATTTTAAAGTTTCTAATGCTGTATTGTGAAGGAAATGTTTATTATCATAAAATATATTTCAGCAAACATGTGATCTTGGATATCTAAAGCCTGAAGCTAAGCGATATTTAGAGAAGTCAATTAAAATGGGAAAACGGAATGGACTCCATCTTCCCAAAGAAATGCAGAATGTGAGTATGTGTTTCCTATATTTATTTTATGAAGAAAGTATGGTTTTACTGCTATGAAGAATTTTCTACACGTATATTTGTGCTTACATGCCCAGGTCTCAATAAAGTGCTTATACAGGAATGATGATGATGTGTACAAAACAAAGGAAAATGAAAGAATATTAAATAAGCCCAAGATTTTTTTAAAGTGAATAATGATTTTCAGTTCCTGAGTAACCAACTTGAACTGACTTAAAAGGAGCTTGATTATCACACAAGTGAAAAGCACCCCTTAAAAATCAGGCTTCTTTAGGATATCCCATACTGGGACCAGAAAAACTGACAAAGCTTTTGGTGATCTCAAACACTTGTCTGTTTCATCAACAGAAGCTGGTCCACTAAAAGACACTACCTAACCTACCTTATCACCATTTAAATGGTCCTCTCTCTTTTGCCAGTAACTATTCCCAATGTAAATCCTTCAGTTAACAGGACCAAAATCTCTATTATGCCTGTTTACATTATTTTAAGGTTCCTGATGCTTCTGGAAGATCATTAGAAAATATATGTAAGGAGACTGCTGGTGACTCAGAGTAAAGTAAAATCTTGACTAACATTAAAATCTTACCAGAAGCAGAAATAAATTAATCATAATGTGTACAAACTGTGTGTAAATGAACTTGGTAGTAAAAAGCATGGACATCCCAGACGTCAGCCTGATAGATCAAAAATATTTTTCCTATGGGCATCCAATTTCTAGTATTTAAGAAAATATTTTGGAATGCTGTCTCTTTCATAGATATTATTTTCCTTCTGCCATATTTAAAGGTCCCAACTAATTTAGGAGCTCTTTAACTTTGCAACAGCTTGTTAAAACACTTTTGTTGTCTGTGGTTTTGTTCCTTTTGGAGCTATCTACCAGTTATTTTTAGCACAGCAATTTCCATTGAAATACAATAGAAAATCTTATTTAAATTTTAATTTAGACGTTTCAAATGAGAGAGAAAGAGAGGGGTGGGTTGGGTGGGTGGGTGCTAAATTTAAATGTTAACACTTAAGAGTGTTATTTACCTCAGTGGTTCTCAACTTGTGGGCCTTGGACCCCCTGGGGATCTACAAACTATGTCTAAGGGCTCCATCAAAGATGTAACATGAAAACTGACTGAACAGCTATATACATCAGACAACTAATTTTGAAGAGTCAGCACTTCCATGTAAAATTTCCAAAGGGGTTCATACCTCCATCTGAAATTTTTTAGGGATTCACAGATGTAAAAAGGTAAGAACCACTGCTTTATGTGACCAATCGATTATGAGTTAAGAAAACATTTCTAACACACAAGCTTGGGTGAAAAATTCTTAGAGATACTTAAAATTGTTTTTACATGTAGGGCAGCAATGCTTATTTACAATTTTGTTTTTCATGGTCAGCTCAATTTTATATTCAATTTAGGAAATAAAGACAATGAAGAAAAAATTGAGTGAGCTGTGTATAGACTTCAACAAAAACCTCAATGAGGAAAATACATTTCTTATGTTTTCTAAGGATGAACTTAGTGAGTACTGTATATCTCTTCTTTTAAAACTGCAGTTAAATTTCAGAATCCTTTTTCTGGGTTCTTAGAAAAGGTTATATTGCCATATCTAGGAAACGAAACTGTAACACTTTTACATTCTTTACTGGCTTTCTGTCCTTGTCCAGATCCAATTCATGACTGTGTTGTGCAATAAAAAATTCTTCATGAACTTACTCCATCAGATCTCTCAGGCCTCGTATTTCTCATTGCCTTGCCATCCCACTCCAGTTTTCTCATTTTTGCTTTCCGCACTTGAGCGTCATGCTCCATGTGTGGTGTTTCATCTATCTGAAACACTTTTCTGCCCTTCAGCATATTAAGATACTTAACTGATTTAAATATTACTTTAAAGACTTCATTTTCATTTTACTATATGATTCACTACCTCCATAAAGGGTTTGGTGATCCTGGCTCTGGAGGTCACTCTGTGAAATGTACTTTGAGTTGAATAAAATTAGAACTTTTAAAAATTATCCTGTTTAAATCTGTTTCTCCTACTCATAAGTGAGGTGTTCATAATATAAATTTATTCAAAGCTGTTTAAAAAAAGGCATTAGCAGTTAATGGAAACATTTAGGACTGTATTTTTTTTAAACTACGGGGGAAAGTCAGTGGGCGCAGAGGAACATGAGATTTGGCAGAGACATCCATTAGGGACATACTTATTATGGAAGATATTCGACATCTTAGCCCTAGTCTATACTTGCCTCACTTTTCAGTGGTGGTCGATGGGAAATACACAAGGTACCCCAAATACTTTGCACATCCCCCAACAACTTACTTATCCATCACTACACACTAGGCTAAGCCGACCAGAAATACCTTCTGGCTGGCTTACGCCAACTGCAGTTCGAGAGCTGGAATTGCTAGGGTGATTTCCTGAGTGACTGAGCAGGCTACACAGACCAAATCCAATCCAGTTTTCCACTGTTATCCAACTGGTGGCCCCTGGGCCAGAATCCGGCCCGCCAAGGGCTCTTATCCAGCCTATGGAGACACTGCACACAATTGCATGGGCTATGTGGGGCTAGGAATGTGTTTTTAAAAAAAAATTTGCTCACTGGCCCCTGAGTGAGAAAAGAATTGTAATGTGGCCCCTCATCCAGAAAGGTTGGGCACCCAAACCCTAGTAAAAAGAGAGGATAGAAGACGATAAACTACAAGTTAGAATTGAAGAGAAATAGTCAAATAAAAAAGAATCCTATTCAGTTACTTCACATGAGGGCAGTCAACCGAATATTGAAAATTATAAAAGTACTTGTGTATACAATGCAAGAAGTCTAAATACTAAGATGGGTCAACTTGAATGCCTGGTTTTAAATGAGGATGTTAATATAACATCACAGAAACTTGGTGGACCAATGATAATCAATGAAACATCGTAATACCAGAGTATAAAATATATAGGAACGACAGAGTAGGTCTTGGTGTTGTGGAAGGTGACACTTATATGGGAGAGAAAGCAGAGTCACATGAAGTAAAAATCATAAATGAATCAAATTGTATCATAGAATCTCTAAGGCTAGAAATTCTGTTCTTGAATAACAAGCATTTATCAGTAGGAATATACTACCAGCTACCTGATCAAGATGTTGAGGGTGATTGTGAAATGATCTGAGAGATTACAGAGGTTACAAAAACAGGAAACCAATATCCATGGGGGATTTCAACTATCCGCGTATTGACTGGGTACATGTCATCTCAAGATGGGGCGCAGAGATCAAATTTCTAGGCAATGTTAATGACTGGAACCCGGAAGGTGCAAGGCAATTTTTGATTTAATCTTAAATGGAACATATGATATGGTCTAAGAGATTGAATATTGCTTAATCACTTAATAATAATGACATTAATGCAATTAAATTTAACGTTCGGGGGGGAGGGGGATATAACAAAGAAATGCCCCACAGTAGCATTTAACTTCAGAAAGAGGAACTACACAAAAATGAGGAAGCTACTTAAAAGGAAATTGAAAGGAACAGTAATAAGAGTGAAATATTGACAAGCTGCGTAGAAAACATTTAAAAACAACATAATGGGAATTAAACTAAATGTATGTCCTGAATGAAAAAAGAGAACAATAAGAGGACCAGAAAAATGCCAGTGCAGCTAAATAGCAGAATGTAAAGGCAGTTAAAGGCATTTTTTAAAAATTGAAAGCTAAATTGTATTGAGGAAAATATAAAGGAGCATAAACTCTGGAAAGTCAAGTTCAAAAGTTTAGTTAGGCAAGCCAACAAAGAATGTGCAGCACAACTAATAACTGACAAAAAACTAACAACAAAACTTTTTAAAGTACATTAGATGCAAGAAGCCTGCCAAACAGTGACTGTGGCCCCCTAGACAATTAAAATGCTAACAGGGCACTCAGGGAAGCTAAATAAATTCTTAAATTGCAGAGAAGCCAAGTAAATTCTTTTCATTGGTCTTACTGCAAAGGATGTGAGGTATATTTCCTCACATGAGCCATTCTTTTCCAGTAACAAATCTGAGGAACTGTTTCAGACGGAGGTGTCAATAGAAGGGGTTTTGGAACAGATTGGCAATTTAAACAGTAATAATTCACCAGGACCGGAAGATGTTCATTTAAAAGTTCTGAAGAAACTTGGATATGAAATTGCTGAACTATTAACTGTTATGTAACCTATCACTTAAAGCGGTCTGTACCAGATGAATGGAGGATGGTTAGCGTAATACCTTTTTTTTTTTAAGACAGCTCCAGAGGCAATTCTGGCAGTTACAAGCCAGTAAACCCTACTTCAATGCCAGTCTGATTTGGGTTGAAACTATAGTTAAGAACAGAATTATCAGTCCCATGACATAACTTGTTATGTAGGAGATGAGTAAACAAGGCTTTAGTAAAAGCAAATCAGGCATCACCAATCTGTTAGAATTTGCTGTGGGTTACAAGCATAAAGGATAGGGGTAACCCAGTGTATACAGTGCACTGGGATGGTCAGAAAACCTTTTGACAAGATCCCATGCTGAAAACTGTTAAGCAAAGCAAACAGTCAGGGATTGGAGGGAAGGTTCTTTCATGGATTACTGACTGACTGAAAAGATAGGAAATGAAAGAGGAATAAAGGTCAGAGAGAAATGGTAGAGGGAAATAGCGAGTGCCCCAGAGATGTATGTATGACTTCCATGCTGTTCTATATATTCATAAGTGAAATGGAAAAAGGGGCTAAATAATAAGGTAGCAGAGTCTGCAGACAATACGATGTTACTCAAGATAGTTAAGTCAAAAACAAACTGGAGAATTAGAAAGGGATCTCACATAACTGGGTGACTGGGCAACAAAATGGCAGATGAAATTCAGTATTAAATGCAAAGTTATGCACATTAGTAAACTGATTCTAATTTATACAAAATGATGGCTATAAAGTAGCTGGTAGCACTCAAAAAAATAGATCTCGGAGTCATCATGGACAGTTCTCTGCAACCATCTATTCAATGTGCAGTGGCAGTCAAAAAAGCTAACAATGTTAGGAACCATTAGGAAAAGGATAGCTAATATGAAGGAAAATATAATCCCACTATATAAATCCATGATGCACCCCCACATTGAATACAGGGAGCAGTTCTGGTCACCCCATCTAAAAAAAGATGCATTAGAATCAGAAAAGGGCAACAAAAATGACTAAGAGTATGGAACAGCTTCCAGATGATTAGAGATTAAAAAGACTGGGACCAATGATCTTAGCAAAGAGGTGACTAAAAGGAGGTCATCACAGACTGTAAAATCATGAATGGCATGGAAAAAATGAATAAGGAAGTGTTATTTACCTCCTCACATAAGAGTGGAATCAGGGTTTATCCAATTAAATTAATAGGTAGCAGGTTTAAAATAAACATAAGAAAGCAGCTCTTCACACAGTGCACAGTCAATCTTGGAATTCGTTACTGGGGTTGTTGTGAAAGCCAAAAGTATAACTGCATTAAAAAACAATAAGATAAGTTAATGTAGGGTAGGTCCATCAATGGTCATTAGCCAAGATGGTCTGGGGTGCAACTTCCATCTAAATGCTAGAAGGGAGGGGTAGATGACCAGAGGATGGATCGGTCTATGATTTCCTTGTTCTGTTCATTCATCTGAAGAAGAGGGCACTGGCCATTTTAAGAAGACTGGATTCTGGTCTTGATTAAACTGGTCTATGGTAAAACAAATGCAATATTCTTTGATGCACTAAACATTGTTCTGATATTTTCAAAAAAAATTTATACTTGAAAACATCTATTATTAAATTTTGTCATTAATTTATATTCCATAGAAGCCCTTCCTGATGATTGTATTAATAGTTTAGAGAAGACTAAACAGGACAAGTATAAAGTTACCTTAAAGTATCCACACTATTTTTCTGTTATGAAAAAGTGCTGCATTCCAGAAACAAGAAGAAAAATGGAAACTGCTTTTAACACAAGATGCAAGGAGGTATGTCATATTTTATTTATGGATTTGTAAGTGTGGCTTGTAGTGGTGGTAGATCAAAAAAGTGTTAACAGGTGCCTCATACAATTAATAAAAGATTATAATTGACTGTTGGGGTGTAGATCATTTTTCCAGATAAATAGCAGATGACCTGTCAGAAAAAAAGCTCTTCATTTAGCAAATAATGTATTTGATGATAATAAGAGCTGGGCTTTGGATAAGCGCAAACAATAGAAAAGGCAAGTGAGTAAATGAATTGTCATTCAGACAACCCTGCCAAATTTTTATTAGAGAGCAATAACATTAGTGAGCCTTTGTATCTGACACCCTGGCAAATGTGAAAAGTACAAGATAAGATAAAACAGCGCTAAAAATTGAATGCTACATATCTTGCATATTTAAATAGATACACATTGAAGGTTGATGGGCCCATAATTGAGCTTGTCCTAAAATTAGCTTTTAAAAAGTCTTTATTTTATCCTGAGAAATCTCAGTCCTCCAAAATGGGAGCTGCAATGTAGATACTGTCTCGATTTCTCCACTCAGCACCCTTAACAAATGCTGGGCCTTTGCATTTGGAATACTAACCACTACTATATACATATAAATTTTACTCAGCTTCTAATTGACCAAAAAAAAACCCTTCATGGTGCACAAGTTTGTAACCTCAAAAATAAACTGTTGCCATTCATTTAAATTAAATCGTAGAAACTGGAAGTTCCCTGCACTCATGGCAGGACCAAGTACCCCTATTAAACCATCCCTGACAGGTGTTTGTCTAACCTGCTCTGAACCTTCAATGTAGGAAATTCAGCAACATGCCAAGGCAACTTATTCCGGTGTTTAATCCCCTTGACCATTAGGAATTTTTTCCTAATGTTGAGGCTGAACCTCTCTTGCTGTAATTTAAGACTGTTGCTTCTTGTCCTATCATCTGTGGTTAAGGAGAATAATTTTTCTCCTTCTTCCTCATAAAAACCTTTTAGGTATTTGAAAACTGTTATCCTAGCCCCTCTGTCTCCTTGACTAAACAAACCCAGCTCTTTCAAATGTCAAATGGTCCAGGCCTCTAATCATTTTTGTTGTCTACTTTGGAGTTCCTCCATTTTCTCCACAACCTTTTTGAAATGAGGCACCCAAAACTGGATACAGTACTCAAGATGAGGCGTAATCAGTGCAGAGTAGAGTGGAAGAATCACTTCTCATGTCTTACTCACAATGAAATGAAATGAATGTTAGTGGAGGAATGGTAATGACCCGGATGGCTTAGAAAAATCAGGATTCTGGTCACTGTTCATCACATTATAGATACCATACCATAAAAAGTTTCATCAATACTTACCAAAATATGTCTTTGTTTGTAGTGATCTTGAGTAGTAATCTTAATATATTTCATTTAAATGTCTGGTGTTCCTTATGATTTTAGTTCAAATTTTATTCAAATTGTACTTTCAGTCATATGAATTTAGTTCATCATAACCTTGCTTTCCTTTTCCTAGGAAAATGCTAAAATTCTTCAGCAGCTGCTTCCCTTGAGGGCAAAAGTAGCAGAGCTTCTTGGGTACAGTACACATGCAAATTTTGTACTGGAGGTGAACACTGCAAAGAGCATGGATAATGTAACAACCTTTTTAGGTTTGTTTTTATTTATATATTGTACTTTATATTTAGATCTGCAACATGACTCTGTACCCAAGGGAAACTTAAATGTGAAACAAGAGCGCAGAATTGCCACCCAACCCCTTTTAACATTTTTAACCATCAGTTTTCCAGTCATGGGCGTAAATGTTAAATGTAACTGGAATTCTGGTATGCACAGTGAGGGTAAGAGAGTCCTTAGATTGTAAGTTTCCAGAAGAACAATTTAAAGTTATTTAATGCATCAAGGGGTTGCCCTTTCTAGTAATCTGTTTCTCCATCTGCTTTCCAATGTCAGTGTGCTCTTGATTCAATAACTGCTGTAAGAAACTTCTGTTAAACAGCTAGGTAGGAATTGGTGTCCTGAAACAAGCCACAGATTCATCTAGCTATCCCCAGCAATTGCTTTTAGTCAGTGCTTTACAGAAGGGAATAGAAGTGCTCATAATGTACTTCTTTACATTATTTAACATTTGACATGACCCTGCTGATGACTGATGACCCTTGTGGTATTTATCTTGCCTAGGGTAACTGACAGAGATATGGTCATTCATACAAGCAAGACTTATCCTGGCTATCACAGTAGTCATGGATTTCATTAGATTTCAAAAATATTCATAACTTTCAGCCATTTTGAGATTTTTTCCTTGTGGTAGGTGGATGCGACGATAACAGCTGAACTGATTTCACTGAGCAATTTGAAGTCTGACAGCTGAAACTCTGGGCTACATGTAGGGTTAATAGAGAGCAGGAGCCCAGCATTAACTTCAAAGTAATACAAAGTGCTAAACTCAGGTTGAGGCTTTCCCCTTTGTTCAAGACAATAAAGACTTCTAAAACAAAATACCTTGAAGTTAATTTGGCAACTACAGTTCTTTAAATATTTACTGTTATCATAATTTAGACAGAATCACAATTATTTAGACTAGAATGCAGAAAATAAAGGCTCTTTTGTTGGCCTTTTTTCCCAACTTTTTTCCCAAGACTGTCACTAAAAGCCACTTTGACAAAACAGCCCTTGGCATATAATCTTTTACATTTTACTAAGCTAAAATTTTTGTTAACCTTTGGTGGTGGTGAAGATTTTTAATACACATATGTTCAGTTTTAGAGGGGCTTGGGGTTTTATTTAAATTATTAACTCTTCAAATTAAAATTTGCCATGGCCTGACTCTTCAATAGGACAAGGGCTTTTTCACACATGAAGAAATTTGGAGTAATTGAAGTAATTAGGTTTGAAGACTCTGAACTGCATAGTACATGACCTCACGGTACAGCCAGAATCCTACAAACAGTTATGCACATGCCCTGTGCACATGAACTGTCCTGTTGATTAGAAAGGAGTAGTTTGTGTACAAACATTTAAGTATGTGTGTAACCGATTACAGAATCATGGCCTAGGATAACTGTGTGTGCACATCTTTTTTAACCAAGTAGATTATCTGAAAAAGCTTACAGATAAGTTAGTGCTGGGGTCAGCAACCTTTGCTGGCCTTCATGCCAGCAGGTGATGAGGCAGGGCAAGCAAGTGATGGGGGTGGGGCCATGGTGGGAGAGGAACCACCATGCACACAGAGGCTCTTGTGGCCCCAGGCCCTACAGGGTGAGCAGGTGCAGCACGAAGTGGTGCCTCAGGGCCCAGAGCCCTGTGTACCGGTCAGAATAGATGCGCATGCCACCTTTAGCATGTGTGCTGATGGTTGCCAACCCCTGAGTTAGTGCAACAAAAATATTGAGACTTTAATGTAGAAAAGTCAAGAAATTCAAAGTTGCAGCTGTAATTCTTATGAAATTTCATATATATTAGCAATATGTAGAATGTAGCAGCATGTTTGTTAATACCAAAAAATACAAACTTACTAGTGTATGTAGCTGTGATTTTTGATGAATTCTGAAATTTTGAAACTGATTTTATTTTTTAGTGTATTTAAAATATCAACCATAACTTTGTATAAGCATATTATTTTCTGAATTATTCTAAATAGACTTCTGTAAATGCATGTCAGAAGTTAATACTGTTTGGTTTCTATTTGCTTAGAGAGATTTTTTTAGTATTGTTTGTTTTGTGGTTTCAGGAGACACTTGAAAATTAGTGGTTATATATCATTGGAACGTAAAAAATTAGTTTATGGGCTTGTATGGTAAGGCTGTGTTCTTTGAATCTAAAGTTTTTCTAATTTACTTTAAAGAGAGAAACTTCACAAATAAATCATTTGTACTGATTCTTTTGCTATTGTTTAGACAAGTATATGTCTGCGTTTTTAAACAGTGTTCATATTTAAAGTTGATCATCAGTCAGTCCTACAGTGTGTAGAAAAAGAGTGCACTCTCTTGACATTCTTTTAATCTACTCCATTTTGAGTTGTATGTTTTATTTCTGTTTATTAGCAAGGTTAAAGTATATTCAGAAACAGAAATCCCTGCTTCCAAAGCTTCCGGGTTAAATCTAAGTATTCACCATTGTATTGAAATAGTAGAATTTTTAAAATAATCTGATTGCAGAACTCTGACATTTTAAAAAGACTCAAGTATAAATGTCAGAGTTTCTGGGACTTTCACTGAGAGAAAATCTTTGACTTTAAAAGTGCTGCTTTTGTAACCTTTTGATCATTTAAGTGCATAGAAAAATAATTTGAAAATCAGTAGAATTACAAAGAATAATATCCAATGGCCTGGCAAATGGCACCATGGGCTGCATTTAATATGATCCAGTGCAAGCAAAGAGAGTGGTACTCTTCCATCATCAGTTAATTTGTTTGGGCTGGAAGTAGGACAGTTTGCGTGTAAGAGTCTGGGGGAAAGGTGCAGTGTGAATCGTCAGGTCACACCATCTTCAGTGTCCAGTTTAAAAAAAAAAAAAGCAGCTGAAGACATTCTATAATTGTAGCTACTGCTAAACCACAGTGAAAAGAAATCAGAATTACATGGAATGACATTGGAGGCTTAAAGTAGTTAACAGTGTTGGTTACTACAGAGAATTCTTTCCCAGGTGTCGGGCTGGTGGATCTTGCCCATGTGCCCGTGATCTAAGCCAGTGATCCCCAAACTGTGGTGTGCCCCCAACAGGGGCACAGAAGAACATTTTCAGGGGCATGACAGGACCTGAGCCAGCCCCTACAGGAGGGGCAGGGGGATAAAAAGGGAGTGCCACCCAGTCCCTAGATCCATTTGTGACCCAGCCCCAGCTGCAGCTGGGGCCCTGGCCATGGCTCCACTCCTATTTATGACTCGGGCTCAGCCCCCAACCATTGCCTTGGTCTCTGGCTTCCAGCCACAACCACCAGCTCTCAGCCCCAGTACCTGACCACAGTTCTACTTCTAGGTCCACCTATAACTCTGCTCCCAGCTCCATTTCCAGCTGTGGCTCCTGATCATAGTTCCCCCATGAGGGTTGCAGGGGGTTGCAGACAGGTTGTAGTATGGATAAAAGGGAGGGGCGGGGGTGATGGAAAGGGTTTGGGGACCACTGGTCTAACTAATTTCCGTACTTGGGGTCAGAAAGGGATTTTCACCCAGGTCAGACTGTCTGAGACCCTGGGAGTTTTTTTTGTCTTCCTCTACAACATAGGGCACAGGTCACTTGTGGGCTTAAACTAATGTAAGTGGTGGATTCTTTGTAATATGCAGTCTTTACATCATGATTTGAGGACTTCAGCAACTCAGCCTGAGGAATCTATTACATGGGTTAGATTCTGTGGCCTGCATTGTGTAGACTAGATGGTCATGATGGTCCCTGCTGACCTTACATCTATGAATTTCCCTTTTGGATGCCCTTAGGGAAGAATGAAAGGTGAGGTGACACTTAACTTTGTCAAAAGCATCCATGATCTGAGACATCCTTGTAACCAAAACAGAAAGGCATGCTGTAAAGTTGCTGTAAATCAAGAAAGGGCAAATTATGGTTTCCATTATTGGATAAATACCCTTGTTTCATGCTTACGTAAATCTACATATAAAAATTAGTTCTTTGGTACTACTAGTAGTAACATAGTACAAAAGTAAATCTCTCATTGTATTTTCAGATGATTTAAGTAAGAAGCTAAAATCATTGGGTGAAGAGGAGAGAGCATTCATGTTGGATTTGAAGAAAAGGGAGTGTAAAGAAAGAGGTTTTGACTATGATGGAAGAATCAATGCATGGGATTTACATTATTATATGAACAAGACAGAAGAGTTAAAGTATTCCGTAGACCAAGAGAAGCTAAAGGAATACTTTCCAGTTGAGGCTGTCACACAAGGCTTATTGAACATTTACCAGGAGCTGCTGGGACTTATATTTGAGCAAGTAGAAAACACTCATGTTTGGCATGAGAGCGTTACTCTTTATACAGTAAAAGAGAGTTCAACAAGAGAAGTTTTAGGGCAATTCTACTTAGACCTCTATCCCAGGTAATTCTATAATATATGTACTTTAAAGATGTTAAGGTGGGGTTAACCATAGAGCAGATGGTGTTATATGAATCCAGAAGAAAACTTTTTGCCTGCCTAAGTTCTAGAGTCCTTCTGGGAGAGAAACATTCATATCACTACTTATATTCTATCTGCATACATTTTCAATAAGTTTGAGACTTTCTTTTAACATCTGTCTTTGCTTATCTAAACTAGGGAGATTGCTGACTAATACTGTATGTGATATTCATTTTACTCTTTCGTTTGAAACGTGCCTTTTCACATGGCATGTTAACACTAGTAGATATGAATGTGTTCCTATTTCCTGTCCAGGCAGGAGATGCTCATCAGGATGAAAGAATTTTTGTACACAGCTCCACTTCTTTTTAGCTCCCTTCAGGCAAACTTCCCACTTCCTTCAGCGTAAACCAGAAAGCCACTGAGCAGAATAGCTGGTGCCTTTGGCTGAAATACTGTCTTTGGAGCTCATTCAACCTCTGTTTTCTAGGTGCAGGAAAGAGCAGAGAATCAGTTAGGAAACTTATTTGGCTAACTGTGTGGAATTTTAGTCCTCTGTTATGGGTCCTGGGTGCATTAGTTCTCCACAGATAGCCACTGAAAGGAGCAGAGTCAAATTTGGTGGACTCACTGGACTTCAGGTCCCATACTCCATGATGGGGCTACTTCCTCCAGCCTGCAGAGGCAGTAGGAGGAAAAAGAGGAAAGTGATTGACCGGAATGAGGACGAGATAGAGTTATGCAGTTTTTTCCCTATATTGTTCCCAGTGGAACTGCCTTCAAGGTGACTTTGAATCCAATAGCCATTCCCTTAAACAACCAGCTCTGTGCAGCGTTCTTTTTCTCGCTCATCAGTGATCTGTACATATCTCCTCCTTGCCCCAAAAGAAACTTCCTTAGAGGAACTTACTTTTTTTTTCTTTCTCCCTGTGCCCTTTCCCAAGCAACTATGTATTCTAGAGACATCTTTTGTGCTCTAGGTGGTAGGAAGCTTCTTTGTGTTTCACTCCAGTATCCCCTTTAAGGAGAAGTCTGCAGATGCTTCACACTGAGTGGGCAAAAATTCCTTGACTCCTTCACTTACATGTCTCATATTTCTTGGGGCTCCAGAATGACTAAGAGAATATGGCTCCTGGAAGCATACTGCCTGTCCCACAGGATCTGCTTCCCACTCCCCAAGAAGATAATTTCAGCAGGACCCCATGCCTGCATGCCAGCCCCACAGGCCTTAATTTAAGAGGTTGGTCCTTGAGCTGAGTCTTCTAAAGTGGCTGTGAACGTCATAGGAAAGCGTGTGATCATTTTCCTGAATTCATATGTCCTTCACATAATCTGGGCTACACTGCTCAGTGGTGCAAATCCTATGGTGTTTCAGCCTGAAAATCTTTTTCTGACATCCTGGACTTTCTCTAGATGAGGTTTGACTCAAACGTGTCAGCTGGGTCCCCTAGAGTTCAGGTGTTTGCACTGAATGCTCTTGGGGAGGATAGATCACTTTCCAGTAGTGCAGACCAACTGATCTCCAATTTGCTGGAAGTACTGTCTTCCTTAGTTCTCACGTTAAGTCTCCAGGGCCTCCGGATGAAGGTTTTGTCTTATTTTTAGATCCCTTAAAACTTCTGAGGTCTCTCCATCCTCATGTGCTGTAATTTTTATAGGTTGCTGCACTTTTTTTTCCTCTTTTGCTTGGTGGAAAAGGCTGCAGTTCAGGGTACAATCCCGTATGACATCATTATTCAGGTCCTCTAATCAAGGTTCTCCAGTAAAGAAAGGGAATTGAGGGTCTGGTATTATTAATGTAAAAAGCCAGGGAAGTGGGAGAATGACCCTAATGTTTTGCATAATAAAACGCTAATACAGAAAAAGCACATGAATATTTTTGGATTTCAGGTTTAGTGATTCACTTTTAATTATAACAATTTTTCTGGTTTAATTGAGACTTTATTTTATTGTAAAATCACATTGCTAAAGCAGCTAATCTTTGAGGTTTTGCTCATGTTGATTCCATTATAAATGCATGTGTGTCCCTATGCATGGTCCTGGAATTTTCTCTCTTTAGCAGTATCTGTAGGGTGGCTCCAGAACCCCTTAGAGTCCTGCACTCATACCGTGGTATATAAGGCACCACACCTGCCCTATGTCCCCTTCTTTCCACTACTGATGGTTACTGGAACTGTCTCCATATTGTTTGCTTAATCAAGAAGTGTCCCATAATGTTTTAATTGTAAGTCTTCTTAAGTGGTTTGTTGAGTAGAAGTAGTTAGTGTACTATAAATAAATGGTTGTAAATAGTTTAGTGGTTAAGGTTTAGTCCCGTTAGGGTCCTGTGCCTGACAGCAGGCCATGTCCCGATCTCTCCAGTCTTCAAGACCTGTGAGTCTTTTGGCAAGCCCTTCTTGCATAGCGACCCCCACAACAGTTGCTTGAATTGCTTAGGGGAATTGCATAGGAAGAACAAATGCCAGATCTGTAATGCATTCAGGACAAGGATGCAGAAGCAGTTGGAAATTCATCCAAAGGTCCTTTTGATGGAGGATAGCTTTAGACCTGCATCAGGGTTGTCCTGCTTCCTCTCAGTGCTGAGCCCCACATCGATGCAGAGCACCCTTCTTGTATCAGAACTTCCATGAGACTGATTGTGTTCTTCACTGTTGAGGAGAAAACCAAAGAAACAGCACCAGAGTGGGTTAGCTTCCTATGCCTAAGAAGACTAGGGAAGTGGGGTCAAGTACAGGGCCTTCATACCATCAGGCCGTGCAGGCTCCACAGGAGCAGAGCTTACTCTCTAGATCCCTCAGTCCCCTGAGGGAGTTTCCTCTGACTCCGGGGAGTGGAAGGGACCTTTACGGCTGGTGGAGCCCTCGATGCTCGGGGCACTGCAGATGGCAAGAGACTTAATGGCACTGCCTTTCCTCTGACTCCTTTGCCACAGATATTGCAGAAGACAGCATTGGCATCAGAAGGGAAGCTCACAGTGGGACACTTTTGATGGCTGCACAGCTCTCCAGAGCCCTGGCTTGCCTCCCCATGAGCCAGATCTCCCAGGAGATGGCCCCTCCATCCAGACACTGATCTGCAAGGGTGCATTCCCCATCACTAAACAGGGAATGATGCCAGTGGAGACATTCAGTGGCATCATCTCGGCAACGTTCCCATTCACCAGGAACCTGGACCACAGACTTGAGTGAGCAACACTGGTCTTAATTGAGGTCCAGTAGATAATTGCCACCAAAAAGCTGGCACCAAGCATGTTCCTCAGCACCATTTGCTCATGTGCTCATGGCACAGAACCCAGTCACTGACAGCCAACTGTTCCTCCAGTGGTGATCAGTATCGTCAATGATCTGAGGCATGTGCCTTTGGTACAGCTTCATTCCTGCTCCTCCTCCCAATGGAAGGCTTCTCTGGCCTGGGACCAGTCTGGGGAATGTCACCGCCAGTCACTGGTTTCCTGCTCGCCATCACCAGAGTGCCAGCAGTCTTAGGAGACCCGATACTGATCCCACTTTCCTCAGTGCTTCCCAGCCAGAAATGGATCAGGCTTGGGCTGTTGGTGGTCATTAGGGACTGAGCCTGATTCTCTAGTTGAGGGTAAAACAACTGCTCCAGGATGGCCTCAGGGACAGTAGACAACTAGCACCTTTGGAATTTCTGGGGGTTCCTGATGGCCACAAACCTTTATTCCCTCCGATCCCTGCAGAAACAGTCTGTGGCCCCAGCACCCCTGGCTGAGAGTCACAGTTTGGTCTCTGATGTGGCATCAGATCTGCTGGAGGGGACATCTCTTGTGGTCCCTCAGGAGCCAAGGCGGATGCCACCATCCCCTGCACTGTGTCAGTCATCTTTCTCCTCTCCAGACAAGGTGGTCATGGCAGGGCCCTCACCTCCTCTGAATGACTCCACACCAATCAGGAGATCCTCAAGAAGGTCACATTAAATTTGGGGTTAGAAGCTAAGGAGCTCTAAGAAACATTGGACACCCTTTGCAATGTGCTGGCAGCTGTGGCTCCTGCTGGGGTCAAGCTGAGGCCCCACCCACTGTTTTTTGCCCCAGGTGGTATGTCAATTCCATGTCAGTTAGGACACATTCCTGCTAGTGTTCTTTGTGAAGCTGCATTCTTCTGAGGATAAATAGAGTTGGTATATGCTGGGTGTGTGCAGAGATCTGGCTTTTTACATCATGAGGATGAAAGCCTTCTGTAGATCTACACAGCTATTCATTGTAGCGGCAGAGAGGATGAAGGGCTTACCTGTATCCCTGCATGGATCTCTTCCAGGACAGAGGTTGTCAAACTTAGGGTCAGGACCCAGTACTCAGTCACAAACCTTCAAGCACTAGGTCGCGGCACCCCTTGCTGCCATTGCCAAAAGACTGGAGAGCATTGCTCAAAGATGTAATTGCTGGGTTGTGGGCATAAATGATCTTTTCAACTGGTCCCGAGGAAAAAAGTTTAAAAACCACTGCTCTAGGATAACCACTAATGATTCCACAACAAGCAGATGAAGATTCCTTTTCCAGGAGGTATTACAACTCATTCAACTAGAGTGCAGACATCTTCTGCAGTGTTTCTGGCCCCAGTGCTCATCCAGAACACATGCAAAACTGTTACATGGTCATTGGTGGACACCCTTATGTAGCACTGTGCCATTGTTCAGTAGGAAAGGGGCAACATCAGCTTCAGCAGGGCGGTGCTGCAGTCAGCGCATCCGTGAACTCTGAACCCTCCTCCAGTGTACTGCTGTGTGAGTCACCGACAGTGGAATCGACATGAGAAAGCACTTGAAGTAAAGACCAGTACTCAGGGCTCTCTCTATAGAGGTGCAAGGCCCTGGCCAACCATCCCTGTTCTGGGGGGAGGGGGGTGGCGCAGGCCAGTCCAGGAGCTGGGCTCTGCTCTGCCAGCTTGCTGCATCCCCAGGGCAGAATGGCTGCCCCAGGAAGGGAGAGGGAAGCCAGGCCTCTGGGCTGGCCAGCTCCTCTGCTGGGCTGGCTTGTCCCTGTCCTGGGGGCAGGGCGAGCCAGTCTGGAGCAGAGGCCAGCTCTGCACATTCCTACCCCGCTCCCCCATTCCCTTCTGCCTTTAGCTGCATGCTGAAAGTAGCAGGGAAGGGGCGGGGGACAGTGTGGCCATGGGGGGCAGCGGTGCAGGCCCCATTCTGCCCTGTTCATGGCAAGACAGCACAGGGCTCAGGGAACAGCAGGCCCAGGGTGATCACCCCTCTTGCCCCCCACCCCAAAGGACAGCCCTGCTGGTACTTATCTTGTAATTATTGTTCTCCAGAATGTGTTGCTCGTGTCCCTTCCTCTTCATCCCTCCTGTAGATGATAACAGGAAGAAGGAACTGGGGGGATGTAGGGCCAACAGTGCCCTACATACCGTCACATGTACACAGGGCTCCAGGGGGCACCAAAGCCAGCCCTGTGGTTACTGGTAAGGGGAAAAAATTTCTGTAACCATGCATGCGTGTTCACACACACCTACAACAGAATGGAGGTGAGCAACACAACTCAAAGAACAACAGTTAGAAGGTAAATAACTGCCTTTTCTTAAAATTTGCTCAAATGTTGGTTAGAAAGAGCTAATGTTTCAGATAATGAGATTTGTTTTCAATATAATTGTTATGTAAGACAGTAAAATTGACTTTTAGATGCAGCGGAGTTGTCACTTTTGATTTTACTAATATACTGTAGGAATAAAAAAGGCTTGCAAATGCTGTTCTATCTATTAAACTGATAGGTTTTAGAAGTACTTTTTCTTTGTGTTCTCAGCAGGATCCTAAGCACAGTGAATTTTTTAAAGTAATTGGACACAGTCATTGTGGTTATTCGAATAAAAGTAAGAAGGTCCCTTCCTCATATAAAATCGGAGAGCGAAATCCCCTCTTCCCTATGTACTTTAGGAAAATAGAAATACCAATTAGGTGAGGATGGCTTTTGGTGTATTTTCTTACTTAGAGAAGGGAAGTATGGGCATGCAGCATGTTTTGGTCTCCAGCCTGGTTGCCTACTCTCTGATGGTAGCAGAATGATGCCTGTAGCAGCTCTGGTAACCAACTTCACAAAACCAACATCAGATTGCCCATCATTGCTGCAACACAATGAGGTGAAGACTTACTTCCATGAGTTTGGTCATGTACTGCACCAGATATGTGCACAGGTTAGTAGTGTTTTTATTTCATCAAAATAGCTAATTATTTTTTCACAGCCTATCAAAATGGAAGGTAAGTCTGTTTGATGGGTATATGGATTCCTTTAGGTAGGTATTAAAGAGTTTCACAGTAGCTGTTCACAGTTGAAACGTATTTTGAGTTTTAGTGTACAAATCAAGCAGTGGATTCAATTTGGAAGGTATTCATGCAACAGCAAATCTTTTTCCTTCTGCACAGCCTGAGTAACTGGGCTAATAAGCAGTGAGCAGCTCCACCAGTAAGGAATCCTACCATAGGTAGCGAAGGTAGAGTTCTGTGTCTGATACTGCAGTGAATGTTTTTGGTAATAACACACAATGTTTTAGGAACAAAAGACAGTGTAGTCTTTATGCCAAAGAGTGGAGATGGCCAGTGAATCCACGCAGAGATTCCAGAAGATGAGGAAAGGGCAAATACAGTGCCAATCTATAAAAAGCAAAATAAGGACAACCCTGGAAGTTACACAACAGTCATCTTAACTTCAGTATCCAGAAAGATAATGAAGTAAATAATTAAGCAATCAATTTTTGAAAACCTAGAAAATAATAAGGTAGCAATAGTGAGCCTGGATTTGTCAAGAACAAATCATGTCAAAGGAAAATGATAGCTTTTTCGACAGGGTAACAAGCCTTGTGGATGGGGGTAAATGGTAGGTACAGTGTATCATAACTTTAATGAGGCTTTTGATGCTGCCTCGCACAAGCTTCTCATAAACAAACTACGGAAATAAAATCTAAACAGAGCTACTATAAAGTGTGTCCATAATATGTTGGAAGACCATTCCCAGAGAGTAGGTATCAGTGGTTCACAGTCAAGTGTCCAGTTTTTGGGCAATACAGAAACATTTTGGACGAACTGGAGAGAGCTCAGAGGATGGCAACAAAAATAACTATGAGGCTGGAGCACATGACTTAGGAAGAAAGGCTGAGGAACCTAGGCTCGTTCAGTCTGCAGATGACAAGAAAGAGGGGTATTTGGTAGTGGCCTTTAACTGCCTGAAAGGGGGTTGCAGGAAAGATGGGGCTAGGCTGTTTTCAATGGTATTAAATGACAGAAGTAGGAGCAATGGTCTCAAATTGTAGTGGAGGAGGTGTGGTTTGGATATTAGGGGAAACAAACTTCACTAGGAGGGTAGTGAAGCAGTTGAAAGGGTTACCTAGTGAGGTAGTGGAATCTCCATCCTTAGAGGTCTTTGAGATGTGGCTTGACAAAGCCCTGGCTGGGATGATTTAGTTGAGCGGGGGATTGGACTAGATCAGATTTGTCCACCCTTTGGCCTGTGAGCAAAACTCCAGCCCACTGAGGGCTTTGATCTGGCCTGCAGAGCGCTGCTGCAGGAGCCTGGGAGCTGGGGTCAGCCAGAGTCCTTTTAAATCTCCTGCCTTG
>ML681990.1:39250652-39367641 GCA_007922195.1 Podocnemis expansa
TTATTTTCATCCAGTTCTGTAAGCTCTCCCTCTTCAAAGCGTCTGACGAAGTGGGATATTCTCCCACGAAAGCTCATGCGATAAATAAATCTTAGTCTTTAAGTGCCACAAGATTCCTTGCTTTTTTTTTTCTCACCATCCTTGTCCTTCTTACCAACCCTCCCTTGTCCTGCTCCCCACGTTCCCCCTTGCAACCCCACATGGCCATCCCTGCCCTCCCTTGCCCTGCCAGTCCCCACCCTCCTTGTTACCTTTGCCTGGCTCCCTACCTTCCTTGTTACCCATCTCCATGCTTTCCCCTGCCACCTCACATGGCCACCCTTGCCCTCCCCTCTCTTTCTTTGCCCTGCTGGGCTTCCTTGCCCTCCCATGCTCCCCTTTGCCACCCCACCCTGTCCTCCCTTGCCAGCCCTGCTCTTGCTCCCCACTCTTCTCCAGCCATACCCCATGTCACCCACCTTGCCCTGCCATGGTCTCTTGCCACCTGTACAGACTGAGACATCCTGGAAAAAAAGGTAAAGGTGAACATTCTTCAAGTTTTCACATGTGGTTTAATTAATATGTGAAAAACTGTTGTATGCAATGGTGAAAGTGACATTTATCTAAAGACTGCTGTAGGATGGATGCTGTTTGAAAATTGTGTTTAGGATGAAATGCAAGTTTCTGCTTTTACACAACCAAATTGAGTTTGTAAACCAGAGTTTATCTTTTGACTATTTGAATTTTATTAATAGTAAGATCAATTTCTACTGCCCTTACCTATCCAAAATTTGCTTACCAGCTCTGTGAGTGAGAGATTTGCAGTGTGGTCTCACCAAAAAAAGGTTGGATACCCCTAGACTAGATGAACTCCTGAGGTTCCTTCTATCCCTAATCTTCTATGATCCTAAATTGCAGCAAGCATGGTTTAGGTTGGAGATCAGGAAAAAACTCCATCTGGGTAGTTAAGCACTGGAATAATTTTCTAGGAAGGGTGTAGAATCTCCATTATTGGAGACTTAAGAGCAGGTTAGACAAACACCTCTCAAGGATGATCTAGATCAGATGTGGCCAAACTGCGGCTCGTTAGTTGCATGCGGCTTGTCAGTGAAAAAGTGTGGCTCACTGCTGCAGGCCCTACCTGGCCCTGGAAACATTCCTCCTGGCGCCAGGCTGGGGAGACAGTTTAAATTTCTGGACCCTGAGCGTTCTTCAGATGAATGCTCAAGGTGGAGCAGCAGAGGGTCACGCAGGCATGCATAGAATTGGCTGGCTGGTCAGGTAAGGGGGGAGAGATTAGGAGGGCCACACCAGGGGAGCATGCAGTGGGGGGCTGGGGTGTTGCTAGAGAGAGGGAGAAGGAATCAGGCCAAGGTCAGGCTGGAGCAGAAGCAGAAGCCAGGGAGTGCTGGGGAAGCGGGGGGGGGTGTATTTGCAGGAGGGAGAAGGATAGGGGTTCTGGCCCAGTGGAGAGGAGAAGGGGGGGATGTTTGCAGGAGAGAGAAGGGCTCAGAGTCTGGCTGGAGCAGAGAGGCAAGTGCCCAGGATGGTGGTGATGGGAGGGGGTTGCTGTTAGTGAGTGTAAGAGAGTGATGTCCATTACATTAGCAACTTCCATTGGTTGTGTGTGTTTGTTTTTAAATCTAATCTGCAACAGTATAACTAAAGTTAACTTTTCTTTCTAGACCTCAACCTCTCTTTGCTAACTAATAAAAAGTAATCATCTTCTCAGCACAGTACTGATAATTAAATAAGCCGCCTCTGATAGAAAGACCTGTGCTTTTCCTGGGATCTTCGAAGCATCTGAGGAAGTGGGATCTTCTCCCACGAAAGCTCATGCGAAAAATAAATCTGTTAGTCTTGAAGTGCCACACAACTCCTTGTTGTTTTTTTCCTGGACTAGACTAACACGGCTATCCCTTTTGAAATTTCCTGGGATCGTTGACCAAGATCACACAAGGATTTCCCTAAATCAGGAAAAGAAGCAAGGTGTCCTGTGGCACTTAAAGACTAACAGATATATTTATTGCATGAGCTTTTGTGGAAGAAAATCTGATGAAATGGGATTTTCTCCCACAAAAGCTCATGCAATAAATAAATCTGTTAGTCTTTAAGTGCCACAAAACTCCTTGCTGCTTTTGCTGATCTAGACTAACACAGCTACCCCTTTGTAATTCTTAATCTTTAGAAAATCGAAGTCGTATTATGTAGCTGACATAGGGAAATTACAAAATCACAGTGGGAGAGGCAGCAGTCTCTAGTCAGCAAAGATAGGAGAGGTGGTCCTCGAGACAATTTCTATGATAAACCGAGGTCCACATGAGCACGTGACCTACGACACTGCAACCCACTATTCTCATGTGCCCTTGTATTTTCTAGTATGCCTTTATTCCTCTAGCTGGGGAAAACCTGAAATAAGCATCTTGGTTTGAGCGTAGGGGAGACAAACTGTTCAATTTCAGTAGGTTTCAATTCATAGGTTTCAGTAAGTTTTCAGCAGAAAGAAAAAAATACTGCTGTTTACAGCTCAGATATATCATTGCTGTTAATAGCATACCCTGCAGTCCAGTGTATCAAAAGGCATAGAAATTTTCAGTGCAATACATAGTTTGTTTTTGTGCATGTGCTGGAAATTTTTGTATGTGAGCCCTGAATGCTATCTCATTTACTAGTTTGCTGTATATCCATTATCTGTGTCCATTGTTTTCTTGTATTCTAATGCATGACTTAGTAAAATATGCTTTTATAGGCCTAGTTTTCATGGTAACCTTCAGCAATGATTAGAATCCGACATTAGTGGCATCAATATTTGCCCTATTTTTACAATAAAATTAGTGTGTGCATTGAATTATAAACTTAGTAATCTAGTATTTTTGGAGTAGGCAAATGTATGGTTATATGCCTCCGTGTGGCTCTTGAAGGTTGAATAGTCAAATTGTGTGCCTTTTGAGTTCTGTTAAGTTTTGGCACCCCTGATCTAGATAATGCTTGGTCCTGTGAGGGATTGGACTCACAAGGTCCCTTTCAGTCATACAGTTCTATTACAGTCATGCATCCAGTCACAACCCTCTGTTCCCAGTCACATTCTGCATGGTGGGGTGCATATAGGGAGCCTTCACAAAGCTGCACCTCTTGATAAAGAGGGTACATGCATCTCCTACTTGACCTGCCTGAATGCTACCCTCATTCCTAGTTCCATCCTGTAGCAGAATCACACCAGTCCTTAGTAGTCAGGAGCCTCCATATCAGCAGGAAGACTGGAATTAGCTTACAGACTTGTTATGAAGATATAGCTAAAATAACTAGTTTCATTTTTACCTGAACCATATATAAGATTAACTCTGCCATGACAATGATACATTTGTTATTAAGTCGTTTGATTTTGTTTCCCTTTGTTTGAAAAGTAGCCATCAGTGGTCAATGTTTCGCTGTAAATTCTGGCACCATCAGCCCACCTGTGTGGTTGAGCTCTGGCCTCTTTAACCAATAGATGGCAGCTCAAATAAAATGTCAGAGGTCTGTAGGATGCTTTGGATTCCTTTTCCTTGCTTCCAGTCCCAGGTAAAACTTCCACAGGAACAAATATTCTACTGATTAAATTTGGGATTAATGCATTGAATGCTACATTCAGAAGTAACATCTTTGTACATAGTGTTTGTCGCCCTGTCTGTCTGTGAAGAATTTGGTGGGATGAGGCCACTGGCTCCACTAATGTAGGGGCTGTCCACTCATTGTGTCTGTGTACAGGAGCCAGGAAGGCCAGCTTCAACCACCCATTTCCCTGCTGAAGTAGCTTTTGTGAACATTGCTGCAAAGTTTTGTGCTGTTCTATTTTTGACATTATGCAAACCGTATAATGAGGAAACTGGCATCATTGCAAATAAGTTGCCTATAACCATAAACTTAAGTTTACAGCCAAGCAGAGGCAGGAGATGGAGCTGCACAAAACAGGACAAGGGGTTGGTCAGGTACCTGGAACAGGTGGTAGCTGGCTATAGAGGGGCAGGTAAGAGAGTATACGGCCCTTTGTCTTTTGCTGCTGCCACCTGCCTTCCTACAGGAGGCACAGGGTTTGAAGCTGGGCTGGTGCCAGGCTTCATGTGCACTGCTGATGCAGTGTCCTGGAACAAGTTCTGTGACGAATCTGCTACCTAAACTGTTCTGGACACTGAAAAATGATTGTCTGATCACAACTAGCTCTGTATGAAGCAAAGAAATAATGGGAAAGGAAACAAGTGTTTGCAAAAAAAAAAAATAGAAGGGCAAATAATTCCAAGACCATCACTCTGGTAGAAAGAAGGAATTTAAGTGGGGGGCTGGGACAGTGCCACCTATATGCCGTGACCAGAGTTTGGGACTGAGGGGGCATTGGCAACTGACCCTGCAGGGATAGGCTAGAGCAAAAAAGCTTCTAGACTGACTGTGCATCACAGCACGTACACACAATTCAGAATGGATGTGAGCAGTAGAGCCCTGCAAATCTGCGGATATCTGCAGATATCTGCTTTGTATCCACATCCGCGGATACAACATGGATATCCACGGACCATTTCTTGTGGATGCAGATCGGATACGGATCCACATATTTTTATCTGCACAGAGCTAGAGCCCTGCAAATATGCAGATATCCGCATTATATCCACATCCACGAATACAACACGGATATCCGCAGACCATTTCTTGAGGATGCAGGTCGGATACGGATCCACTTATTTGTATCCACGCAGGGCTCTAGTGAGCAGCGCTTGAGGAAGAACATTTATGTGTAAGTAATCCTCCATTACTGCTCTTGCCGTTGCCTTCCTGCTGGGATTGAATGGGGGAGGAGAAGAGAAGAAATGCCTGGTATCTAAATGGACTTAATTGGTCAAAAGATGCCAGTGCAGGCAAATGTCTGTTGCCTTTCTGCAGCTCTGCTGGACCTCAGAGAGGCCAGCTGAGATGCAGAAATGCATAGCAGAGCTGCAAGGGATGCATGACACTTAGCAGGCCTGCATGAAGTTGTTGCATAACCATTGTGCAGTATGCTAGGGAAGATTCCTCCTTCTGGCATCTCTATGCAGGAGAAATGGGGCCTGAAAAAAGAGTTGTAACTAGAAACAAGCATCCTGAACTGGGATATTTTGTATCCTAAACTGCTGTTTAGAATTTTTATTGAGAAATAGAATAAATCTGAATTATGGTTGTGAAAAGAAGGTGGCTAGGATGAGATAAAATCTTTCACTATGAAATCTGAACCCAGAGCTGTTGAGGGGTTGGGGGGGGCAATCGCCCTGGGCCCTGCGGTTCCATGGGCCCTGCGCTGACCTACCCTGAGCAGGGCAGCGCAGGACCTGAACCACTGCCCTCTCCATGGCCACGCTACCCCCTGCCCCCTCCATGCTGCTTTTGGCATTGAGCCGAAGGAGCAGGGAAGGTGGGGGGGCTGAGCACAGAGCCTGTGTCTGCTCACAGCTGACTCTGGAGGTGGGAAGAGCCAGCCCAGGGGCAGAGCGAGCCAGCCCAGTGGCTGGGCTTCTCTTTTTGTCCCCTCCCTTGGGCTGGCTGTTCTGACTTGAGGGTGGGCAGGGCCGGCCCAGAGGTGGGGAGGTAGAGCAAAGCCCAGTGTCCCCATTCTGCCCCCAGGGTCAGGAGGGGTGGCAGTGCAGGACCACCCTGCACTCCACTCCCAGTGGGGGAATGCAGGGCCCCACACAGGCTGGTTGGCCCTAGGCCCTGCACCCCCCTGGGGATGGCCCTGTCTGAACCTTTTAGATTTTGGTGACAGCTTTTTGGAAATTTCTGGTTTTGAGGATTAAAGGTCTATGTTTATACAGATATGAGTAATAAACTGATAAGTGCTCCTGTGATTGTTTGTTTTTTAAAATGATTCCTTCATCAGTGATATAGAAGAAAGGGGCATTTTATTGATACTGCCAATGAGATTCATTTCTTTCAAGTCCTGTGCCCATTAGTTCAAAAGATTGTGCAGTATGTCAGGTGCCTGCATACTCCTACAGAATTAACAAAATTGGCAGGATAATGCATAACAGGCAAAATGAGTCAAATGAAATAATTGGAAAGGTCTACATGCATTAGAACTACATTATTCAGGAGTTACACAAGTTACTTCTGTAATAGAACAAAATAAATAGCATATTACAAAGTAATACAGTGAGTAAATTAGAGTTATTTTGTGATGTCATATTGCTGTGCTGAAATTTTTCATATTGTCATGGTATGCTGTGTAAGAGAGAAAAATGGATCTACTTCTGAGTTTCTATGACTAAGAATCATTGCATAAAGTGTTATTTTGGTTAGTTTTCTCACTGCTGCTTATTTAACTTTTCTTGTTCTCTCTCTCTCTCTCTCTCTCTCTGTGTAAGTTTGAGACTATTTTATCATTGACCTTTCTGGTAATATAGCTGCTTGTAATTCTGCTGTGTCTTTCATCCATCATCACTTTTGGCATCTTACAAAGGCTGACATTTCACTAGATCAATGTTTCCCAACCAGTGTGCCAGAGCACACAGTTGTCCCTTCAGGTCTGAGCAGGTGTGCCATGGATTTTTTTTTTTTGAAAAACTACTCCAAGAGCTCTGGATTGGTTCATGAATATTGATAAGCTCATTTGGAAACTATGTGGTGGTGTGCCTCAAATTAATTAAAGGTAGCAAGGTGTGCCACAGCAGAGAAAATGTTGGGAGCCAGTGCACTAGATATCTGATTTAATCTGACTTGTATTTTAATTTAATAAGTTTTTTATTGTGGTGTTTGTTTTTTCTTTAGACTGATTTTGCTAGATTTAGTGGAACTAATGTGGAAACAGACTTTGTGGAAGTTCCTTCACAAATGTTTGAGAATTGGGTATGGGAAAAAGAACCACTACAGCAAATGTCAAAACATTATAAAGACGGGAGCTGTGTTGCAGATGCTCTTCTTGAGAAACTTGCTGCCTCAAGAAAGGCCAATACTGGTATCTATCTTTTTTTCTTTTACATACAAAAAGCATTCATGGAAAGTTGGGAATGAGATAGGGAAATATCCTGTGTAATGCAGAACATGCAGATGCCTTGATCTGTTCTTCCTTCACTGTATATACACCTCCCACATGTCTGCTACTGAGAGGTAAGCACACATCTAAAGAAGAAAGACATATTTAATTGTATCTTGGAAATGAATGTGAAGACTTGCCTGTATGCTGAACTTCATTGTAAAAATGTCTAATATCTTAATTGTGAGAAAAATACCATTTAAAAAGATGGAGCTTGTAACAGCAACTGCTTTCATCAGCTTTTCCAGTTATTTTAATTAACATATTTCTGCAGAGAGAGAGAAAAGGTGCCATACTTGGGAATAGGGAGACTTCCATGACTGCTGTAGTCTTTTGCTGACTATTAATATTAGTGCTGTGGTGAATCTCAACTCCTTTCTCCCAAAACCACTACCAGAATTATGCTTGCAGTTGAACAAACCTGGAAAAAGACACTACCTCTGTTCTCCAATACTTGTGTGTTTAAAAAAAAAAAGGAAGGAAGGAAAGTGGGATAGAGGGCAAAGGTAATAGTAATGAGAGCATGTGTTTAGAGGCCCATCTTGTGTCTACCTTAAAAATTCCAGATGATTTAAAATTTCTTTTAGTCAAATAAATATCATCAACCTCATCAAAGGCTCTAACTAGCTATTGTTAGTTGGCAGTTCCGTTTGGCACAGATTTCCTGTGTGTAGACGGATAAGTCCCTGCTTGATTCTCTATCCTTTAAAATTAAAATTATACTGGTCATCCTAACTGGTTTTTGCAGCACTTAATATATATAATGCATGAGATCCTTGGATGGCTG
Organism: Podocnemis expansa; assembly: GCA_007922195.1. Lineage (NCBI taxonomy): Eukaryota > Metazoa > Chordata > Testudines > Podocnemididae > Podocnemis > Podocnemis expansa. Next base: position 39,258,452 of record ML681990.1, read on the forward strand.
ATCCCTTAAAAACTCAAGATATTAGTACAATATTTATAAACAACATATTCTTCTACCATTAGGTCTTTTGACTCTTCGTCAGATTGTTTTGAGCAAGGTTGATCAGTCTGTTCATACCAAATCACCTGTTGACCCTGCGGATGAATATGCCAAGTACTGCATGGAGATTCTGGGAATTCCTGCCACCCCAGGTAAGTAAATGTAAGGTTTTCATGCAGAATGTGTGACTTTTTGTTTCAGATAAGCATAAAGTATATTCACAACAGTCTTATAGTAAACCAGTAAAACAAACAAGGAGTCCTGTGGCATTTAGACTAACAAATTTATTTATTGCATGAGCTTTCATGGGAGAAAATCCCACTTTGTCAGATGCTTTGAAGATGAGGGAACTTACAGAATGAGAAGAAAGAAATGCAAGGAAGTGTAAGTCATGGGATCAGGTCACACTGTAACAGCAAATCAAAGCTGTCATTAAGATTCAAACACTGGGGAACAGCATATAGAGGAAGATGAGGTCAAATCACCTGTTGTAATGTGAGAAAAATCAAATGTCACTATTAAACCCTGAAGCAATGCAATCAAATTTGCAAATAAATTGAATCTCCGCAGCTTCTCTTTGAAGCTTTCATCTGGTATTCATCTGTCTGAACACTGCAATTAGTAAATTGTTAATGGAGTGATCAGGCAAATTTAAATACTCAGCCACTGGTTTAAAACTTATGACTTTTGATATCAGATTTGTGCCCATTTTTTTTTTGTACAGAGACTCTCCTGGCACATAATGGCATAAATCACATTGGTGGATGAGCAGGTGTGAATGAGCCTTTGATGGACTAGCTGATTTTATTAGGTCCTGTAATAGTGTCTTTTGTGCAGATATGTGGACAAAGATGGCAGCATAGTTTGTTGCAGGGAAGTATGCCTCTTTTAATGGTTCTGATGTTGCTGGTATCTGTTTAAGGTTGGAGAGCTGTCTATAAGCAAGGAGAGAGCTGTCTCCCAAGGCTTGAAAGAGTTGGGGATCATCATGTAGGATATGCTGTAGAGGTCTGATTTGGGGGTTTGAAGTGATGGCTAGCAGTGTTCTGTTGTTTTCTTTCTTGGGTTGCTCCTATAGTAGTTGACTTCGGGGTACCCACCTAGCTCTGTCAGTCTGTTTCTTCACGTCCTCAGGTTGGTACTATAGTTTTAAGAATGCTTGATAGAGATCCTGAAGATGTCTGTCTCTGTCTGAGGGGTCAGATCAAATGCAGTTATATCTTAGGGCTTGCCTGGACAGTAATGGATCGTGTGATGTGTTTTGGATGAAAGCTCAAGGGATGTAGGTAACTATACCGATCAGTAAGTTTTCAGTATAGGGTGGTGCTTTTGTGTCGATCCCTAACTTGTACTATAGTGTCCAGAAAGTGGATCTCCTGTGCGAAGTCTTCCCTGCTAAGTTTAATAACAAGGCTGCCCCCTTTGGAACCTAGTAAACCAGGTAAATGTTGTTTATAAAAGAAATCCAGTTTATGAAATCAAAGTAGTTAATTGTGAATAAGATAAGAAAGGTCATTAATGTTGTTCCATCAGAATTTTCATTTGCAGCTATGATATATTCTGGACTGATACATGAGTGCCATTCTAAATCTGATGCACTATTATATGTTAAAGGGATGATTACATTTGATTTCAACATTAATTTGTTAATGTTTCTTTATCTGTTTTTAAAGGAACAAACATGCCAGCTACTTTTGGACATTTAGCAGGTGGATATGATGGCCAGTACTATGGATATCTCTGGAGTGAAGTTTTTTCCATGGATATTTTTTATAGCTGCTTTAAACGAGAAGGAATAATGAATCCAAAGGTAAGTTTTTAGCTTCTGCTGTTAATGATTTTAGTTTTTCAGAATTAACTATCGGATAACCTGCAAAACTGATTTTTTTTTTTTTAATTTTTTTTTTTTTAAAGTCAGTATGATCAGTAGGTTTTAATACTTTAGGTCTTTCTACACTGTATGTATCAAATCCAGTACAGCAGTAAAAAGAAAATTATAAATGATTCATTTCATAGTGGAAAATAATCTGTATTTGTGTTTTACACTATTCTTTACTGGAAAGTTAAATATTAAAACTGGTATAAGATATATGGCTCCTGTAGTTTGCTGGGAGATGGTTTCCTTGTTCCCTTTCATTTACACTGCACTGTATGGGGGAGCACACTGCCTCATGAAAAAACATAATGAATGTTCTGCTGTTGTAAAAGTTGTGTGACAATAAGATCCTCTTTCCATTAATAGCAGCTCATTTATGTGTGATGTTATGCAGAGTATGGAAACCTAAATCTATTCTGAGCTTCTCCTTTTGCAGCACAGCATACCTTACTACACTTTCAAACCAAGTCAAGCATTTGTGTTTTGGTTTCTTTGTTTGATTTTGGTAGGTTTAGAAATATATTCCCTCAAATGGTTTAAATTATTGGCTCTTTCTAGAGCTGCTATTATGCTCCTTTGTAGGCTTTCACCTCTTTCTCAGGGAAGGAAGGATGCCTGTTCTAGTGGTTAAGATGGTAGGCTGGGACTTGACAGACCATATGCAATTTGCTGTTTTAACATAGGGGACTGGACTCGATGACCTCTCATAGTCCCTTTCAATTCTATGATTTTATGAAATCCACAAAGGAATTTAGACACCTAACTGCACTTACACACCTAAATCAAAAATTTAAATCTTCAGAATCCCTGCTCAGCAGCCACCAGCATATCCACTGGTAAAGCTCCTTGGGTGCCAAAACTTCTTGTCATTGGGTACCCACCCCTCTCATGCCTATGGCCCAGTCCTCAAATGAGTCATTCCCTGCCTTTTTCATCTGTGGAGCCCAATATGTTAGGTGTACTCCAAGCATGTCTACCAATTGAGCCTCCCAAAAAATGGAAGAGGAAAAGGTGATGCAAATTCACTTTAAATAACCTTTAGCCTAATAGACAACTCATCTAGGATATGGGAGGCTCAGGTTCAAATCTCTCTTACTGCTGCCACCTCACAGGTGCAGGCAGTTGAATGCAGGGCTTCAACTTCTCAGGTGAGTGCTCTGGCCACTGGGGTCTGGAGTGGGTTTCAATCTCCTGGTGAAGCTATTCCCTTTTTTATATATAGTCATCGGGCCTGCGAGAGAGTGAGAATGGCTCTATAGTCCAATGGTACAGGCACTAACAAGGGATGAAGGAGATTCAAGACCCTGTTTCACTCAACTAAAGATATAAGGGAATTACCATTTTTTGGTCAGTCGGTCTTTAACAAGCAAGAGTCTCAGTGCCTAACTCCAGGAGAGGATTTGTGGCTGGGGGTCCCAAGAAGAAGGAGGTGCCTCCCTCTGGCCTAGAGTCAGGTGCTTAACTTACTTTGAGTGGTGAGGCTTAGGCTACATTCCTCTCCTTGTGGGTGCCTTAAACCAGTGGTTTTCAAACACCGATTGGGACATCTCAGACCCTCAGTCCTGGGTCACAGTGCCCCCCCCACCACCACCAAAAGACTGGAATGCATTGCTGAAAGAGGTAATTGTTGGGTCATGAAATAAATGATTTTTTTTCAACTGGATCCCAAGGAAAAAAAGTTTGAAAACCACTGCTGCAGTTCCCTGTTCAACAGGCTAGCTTTTTTGTTAATCCCAGTTGAAGGCACCTGATTCTCCCTGTGTATTTGTATAGGGATCCTGTGCACCAAAATCAGGGCTATGGATTCCACTAGGCAGTGGGGCACCTAATAGTTAGGTATTGCACTGCTGAATCTAAGCCCCCTTTTATGGATCTATCACCTCGGGCCTCCTTTTTCTGTTCCCTGTGCTACTTTTCTGCATAGGGTACAGTTCATTTTCTGAGTGTCTCTAAAAGATGGCTTAGGCAGTCTACACTGCAAAGGTTTTTCAGGATGAGGACCCTTATCTTGAAAAACTTTTTCTGTGTCCAGGGAGCTGTTTTTGCTTTTAAAAAAAAGCGCTCCAGTGTCTCAAAACACCAGAGCACTTTTTCGAAGAAAGTGAAAGCTGGCTTTTTTTGAAATAGCTCTTTTTTTTTGAAAAAGCCTTTTTGAAACAAAAAAGCACCCCGGTATTTTGAAATACTGGAGCACTTTTTCGGCCCGGTTGAACCTGGTCGCCTGTCAGAAAAAGGGCTTTCTTCAAACTAGCTTTTTTGAAAAAATGCCTGCCTATCTTTTAGCTTGGCTTTCTTTTTTTTCCAAAAAAGAGAGTCCAATATGGACTCTCTTTTTTGAAAAAAAGAAACTGCTGCTTTATTTTGAGACTGTGTGTCCAGGAGGACTCCTCTGTCAAAATAGCAGTTTTCAAAATAAGTTTATTTCAAAGTACTTATTTCAAATTTTTTGTTGAAATAAGTTTTTTGAAAAAACTTTTTTTGTACAATGGCTTGTAGTGTGGACATAGCCTTGGAGTTCTGGCTACACAGAATTTCTTCCAGTTGTTCTGGGACCTCTGTTTCTCTCTATGAATTAGTGTGTTTTATTCTGATTTTTATTTAGGGTTTCTTTATGGACTTTATTTTTATATGAAAGGCTTAAAAATAATTAATCCTTTCAATTATCATGCCACTAACAAATGGATATTTCACTATGCTTCAGTTGTAGGCTTTTGGTACCTCTCTTAGTGTGAGGCCGTTTGGAAACTGCATGTAAAGAGAGAAAAACAGTTATTTCACTGTAAGCTGTGACCCCTTACCTTTGTTCAGCTGCTCAGATAAGAGAAAGCAGCTATGTATGAGCTACGTGAAGGGTTTGTTGTTTTTTTCCTGAAAGTATTCCAGTCCCCAGATCAGCTCTTTTTACCTTCTTGACCTTTCTTGTTGCACTCTCTAGAGGCAAAATAGAATTTCCCATGATGGGAACAATAATCCCCTACAAACAAATATCAGATATTACTAGTAAATTTTTGCTTGCTGTCTTTTTCACATATCAGTGCATCGCGATTTATATTAAACATTTCTTTATTTCAAACAAAAACAGCCACCCCTGCTGTCCAATTAGGATTTTTACTACAGCAACAATTCCAAATAAGACCTCAGTCATTTCTGTTTCAGAAATTCATAAAAGGAAGGCAGTTACTAGCAGATCATAACACTGGGGTTTTTAGAACCTCAGCTTGCATCTTCCTGTCAGAATGAAACTGAGGTTTCTCTTCCTGCGTAAACAGCAATTACATTAACCACTTGAGCGTTAGAAACTGTGTTTTTACTGATCAAACATACTCTTCTTAACTCTGTAGCTTTGTTACTGTCAGACTCCTCAGTCCCTACTGATTTAATGGAAGAATCTCTGCTCTCTCAAGAACCAGGAGACGTGATTACTTATGATGCACTGAAAGATTTGTTCTGCTGGTATCCCAGATTATTTTTATTCAAATTTACTCTCAAAAAAACCAAATATTCCTTTCTGTATTAGACTTCCAGAGACTAACTCAACTAGTAAAATGTAAGCAACACTTGCATATGTTCACTCTTAACCAAGTCATCCAGGCAGTGCAGCTGATAAGTCCGGATAGCCTCAATACACTGCCTAGAGTTTTAAAGAGAGATGTTAAAGATTCAGAGGGAAAGTTTTCCCTTCTTTTTCCCCTTCACTGGAACAGTAGGCCTAAAACACCAAACAATTGTTATGGTTCTGCTTCTTGGGGGGTGGCTGCTGGGGGGAAGCTATGCAGGGGCTTCCAGGCACATGTCAATCACAAACCTAAATCCCCATTAAGGGCAGACATGGCTGCTCTGAGTCAAAACCATGAGATGTCTAAAAATAACTTTTTCTCCTGTTGCACCAACTCTTTAGGAATCCATGTAGAAAGACCATTTACTCTGGCTGATTGCAGAGGATGATCTTGAAAGATGGTAGAGAAACAGCAGCATTAGCCATAGTAATCCAACTACTACATCTATTTTTTCAGTGTGTTAAATACCATGTGGTGTAAAATAGGGCTAAAGCTGAAATGACAGCAAAGAGACCTATAGAGTTTCCAAAAGATGCTCATCAAACCTTAAAATGTAACTTGCAAACATCTTAACTGTGCTGAAGGACTCAGTTATCAGGAAGTCGAATAGTCTTACAAACAGACAACGTATTAGTGATACATTATCTATGACAAACAAGGAAGCACCTTGTCCTAATTCTCTTCATTCAGGAAGCCAAATAGATTTTGGAACCCTGCATGCCAAGAACTGTCTTCCCATTGGCAATCATACCTCTCGGGTCCAAAATGCTATAGGCAGCTTCTGTTAACTAACTATGAACATGAACTAGTACCAAAGATGACTTCAGATGTTTTAATGCACCTCTTGCCTTTCTTGCTCAGGTAGTAGTGCTTTTCTTGCTCAGGTAGTCGTGGTAACCGATTATGGTCTCAGAAGCTACTGGCTAATTCTCTTAAAGATGTCCACTTAAGGAGGAGTGCTTCTGCTGCTTTTGCAGAAAGTACTGTTCTTGCATTCTTCCACATCTAACACTTCTATGAGAAACCGTAATAGATCCTTTAGTAGGAACAAGGTAAATGGAGACATGAAAACCTATCAGCATGGTACTGTATGATATTTTCATTAAATGACTTATTTTATAAAAATTAATATAAAGTTCAAACTTTTTCAAAATTAGAAAGAAGTCTCTTAATTACTAGTCGAGCAGCATATTTCATACTCTTTTAAAATAACAATACCTTTAACATTGTGATACGGTACTGTAACAAATCCCCGTGCTTATGGAACAGATTCTTGTGGAAAAATCCTGAACAGTGGTATTTGCAGAGAATAACTCTTTTTGTTACCTAACACATTTACACTTAATGTTAAGGTCCATGTCTGTGTATTCTGAAATTAGGTAGGACAATTTAGATGTTTATTATCCCCCAATACTTCAGATAGGAATGCCTTCAATTTGGAGTTGACAGCCAAAGATTTTGAATTGGAAGAGTGTGAACTTTAGATTTCTTTTGGCTGGCTGGCAGTTTTCTAAAATAATCTATCCACTCCAGATTTTTGCAAAGCACTACACGTGCATGGTGCCTCCTGGAGAATATCTTACAGAACTTGGGGAAATTAATGGATTGTAACTACCTAAACATTATAAAATCACGTGAGAGAGATTTCCTCTTTAGGAATTGATAAGGCCCTTGCAGACTTGAACCGACCATGATCACATTGTCCTTATTGTATCTAAGCTACACACCATGCTTTGTGGCTTCTTAATATTAAGGGAGCATGAAAATAGAGGAGTTGTGTGGCACTTAAAGATTAACAAATTTATTTTTCGCATGAGCTTTCGTGGGAGGAAATCCCACCCCTTTTTATATTTTTGCTGGACTAGACTAACATGACTACCCCTTTGAAAAATGAAAATAAAGGCAGCTCGTAACATGATCAGGCTTTCTTATTTTTTATTGCTTTAGAGAGTTGAACAAACATTAAATATGAACATTCTGATTTATTTTTTCTGTCAGGCTGGAATGAAATTCAGAAACCTTATCCTGAAACCTGGAGGATCTTTGGATGGAATGGATATACTCCAAAATTTCTTACAACGTAAACCAAATCAAAAAGCTTTCCTATTGAGTAAGGGATTAAATACTCAATGAAGCAACAGATCCTTTAGAATGGTACATCAGCAAGGTGGGCAACTTGGCATACCAGTGTATTTCGTGCCTTTCTTGGTTAATGTATCACACAAGGGAAAATTAGTCAATTGTATATTTTTTTAAAAACTACTTAAAACAATTTGATTTTAAATGTCACAGAGCTACAAAACAACATATTGGGAGAACAGATTCTAAGATACTGTGCTGAAATTTGGATAGTGATTTTAATTGTTATGAAATAATACAAATAATCTAGAAGAAATACTGACTTGCCTCTCTTTTCAAAGACATTCAAATTATGCTTTGTGATCAAGTTTAGAAATGAGGCAAAAATTAAATAATTTGATTCATTTTTTTTCTGCCGTTTGTTTCATTGTACCCATAACTCACTAATGTCTGTTGCCTAAATTAAACTCTCTTTGCTATGACATGGGTTTATCTTGCTTCCAGGCAGAAGATCGGAGATTGAGATCCAAAGAGGTTTTTTGCTTCTCATAGTTTTACTGGATGAGGTATTTGCATTGATGACACCTTCATCTTCTATTTTTATGTTAAACCATCATCAAATACTAAGTAATTTCAGCTGTGGCTCCTAGATTTGGTGAACCAGGTGAAGAAGCTAAGATCTTTGCAATTCTAGAACCATCCTCTTTTTTGTTCACATCCATCTTCTTTTCATTATTTGTCATGCCAGCATTAGCAGTCACTAGAAAATAATATTTGCACGATTATAATTATTTCAATTGTTCTGTGAAATCTTCCATGATACGAAGAAGAAAACAATTTATGTTCAAGGTAAATCTTAGCACCTTGGCGTCCAATACGGTCACCACATGTGGCAAAACAGCTATTGACTTTTTGTGAATTGGTGCTTTATTTCTAACAACTATTTTAAATAAAATTTTTAATAAAATTTGTTTATACATGTACCAGTTCTCGACTATCTCAAGAGCTGGTGAGGCTTTTTTTTGGGAGAGGCTCCTTTTTGAGACAGATATGATTTTACTTCAAAGCACTCAACATTTGAAAGATGATTCAGTTGTTACGATGTGGACTCGTGTTTTAAATCAACATGAGTTTGTGGCTCTAAATACTGTTATTCCAAAACTGTTTTCAAATTTTGGTTCAGTGTGGCTCTGCAAATCAACTTTTTCTGAGGTAAGAATTGTGAAATCATAGTATAGGTCACAGATATTGAATGAAAATTTGGAGGCAGAGTTGAGATGTAGTCTAACTGATTTTATGCCTTATTTCCCTACCCTACTTAATGAAAAGATATGTCAGATTTCTCAATTCTATCAATATATAATTCAAAACATTATAGTGTATTTTTCTACCCTTCTGTATTCTAAAAAATACAGTTAAAAATTCTTTTTGTCATGTGGCAAAAATGTTAACACATTTGCCACAATTTTGGCGGGTATGAAAAACTGTTAGACACCACTGTCTTAATACTGTAGGTGGTAAAAGTCAATCCAAGAATGGTATGCACATGCCTTGAATCTTCTTGGGTCTTTCAAAAGTGGTAATCTGGAGATGCTCTAAGAAATTAGAATTCTTGTTCCATAGAAGTTATATTTCACATGTTGATGGTTAGTATGACTGTTAAGTCCATTCAGAGGATTGCTTTGCAGTTGCTCTCAACAGAAAGAACTACTCATGCAATTACCCAAATAGAACATGGGTGCAGAGCACTTCTTTCTGGCATATTTAGAGACTTCACCCTTAATTTCCAAAGTGGCCAGTTCTGAGGTGGTATTACAATACCAGGAATCTTCTTGTTACTAATTTACATTTTTACATATTTGAACTTTTTTTTTTTTTTTACCATAACTGCACAATAATGAAGCAGAAACATTTATAAAAGGGTCCCCATATGGGATTTAGCTGTTTGTGAATTTTGAAATTTGAGACAGGACATGCTACTGAATCACAGCAGCCAAGAGAATGAAGAGACAGACATTTAATGCTGAAAATAGGAAAACCTAATTTCATTCAAGGAACAAATATTGATATCCTAATACACAGAGTTATTGGGGAATTTGAATGGTAGTGTGTGTTGAAGGCACCCAGAACCATACAAACAAATACATTGTCAAACATAGTGTGCTTGGTTATGAATGAATATGCTTGGTTATTTTCTGAAGACATTAGTTTCCTGCTGCCTCAAGACAAACAGAAATAATTTGGATTTACTTCTATCATGATGTCCAGGAACAAATTCACTGTTCTGAAATATTGTGCACACTAAAGAGATGCATATCAACCATGATTTTAAAGCTGTGACTACCAAAGTAGGCTTTAATGTGTCCAAGATTTAGAAGTAGTGCTGATCAGGAGACAGTTGTAGATTTTTTTTCCACACAAAGGTGTCGGCTTCTGTTGATTAGCTATTAATATAAGAATAATATAGACAAGAAACTACAGTGAGTAACTAATCTGAGAATCGTGAATCAAACTTTTGCTTTACCATAAATACTAATACAAACTTCCACAGCATGTTAGTTTTATGGCCCAGTCCTCTATGTCTGTGCACTGCCACAGACCTCTACATGCGCCCTCAGTGTCATATGGGACAAACAGTTGTATAGTAATCAATGCATCCTAAGGAGACTAATCCTTCCCTGAAAATTAAGGCACGGGTGTCATGGAAGCCTTGAATTCTGTCTAACCTCTGTTCAATTCTAACTGGGTTTGGAATAAAATACTTCTCATTTCTTCTTTTTAAACAGTTCCTTCTCTTTAGTAGGAATTGCTAAATGATTTTTAAAATATGCATTATAGTAAAAGAGAATCTTATGAACTGAAGATATGAAAAATAGCTGAGCTGTGATGCTTTCCTAATCCACAAGTCTCTGAACAACAGATGATTTAGGAAGAGGCAAAATGTAGTGTTCCTTTTCATTCTGGTATAGAGATATTTCCACATGAGGGAGACATTTCTCAGCATAGAATCCAAAGGTTTCAGCATAAGGAGGCTTATGAATGTGGCGCTGATGATAAAAGCATGTTTATGGTTAACTTCTTGGAGAGATTTAGCATAATTTTTAAATATTAGAACAATCTATTTAGCACATTTTGTCTTTTGGTATAAATGGTTTATTTAATTGTCTTGCTTGCTTTCCTACTGTTCGCAAAAGTAGTATCATACGGGGTCAGACCAATGGTCCATCTAACCCAGTATCCATGGATAGCGGGTATAAAAAGTCAAGGAAAGTGAAGCTGTGGCTGGCCCACCATAAGATGCCTGGGCCATGGTGACCACGCTTCCACCACTCCTTGCTGTACATGGGCTTCTCCTCAAAGAGATTACTGATAAACCAAAGACACAGAATCAGATACCACCTACTCAGCCACCCAGGAGCCTGCATGGTACATAATAAATGAGCTTAGCTCAGGAGAGGGACAGAGAACATGGGCGGTGGTGGCCTCAGGGGAGAGCAAATGGGGGTAGAAGGGACATGAGGTGGGAAGGCAAGAAGGGGAAAAAGGAGAGACACAAGCAGGGAGGAAGGGGGAAACTTGGGGCTGGAGCAAGGGGGAAGAGATGGGACCAAGGGAGGAGGAGGGATGAAGTGTGGGCACAGCATTGGACAGAATAGGTGGGACATGAGCTAGTCTTCGAGAAAGGAAGCTTCACATGCCTCCCATGCCAGTATCATCTCATCTGACAGTGGGTCAATGGGAATGATCAGAATAGGCAGTCACCAAGCAATCCTATCTTGTTGTCCACTCCTAGATTCTGGCAAATAGAGGCTAGGGACACTCAAAGCTTGGTGTTGCATCCCTGTGCATTGTGGCAAGTAGTCATTGATGGACCTATTCTTCATGAATTTAACTAGTTCTCTTTCAAGTGCTTGCTCATATCCATCCTAAATTAGGTGTGCGTATGCCATATGGACCAGTGCCAGAAACTTTTCTCCTAGTGGTATCCATAGGGCTAGCTCTAGTGCCTCCTGCAGCAGCACAAGTATGTGCCCATACATGGGGCACTGCTGACCCCTCTCCCTCTCAATTCCTTTTTAGCACCTGTGATGGTGCTAGAATGTTCCCTTGCTTCTGCAAGTCCTGCTTCAACCTAGTATTTATTTATCAACTTAGTTTTTGGTGTTAAGTGTTTTACAGTTTGTTTTTGTTTGCTTTTGACCCAGAGAGCTCTGCATTGGATTTCCACATGTGTAGGGAGAGAGGAATCTGAGCCAAGATCTGCCCAGCATATAAAAGAAGAAAATTATGTTCTTAGGTCCCACTCTTGCCTCAGTGAAGTTATGGGATTTTGCTAATGAGTTCCAGGGCTACAGACTGAAACCATTAGGTCAGTATTTTTCAAACTTAAATGTCAAAATCAGAAGTCTTGCTTAAATATCTAACTCTAAACACCCATGTTTAAAAATGTTGGACCTCATTGTAGACTAAGCCTATAATACACAGCTATGTGCTGACTTTGTACTTTCTAAAACAAAGTCGTGTATTACCTCTTTTTATGATTTCTTTATAATATTCTCAACAAGGGCTCATTTCTGGGCAAAAAGAAAAAGGTTTTAATGGGGTCAGGGAGTTCGGCTTAACAACCCAAGATTCCAGACTAAGAGTCAAATGATAAAATGATTAAATGATTTTCTACTAAAATTTGGCAATTTTAATAAGGACATGTGCTTACATTGAGCATGATAATACCAGAAGAACACTGGTGTCCTGCTATCTTGCTGCAAATGGCTGGGTGTCAAAAAGGCATGACTGCTGGTTCTTTTTTAGACAAGTAAAACAAAAATTTGTTTGTCTTTCTGCTACTGTGCAACCCATCTCCTGCCCTTATCATTTAGCTCTAAAATCAGGCTGCATTGCCTTACCTACGCATGTACTATTTAACCTTCATTTCCTAACTCAATATTTTTTTCCATGTTCTCATGATACTCTTAAAAGATTATTCCAAAGCTAATGACAATGCACCAAGTTCTGTGACAGTCTGCACCATCTTAGTATTGTTTAACACCAGTGTCCGGTATAGTACTTCATTATTGCAATTGTAGAACCATATCAAATTTTTCTAAGATGTGCTTCGACTTCATAGGAAAACCTGCAGGATAAAGTCGTAAGGGAACACAGACTAGGAAGGATCTGTAAGTGATCTGTGGGCCAACAAGATGGTTAAATGGAGGGGCACAGTTAGATCACTGATGTGGTCTGGACCTGTGCTGTCTCAAGAGAGAAATTTCCAGCACTAACTGAAGAAGACTTTGAAACATGCCTCTTTGTAGTCAGTGCATTGACTTACCAATAAAAAGAGAAAGCAGAGGCTTGCAATCCATTTTTATAGTGTGTGACAGGAGCAATGACTCTGTCACGTGGCTCTGTCACAGTGGTGCCATTGTTACCATTTGGTTTAGAAAATAAAGCTTACTATTATGTATTTGTTATGTAATGTGAATGTCCTTGTCTTAAAGGATGATTTTACTGTTCACTGAGGTTTTTATACATACTGATGTGCACTCAATGAGTTCTCAACTAAGCAAACCAAAACCAACTTTCAACTGAGCAGTTGGAGTTTGTGATATAATATTTGTTACCCATTGGCTCTCCTCTTCTGGCTGTGCCAAGTATTCAGCATCTCACTACAATTCTGTGTAGCTTAGCAGCAAGGAAAAAATAAGATTAATTTTGCAAGCCAGTTTTCTTTTGAATCATTTCTCTGGGTGCTTGTAAATGTCTATGGCTTCAATGATCTTGACCATTACTATGTGGCTAATAAATGGCATTCGAGCAGTAACTAACAATCTAGTCTTTCATTCCATGGTATTGTGACATGAGTCAATATATCTGTTTAGCATAAAAGTTAAAATTAGTTTTATGTCCAGAAGGATAATTTTTCTGTCAATAGAAACACTTAAGAGTTTGAAACAGCATTCAAGAGAGACCCAGGAGTGGAATAAGGGTAGGTTGTGTGCAGAAAAGCAAGGAGTCTTGTGTCACTTAAAGACTAACAGATTTATTTATTGCATGAGGTTTCGTGGGAGAATATCCCACTTCGTCAGATGCTATGATTTACAATTTGTCATGTATAGCCAAGATGTCCCATTTGGCAATGTTATAATAATATAATGTTAATGAAAATATCTGAGCAGGATATATTTTTTCCACTCTTTACCTAATCCTTTTATACTAAGGGTATGTCCACACTTTGAAGTGGGTTTGCAATTCTCAGCATGAAAGATGTACCCAAACAGGCTGTGGTCATGCTAAAAACATAAATGTATCTGTAACAGTGTAAGCAACAGGAGTGGTTAAGCTCCCTCAGGACGTGTCTAGGTCTGGAAAGCCTCATTAGGCCCTTTCATCATGAGGCTACACTGTATTTTTAGTGTACTAGCTTCATCAGAGTTAATGCGCATATGCCTCCTGGAGCTGGGAATATCACTCCCAGCTTGGATCATAGGCATACCCCAGAGGTACACTATCAAAGTATACACTATTTTTTAGTCACACAACTCCTGCTAAAATCTTTCAGCACTACATCTGTTTCTGTCCCCATCCCCTCTCCAGTTTTTGGAAGTGAAATTAGAATCTTTCCTCTATCTGCAGCCTCTCTTGGCAGGTCCTTTTTTCTCTCTGTGTTGGGTAGGGAAAGCTATTTCATCCCACATGATGGAGGGGGGCTCTCTGCCAGTAAAATGAAAATGTTTCGGCATCCTACAGAGATAATATAGTGGAGATTACATTCATATTTTCAGCTTTCTCTCATCCCCTCTGAGGACTCCCTTTAATCTGCCATTAGCCACATAAAAATTAACATTGTTAAAATGATAGCACTGGAAAATATAACACACTTTGCGATAACCCAGATTACTAATTTTAATAAGTAAAGAGTCAGCCAATCACCAGTCTTGTTTGTTGCACAGTTCTATTTATTAAAATCTATTGTGCCAATGTCTATTAGACAAAAAACAATTGAATGACTATGAATATTTGAAAGAGAAGTCGTGATGAAAAATGAATCAAAGGGTCAATGTCTCTGGCTTTTACTCTTAAAACACTAAGTACTTTTTAGAGAACTGTGACCTAAGGACTGGGAGGTAAATCAAGCAAGAAGTGTTGAAGGGGCTTTTCAGAAGCTGAGTGGGTTGCATGAGGAATGATGAGGATAGATGGGTAACTGTCAGCCAGAGATGTGGTGTGGGGAAGTTTGTCTGAAGGTGTTGGGGGGGGGGGGGTTAAACCAGCTACTTGGAGAGGTTAGGCCAGGGGTCTCAAACTCAAATCACCACGAGGGCTGCATGAGGACTAGTAGAGAGCCGCATAAGGACTACATTAGCCTGAGGGCCACACCACGGAAACCTTTTCATACAACTATATTGCAAATATTGGTAACAACAGTGTCATTGAGGGCTGCAGGAAATATCCTTAGGGGCCACATGCGGCCCCCAGGCCATGTGTTTGAGACCCCTGGCTTACACTGACTGGATGTCAGTGATAGAAGAGGTTAAAGTGGAAGAAAGGGACCCAACAGAAGGGGTTCATGTGGAAGAAAGGGAGGAGGAAATTGGACTGGGTTGTTCTTCGAAGGTTATGGAAAGGTCGGGATGAATGTTAGGGTGGGGTTAGCAGGAAGGAATAGATTGTGTCAGCAACTTTCCACACCCAGTACTTCAGTGCAGTTTACTGATCATGTTGTGAGTGTTCTAAGAAAAATATACAAATAAGCTACGTCATGTGTGTACACACGAGTGTATATATAGATTACTGCCTTGAAAGTCAAGTGCAAAAGATAGTCAAAGAGCCTCAGATTATACACCAAGATGTTTAAATACTTCAGTTTCTGTCTGGCAGCTGGATATCATTCTCTTATCCGAATGTATTCTCTCTGAATAGTTTTGATACTACTGTAGCTCTCTTTTGTGAAAAAAAACTTCAGTTGTGGGGAGTTTCAAGGTGGGAGGTATATGCTAGCAGTCTTAAGCAGCTAATAGTAAAACTGCATTAGTTTCTAAAAACCATAGATAATATTCTTAACACAAAAGGGCATTGCCTAGGGACAAGTGATCATAATCTGATTGCATTTATTATGGGCAAACAAGACAGTCTCAGCCAGAAATATATATATAAGTCCAGTGCTTTATAAAGGCTAAAATTACAGAAAAATATGAATGAAAATCAGTTCTTTATGAAAAATTAATTAGATCACTAAAAAGTCACAATTCCACAGTTAAAGAGGACAACATTGGCTGGTTCATTTGTGAAGTCAATACTGCAATTAGAAATTTAAAAAAATATCACAAATGGTAAACAAGGCAAAATAGATAGCAACAAGATAAATTAGAAGTTATGAAAGGCAGAAAATTGATAAGGGAAGCAAAGGATGGCAGGGAGAAATCCATGATGGGCTGGGGTAAGGGCAGTAGAGAGTCTTGAGTATGTTAGGAACAAAAGAAATCCTTAGGAGTGTTATAGGCCCATTACCAGATGAAGGTGATAAAGTTAATGGTGCAGAAGCATTCAATAAATATTTCAGTTCTACATTTAGCAAGTATCAGGTCAATCTACTTGTATCACATGAAGATGATCAAGTACTTTCCATTCCATTGTAACTGAGATGGATATTAGACAACATTTACTAAGGATAAACATTTTAAAATCAGCAGACCTGGATAACTTGCACCTGAGAGTACTGAAGAAGTTGGCTTAAAACACCTCTGTCCTGCTGTTGTTGATTTTTAAAAATTTTGGACTACCAGGGAACTCTACCAGAAGAGTGGAAGAGTGCTAAAGTTGGGCCAATATTTAAAAGGAAAAGCTGAATGACCTGTGTAATGATAGGTTGGTTAGTCTGACATCAGTACTAGGCGAAACAGTAGAACAGCTGAAAGAGGATTCAACTCAGAATTAAAGGATAGGAATATAATATCAATCAATATGAAAATAGCCACAAAAGGATTTGACAACAGGAGAAAATGCCTTGCAGCAAGAGACTTAAAGAGTTCAGTCTGTTTTATTTATTAACAACATCAACAACAAAAAATTGAAGGCAATATAATTACAGGGTAGAACTACTTCCATGAGTAGAAAACACCAGGTACTAAAAAGTTCTTTAATTATGTAAAGAAAGAACCAATAGCTGGAAATTAAAGCCAGAAAAAGTCAAACTAGGCACAATCTTTTAACAGTGAACTGATTAACCACCAGAACAAATTACCAAAGGAAGCAGTGGATTCTCTATGTCTTGATGTCTTCAGACATCAGTCTAAGACTGTATGTATGCCTTTCTGGAATATATGCTTTAGACAAACAAAAATTATTCAGTTCAACACAGGGGTAACTGTGTGAAATTTAATGGCCTGTGATAATACAGAAGGTCAGAAGATTATCTAATGATCCCCTTTGGCCTTAAAATCTATTAATCTCTTATTTGTAACTAAATAAATTTTCCTATGATTTTGCTGTAGGTGTCCACAGAATTATTATAAATAAACATGTTTAAAACTGTAACTAGCCTTGCTGACTACAGAGGAGTTTTATCATACTACACCATTTACTGAAAATAAACAGGGGAAATCTGGACTTTACTCCTCTTCCATTGCTCCTGAAGGAGAACAGTTTTACTGCACTCTTCAAACCTACATCAGTGAGAGAGATCTCATATTCTTGGTGTTTTCCCCTCTATCATCTTCCTCTTTTAAAGGTATTTTTCATATTTAAATTATTTCTTTGAATGACTAGACTCCAGTCTAGCGAACACGCTTGACAAATTCAATCAGCTGCTTTGCACCTTATGCAAGACAGCCATAAAAAGAAAGGGTTCATACTCCTGTCTTCTGGAGAAAAAGGCAGTTTCTATTAGTTCTTCCTTGCAGAAGTACAAAGTAATTTTCAGAGTTTACTTATACCAAGAGTTGTTAATCTAGTTGTAGTTAATTGTTTTTACCCTTGGCTTTTCTTGTTCTGGTTTCCAGCCAACACTTAGATTATATCTACAATACATCTGATGTCAGCATAATTTATATCAGTCTGGGGTGTCACTAACTCTCTCGTTCCCCCCCAAGCAGTACAAGTTACCCCAACAAAAGCACTCGTGCACAGCACTGTATTGGTGGGAGAGCTTTTCCCATGGACATAACTTTTGCCATTCACTAAGGGGTTATGTTATTCTGATGGCAGACCTCTCTCCCAATGGCACAGAGCCCCTTCAGCAGATGCACTGCAGTGACACAGTTAGATCAACAGAATTGTGCCACTACGCGGGTAGATGTGGCCTTAAGCTACTTAAGAAGAATTGCTGTGGAGCTGGTCCTTTCTGAGTCCACTCACTGCCAGGTCAAAATTCTGCTATTAATTTCCTTTACCCTATTTCCTTCTATTTGGAATAAAGAAAAATCAATGCTCTCCTCAGGAATTCTTTCAAGCAGTACATTAGGAAATGTAATATTTATATTGATTAAATGGCAAAAGATATTTGTTTTATGATACCATGGAGAAAACTTACAGAAAAAGAAAAGGTTTAAAATGAAGTGCATTGCTCAGATCTTAGGGAGGCCTGGTAAATGTAGTAAATAGACTTCCTTAGGATACTAGCCCATTGCTGCTTGTAGAGCATTGCTGTTGTGTTTTCTCTGGTACTCCTCAATTTTTCCCTTTGATCAAACCCATTCCTTGTAGCTACTCAATTGGAGTGCATGAAGAAGCAGTAAACTAACCTCCAGATTTTGGAAGATTGCACCTGACTGGTAGCTGAAAATTTTGTATCTTCCTCTTGTTACCTTATTAACCTCTTTATTTGTTTAAAGTGATTATTTAGACGAACAATCCCCAGAAACATTTTCATCAAAATCTGGCACAAGATCAGAAATACAGTTTCTAACTACAATATAAAACTTAATGGGTACAGTCAATAATGGGAGCCTAAAGGTTTTCAAAAGGATAAATTGATTTTACACTGTCTTCCAAACATGGGCAAATTTTGGCCTAAAAAAGCTATTTCCAGAAAAGCACATAATTTGAAGGATTCACATAGCTACAATAAGGATATCTTTCACACAAACACTGGCTGTACTAACTGCAGCTCACAAGCTACATTTTTACATCTCAGTCTTCACGTGTACAGTAACTGTATCCTACCAAAAAGTTGATACTACCCATTGAAGAGTTTATACCAGCAGCTTAATTCAAAGCAACTACATAAGCTGTTTTTGCCTATGAAATAAATATTTAAATATAGAAATGAGCTGAAAGCAATGGTTTGAAGCTATGAAATATACAATATTTCCCCAAATAACACACTTAGCCTTGCCTGTATTATCCATGGGAGCTCTATTTTATAAAACTTAGATGACAATATAGAAAAAAACCCAGCATTTTTAATCAATGTGAATTACGAGATGCTTCCTTTTCTCTTGTAATATGGTCCTGACATGAATAAGCCTTTTGGCCAATACACACAATGAAGAACACGTTGGAAATTATTTCTTTAATACCCCACTTGTATATTCTTGGTGGTCATGCTGTTGGCATTTTGCAAAATTATTATTTAACACTGTCTAAAATAGCAAATTAAGAAGTTTGAGGGAAGAAATCCTTTCCTGTGGTTTTGTTATTATCTGTCTTTATCTGAGCAATACAAGACCTAATAATCTTTATAAGTCAAACAGCTCTGGTATATATTTATTAATACAGAATATAAGAAATTTTCTTTAGTGAGCAAAAGGTATTTTTAACGAGGAATGGCTCTAACTTCAGCCTTCTGCTAGTACTGATGTATCCTACATTAATTAACAGTAGATTGGGTATCTCATTATTTTAATATCCACTCACTCATGCAGTCAACATTTCCTTTTCTTTCCCTCCTTCTGTCTGGTACAATCTTCTTAATGTTTTCCACCATAGCATTGAAAAGCAGTGATAGCCATTCCTGACTGTTCTGGAGCTGTTGTTAATGGAATTGACAATTAATTAATCTTATTATCTTTTTGGTAATCTGTCCCCTGACAACTTTTATTATTAGGCTTTTTTGAATAACATGTACTAAGGGCTAATCCCTTTCCCCTCCCCAACGCTGCAGTGCTTGAAGGGGGTAAAAGGAGCAAACATTGTGTTGAAGGTGCATAGCCAAGGGGCATTTGTCCTGTGTGATATCCTCCTTTGGCAAACCCTGGGAAAAATGAAGGCTAAATGTAGCTACTGCCTTGAGATAAATATTTACAGCTTTAAACATTTTATAATGATTTCTTTACTATGCTTAAGAGTAGGTAAACCTGCTGGATTCAATTGAGTGATCAGATTACAGAGCTAACAGTAACTTGGCACTTAATTTTGAAAATGACGATATTTGTAATGATTAAACAAGTTTATTGAAGGTTGATTCAGATCTATGGTGATTGGTATTCACTGAAAGCAGATCTCTGATTGGTGTGGTCCCAATTGTGTCATTTAGGCTGAGATCCTCAAAGATATTTAGGCTCAAAACTTGCAGTTAAATATGTTGGAGGGTCTCTTCCTTAATAATCTACATTTTCAAACTGCACAAGCATGATCTAGTAGTCCACTTCAAAGGATTAAGCAAGTGGAAGCTGTGATGCCTCTGTTAGCCTAGAAGGCATTCGGTTATCAAGAAACTTCTTAATATATTTTAAACTCATACTGAAACTTTTTAGCAGCTTTTAATAAGGAGCAGAGACATTATTGATCAAAGTATATTGTGGAAAGCTAAAGCTTTCCAGATTATTTCCTCATGATGGTTAAGAATGTTTCAGACGTTGTTTAGTTATGTGATACATTTCATTAAAAGGGAAGGCTAATATAAATGTAAATATTCTGATTCATGCCATATTGTTCTCTATGCTGTGCCAAGGTTCATTACACAACAGGTTTGTGAGTTCGAGATATTTGCTTTACTCATAAAACTGCCACTCCCTTGTTCTCCATGTTGTGAGAAAGTTATCAGTCAGGAAGATCACAATAGAGAAAGATTATAATAGGAAGATCCCAGTTTGGGTGCAAACTGAAAAACAAGGCCTTACAGTAATTTTGCTATCAATGATAGAATTGCTTTAGCTTGGAAGAGAATATAATGCGAAAGTGATACTCTTCTTCTTTCTTAACTTTTAATTAGATTTGGTCCTAGCATATGACTTTATCAATAATTGCATACTTGCTTTGCATGAGCTCATACTCGTGGTTCCTCCTGTATTTGAGAGCTGTCCCTGTACGCTTCCTGCAAATAGACTCTCTTATTATCAACACCACACCTTTGAACAACATATTTCCTTTAGCATGTCATTAGTTTTATCTGTTGAAGGACTTTAAAGGACTGTTAAGAACGGGCAGCATAAATTGACATTTCCAATTTCACATTTAATTTGGATAGCAGAGGACATTGTCAAAGCATTCAGATCCTGCCTGTTAAGTTGATTGTAAAGATGCTGCTTATTTTATTAGCAGTGGGGAATGATGGGGTTTAAACTGACTTTTCTAGCACTAGGTAAACTTCCTTTTTCTTAAGTGTAACATGTAATAATTGTTGCCTGTGCAGCTGTGTTTGTTTATAATACTTTGTGGCTACAAACATAGCTAATTCCTGGTCACCCTGCTGCCTTGAGTTAAGTGCCAAGGTACCCCATGCATTAAGTGTCTAAGAAAGGAATACTAAGGGACAGCAAACTAAGTGGGGAGCCATCTAACCTAGGTAGATGGGGAAAAGAATGGGGCTTGACCCCAGAGTTACAAAGGTATTTAGGTACCTAAATCTGACTTACCTAAGCCTTATGCACCTGACTGATGATGAAGAGAGGCACTTACATGCACCTGGGTTTTGCAGCTGTGAGTTTTGGAGAGTTAGATGCTTTCTCACAAAAAATGAGCAAACCTCAAGAATCCAGTGGTTGGAGTACTCATCTTGGATGTAGGAGGCCAACATTCAAACTCTTGTGCTGCCTGATTTGGTGTGGGGACTTGAACTCAAGTCTCCCACAGTCAAGATGAGGCCACCAACCACCATTGTACAAAGTGGAAAGAGGTAATTTTGCACGGACATAAGTCTGTTTCCTGCTTTTCATAAGTTTGTTTTTCTGAACTTGATGATCTGTAAGGGCACAGGATGCTGACTGGGCAACATTAATTCTGAATTAAGTTTTTACCAGTGAGTTTCCTTTGATTTTTTTTTTTAAACAAAAGATAATCATTTATTTGTTTGTTTAAGAGTTAGTGATCATTGGTACATGAGTGTTGGGCTCAAGCCTATCCTCTGATCCCGTCTATGTCTTAATCCGTTGTTGAATAACATTTTCAATATTGCTTCCCCACAGAGGTGCTGGGTGTCTTACAAAGCCAATTATTAGTATTGGGCAATTTAGACTCTTGGGGCCAGCTACAGTATGAACCTAGTTGTGTGCAAAAAAAGGGGGTTTGGTATAATCTGCTGGTCTTTCAAAATGCTGCTTTTTTTGGTAGGAGTATCTCAGAAACCCATTCATCAAATTATCTGAAATTTGAATAGCTAACCCTGCTGTGTACATTTTAGAGTACTCAGAAGAGTCATCTTTTAAAAAGAAAGGTCTTCTTAACCTTAGCTAAGTGGGGCTGGTGCCCCCCATGATATTCAGCAAATCCTTGCCTGCATACTGAAGAAGAGAATAAAATCTCTCACTTTGTGTTTCATCTGCTTTTACAATGGCAGTAAAAAAATGTTATTGATCATGAAGTAGTAATATTCACATTGCAAACAGCAGTGGCTGTGTTTCAGACATCCTACTTATTTTTGTCACTGTACTTTAGAAGTACTATAAGTTAGCCATAAGAACATCACTGTAACAGTGATTCTAATTTAGTGCCAGCCTGGCACATAGTTGTTATTTTATGGGAAAAGTAAATAGCCTGTACAGCAAGCAGTATTATGGTGAGAACTATAAGACAATCTCAAATGATGAGTTACTATAATACAT
Source organism: Podocnemis expansa (assembly GCA_007922195.1). Classification (NCBI taxonomy): domain Eukaryota; kingdom Metazoa; phylum Chordata; order Testudines; family Podocnemididae; genus Podocnemis; species Podocnemis expansa. The sequence goes on from ML681990.1 coordinate 39,280,981, forward strand.
ATTTCATTTAAAAAGATCAGAAAGATTAACTTGGTACATTAGACTATTTAGATTTTCTAATAATATATGATCTCTCAGAAAAAAATACTGGAATGAAACTCACTTTCTGTAGGCTGCACTAACGTTATGTGATATTCCAAGAGATTCTTTAACAGAACACAACTCTACTAACATTTGAATAGTCCAAAATGCAGCTAGTAATCCTGCTGGCTCTAAAGTTACCAACGTCTGACTGTCACATTAAATCAGGTATACTGTATATGAGGGAGAGAGATGGGGTTACTATGAAACCAGTCAAGGAAAATCTCGCTTTCTAATTTATTTTTAATTTGCAGGAATCAACTTGGAAGGCTGTTATATAAATAACTCAATGAGGAGACTTACCTCCCTGTATCAAGAGGCTCCTGGTGTTTGTAGTCCAAAGACTATGCAGCATGTCCTTATTAAATACCACGATTTCCAAATATAAAATCTTAGAATTGGCAGCAAGAATGGAACTATTTCTACCCTTATTTAATCACACTGGACAAACCAGATTTTTTAAGACTCAGTGCCTCTGGAACAACTGGACAAGGTTATCTGATACACATTACACCAGCATAAATAAGATTAAAGATCCTATTATATCTCTGGAAACCAAACAAGTGTTCTAATGAGGCTATATTCCCTCCACACACTCTCCCACCGGCACTAAATATTTTTAACCTTAGTCCCATGTTTATATCCTACACACACATATAGGCAAAACTAAAGTCTTTAGCTTCTAATATCTTACATCTCTTCCCATATTTCCACATGTAATAACTGAATATCTTACTGTGGTTAGCCACAACAATGGATCTGATTTTACAGTTAACATAGGACAGACTATTTCACTTCTGTAATGATTCATATAAGCCTTCCACAATCAGCTTCCTAGATCCACTTGTAAATAGCTGTGCTCAAACAAATGAACAACAAATCAAAGCTTCCAAGAGAAATTACAGAATTGGAATTTGTATGCAAATTTGACTGTGAAGTCAGAGATAAATAAGGACTACGGATTCTTTTCTCATTACAACAGGTGATTTGACCTCACCTTCCACTATATGCTGTTCCCCAGTGTTTGAATCTAAACTACTGCACTGATTTGTTATAACAGTCTGACCTGATCCTATGACTTACACTTCCCGCATTTATTTTCCTCCGATTCTGTAAGTTCCCAATCTTCAAAGTCTCTGATGAAGATGGATTTTCTTCCCATGGAAGCTTGTGTGATTAATAAAGTTGTTATTCTTTAAAAATGCCACAGAACTCCTTGTTGGTTTTGCTGGACCCACTTGTAATTACTATCCATAATAGTAGAGCCTATAATAACAATGAGAAGATGGGTGTATTTGGGGATGAGATAGGAGAGAACACTGCAACTTGCAGTGACTTTAATTGAAATTCCTGTATTGAATAGGCAAATAATACAACGGGATATATATCAGATACCCTGCTGGTATAGTGAGCTGGCCAAAGGAGGACATGGAGGCTGCTGATGTGAAGACCCGGAAGCTCCTCACAATGTACGGAGGTTTCCACCCCAAATCCAACACCCAGAGACTACATCAGCTGGAAAGAAGGCGGGCAGGATTTGGCGAGTGTCAAAGCCACTGTCCTGGATGAAACCCACAGCATCCAGGAGTACATCAGTAAGATGGCACCCAAAGATGAACCGCTGAGAGAATGCCTGAGGCAGCAGCAGACATGGGAGGAAGATCAAGCAGAAGAAGTGGCATGGCAAGACAAGACCCTGCATGGGATGTACCATCAACAGATAGCTGAGGTGGCTGACATTGGGAAATCCTACCAGTGGCTGGAAAGGGCTGGACTAAAAGACAGCACTGAGACACTGATCATAGCAGCACAAGAACAGGCACTGAGCACCAGATCCATTGAAGCAGGGGTCTACCTCACTAGACAGGACCCAAGGTGCAGACTGTGCAGAGAGGCCTCAGAGACAGTCCAACACATAGTGGCAGGATGTAAGATGCAGGCAGGAACAGCATACACTGAATGACACAACCAAGTAGCTGGCATTGTGTACAGGAACATCTGCACAGGGTATGGGCTAGACCCTCCCAAGACCAGATGGGAGATTCCACAGAAGGTCGTGGAGAAAATAACAGGGCTAAGATTCTGTGGGACTTCCAGATCCAGACGGACAGGCAGGTACTGGCCAATCAACCAGACATCGTGGTAACAGACAAGGACCAGAAGACAGCGGTGGTGATAGATGTAGCAGTGCCAAGTGACAGCAACATCAGGAAGAAGGAGTATGAGAAGCTGGAGAAGTACCAGGGCTTGAAAGAGGAACTAGAGAGGATGTGGAAAGTGAAGGCCAAAGTGGTCCCAGGGGTGGTAGGAGCACTCGGGGCTGTGACTCCTAAGCTGGGAGAGTGGCTCCAACAGATCCCAGGAACAACATCAGAGCTCTCTGTCCAGAAGAGCGCAGTGCGAGGAACAGCTAAGATACTGCACAGAACCCTCAAACTCCCAGGCCTCTGGTAGAGGACCCGAGGTTGAGGAAGACACATACCACCCATAGGGGTGAGAGGGGAATTTATTTATTGGAATTTATATATATGTATGTATGTATAGTCATAGTAACATTCCATCAGTTGCCTATGTGGGGCCAGATTGCTCCTGGCTGCTCCAGAAGCAGAGCTGAATTAACTGGCCCAGGGGCCCCAAGCTGCCCACCCCCCCCACTGCGGGAGACCCAGTTGCCCCCAACTGCAACCCCCCCCTTGTATCTGGGCCGCATAGGCCCGCCCCTAACCCCCTGTACCTGGGGGGATGGGGGCCCTGGAGCCACAGGCACTCCTGCCTCAGCCCCACTTTGGCCACTGTGGTTGGGGGGTGTGGGATGGGCCTGCTGGTGCATGGTGGGCCAAGGCGGAAGTAGCAGAGGCTTCGCAGGCCGTGAGTCAGCCCCCCCACCTCTGGTGGAGCAAGGAGGCAGGGTGGGGCGGGCCAGCTAGCCCAGGCGTGGGGCAGAGTGCAGAGCCTGGCCTCTGACCCAGGGCTCCACTCCCCCCCCTTCCCGGTTGCAAGGCTAGCAGGGTTGGAATGCTCTCACCCTCCTGTCCTGCCAGCACTGAGCCAGGGGGGAGGGCAGATTATTGGGTGTTTACTGGCTGGAGCCTGGGCCCCATTTTTGGCTGGGGCTTGGAGCTTATGCCTCTCAAGACACTTTGATAATCTGGCTCTGTCCAGAAGTGCTTGACAGAAATAGCCAAGAAGGCTTCCCGCAGGCTTTGTGCCACTTGCAGTGATGAGGCAAGGGACAATGTCAGTCTATGCCCTCCTTCATCACACCTGAGGGAGCAAGATACCCCAGCGGTCACATGGAAGTGCTCCTAATCAATGGGCAGTACAGGTAGCTATGCAGTGTACAGGGGAGAATATGCTGCCCCCAAAGAAATGCAGAAGTGTTGTGAGGAGTGCCAGGAAAGCTGTTTCTTTGAGGTACAGTTCCTCCCCATGGCTCTGCCTTGCCGCTGTCTTCAATGCAGGTCAACCTTTATAAGGCTCCATGGGGCCCTGAGTGAGTAGGAATGCTTGTGTAAACAGTGACAAAAGAAATGTCTATGAGTTAGTTGAGAAATTATTCAGAAGGTAAGTATGGTGCAGTATGTGACTAGAGACTAACTGCTATGCTCAGTTTTGTATCTCACCATATCCTGATTTATTAAATGTCTTCTCCATTCTGCTGCACAATTATACCAAGAACCTTTTACAGTATCTTAAACAGCAACATTTTAATGCTGCTACAAATAATTATTTATTTTATAAGTAATTATGCAGGCAAAACTCTTGTCAGTCAGTGCATGAGATCCACTTTAAAAGTGAATTCATGTTGGCTATTGCCTTTTACCCTTCTATTTTAAGCAGAGGGGATGTGCATGCCAACAATGCATGTGAAAAGCTGAATCCCAGAGTTCAAGTAAATAAAGGGAAAAAACAAAGAAACAAACAAACAAAATAGGATTGTACAATGGCACAGAATGTTGCTTTTTTGTTTTAAATCAGAGTGGACATGACTCTTAAAAGTTTAAATTTTAATTATCATACTGTTAAGGTTTGGCTACATTTAATAATATTTCATATTATGAAACAAAATCTTCCTCTCGTCTCTTGGGAAGGAGTTTAAAGCATCTGTGATTATAAAACTAATTTAGAGTCACCCTCTGTGGAAGGTTGCTGGATAATGCAAAGGACTTTAACATCTTTTGAAAACCTGCAATTGCATAAATTGGAGTGACATTACTAATTAAGGTATTTCTTGAATGTGTCAAAGATGCTCTCAAAATACAAAAAATATTAAATCACTGTGTGATGCTATGGTGGATATAATATACTCTAATAATTATATACATATATTAGGAAATTATATAGATCAGACAATTACAACATAAGCAAAATACTGTTGCATAAAAATGATTAATTTGGTCTTTCCATGTATGGCTGCTGGAGAGATTGTCTGGGTCTCTTCTTCCCTATTATCTTGAGATATTTTCTACTGCATCCATTTACTTTTTTTCCCTTTTTTAGTTCCTTTTCTAAATTTTGTTGAGCCATCATTGGAAAGCTCCTTGATGTTTAGCACCCTTTCTCTTGACACTGCATAAATTAATGGTGAAACAGAAATAGTGAATAATCGCAACAAAGGAGAAGAGCTTCTTATTATTAATACATAGAGTAAAGGAGGCAAGCAGGGTCTGCTTTTTTACATTTCTAACAATGCTTTCCTATCTTGCGTCATTTTCACATTGATCAGTTTAACTGATGTCTCTTTAGGCACTAATTGCTCTATTGATTAATCTGAATTGACTGGTCACACTGGTTAGCTTGGGGGAAAAAAGAATATTCCTAAGAGGTAAAAATTTTAATTGTATTGGTAATTACTTTAAAGCTTTTATTTTACTTTTGCCAATGACTATTTCCATGGAAACAGGAACAGGTACAGCAGCATTTAGCAGAGCTGTTCAGAACTCTTGGCAATGTCAGCCATGGCTGAGGTGAAAGGACAATTATGCAAACTACACTTACAGATTTTTATGAGTCCTGAAGTTTCTAGTGCTTTACCATAGTAATATAGTAAGAGGTTTTATCGTAAGGATGTGACACCTACATACATACATAGTATGGTCTTGATTTTGCCCTCAGCTGCACACAAGAGGATTCTGAGAGTTGGTTGGCAGACAGACAGAATTTCCCTTGAGGACTTGGAGCCCTAGTCTATAGTGAGGGCAAATTCAGCGGCAGTCGACCGCCAATTATGCAAGGAACATAAAATTTCTTGTGTAACTAGTGGCGACTTTTAAAGCTGCCACTACACATTAGGGAAAAGCCGACTGCAAATCACTTGCGGTCGGCTTTCCCCTATGCCCCCTGACTCCCAGGACTTCCAGGGCCAACCTCCAAGAGTGGCAGGGTGAGTTCATACTCACCGCAAACCGCTTCTGGGTGGCAGTGAAAATGCCACTGTCAGTGTAGACATACCCTGACTCAGGAACTTTTCCTGGGTACTCTTGGCCTGAGTACACAACACTTTGGCCTTGTCTACTAGAGAATCTTTGAAAATTTTCCCACCACAGCTACCAGTTCATCTGAAATGATAAGCAAACTGACTATTTTTATATTTCTGATAGTTCAACATATCCATATGATTTTCAACTTTTTGTCAAGCAGTGACACAGACAATTTAGTGTGCTATCAATGCAACTGTGGAAGCTTCCTAAAAATCGAATACCTTTTAGTATTTTGGACTCAAGTTGTTTTCTTTCTTTCTTTCCAGCCTTACAGAGGTTGTCTGTATTTTTGTGTACTGCTTTCACTTGCTTCACAAGCAGAAATTATTTTGGATTCCTCTGATTAGTTATTCAGTAGAGGATGTTACTAGTTTTTATGAAGTTTCTGTATTTTGTGAGGCAGGTTTTGACCATCAGTTATGATTTAAATAAAGCATGGATAAGGGGCAAGGCAGAAGAACTATAGTGCAGTTGAGCTTTGTACAAATAAAAATACCCCATGAGGACAAATAAAGCAAGTTGGCTGATACATATGATTTCATAGACTAGTCCAATGAATTGTGTTTCTACGATTAAATAGAGGTCATGATTCAATACTGTTTGTATTTCTAGAAATATGGACATTTCTAACTGTGTAAGTTATTGCTGAAACATAGTTCAGAACAAATATTCCTCTGTGTTTCACCTCTAAATGGTGATTAAGTTCTGAGAAACTGCTTTTAAATCTTTGTCTCGCAGATAGATTAAGGCTTGGTGCCTGCTTTAGCACTCCTTAACGCTGCTATATGTTGTAAAGTTTCAAGATTCTCGTTTATTTTAAAAGAAAAAAATACATTCAATATATAAATAAACCATATAGTAGCTTGGAATGGGGTAGGAGGAAAGAACTAGGTACTCAGAACTTTGAAATTAGACCACTAATTTAAATACCTCAATAAGGGTTTAGGAGCCTAACTTTAACTTTAGATATTCTTTAAAAAGATTCTTTCTTAACAGTCCTATCATGCAACAGCAATACCCTAAGTCAAGGCAAGTAAAATAAGTGACAGAGAAATAAACAGAGGCCTTTTGCCCCTAAAACAAATAATTCTCTATCCTTCATTCTTTTTTAAGGTGCAGAAGTTAATTTCATACCAAGAAAAAACCCTCAGGATTTATGGAGTTATATGTTCCCGCCAGTGGTCCTGTCCTTAATATGTCAAAGGGATTTAGAGCCAGGATTGATGGCCTCAGCTTTTTCAGAGAAGAAGGGAAATGGAGGACATGCTGTCCAACAAAAATAGAAAAATTATTATTGGTAACGGCTCTTATATTTTCCTTCATTGTAACCTAGGAATGCGCTTTGCTGTCTGGTTACATGATTTTAAATTACTTCCAGCAATAAACTATAGAAAGAGAAAAAATTCTGTTTGGATGGATTCCCACATTTAATACACTTGAAAACTTTAAAGACTATAACATCCTATAGAACCTGCCTGGGCTTTCTTGTGTGTTACAGCTTGGTGACACAAACCACATGATCAAACAAAAATGGTTGGTAATAGATCAGAAACATTTGTAGGAATGGGAAGGAAAGGGAAAGGTCTTCTACAGTCCTTTACTTCACTCTCCCACACTTGAGCTATGTCTAAACTACAAGTCAACCTATGTTATGTTGGCACACAGCCACCACAGTAACTACATTGCTCATGCCTGTCAATGCTTTGTTCCTTGGCTTGGTGGTGCTTGTAATCACCAGGGGTATGTCTACGCTGGAGCCTTAGGTCAACTTAGCCATCCTTAAGTGGACCTAAGAAAAGCTCCAGCCATGTTTGGAATTAATTTAGTTGACTTAAATGCTTCCTTAAATTGACTTAATAATTCCACCTTAGGTAGTCGACTTAAGCCAGTGTAAATGCGGTTTAGGCTTAAGTCAACTTACTTGGCCTCTAGGCCCCCTTGCACACTCCCTTGCCACCAGGAAGAGCCTGCCCTGGCCAATTACAGGGCAGGACAAAGTCCTGTCCACCCTGCTCCACAGAGCTGGCCAGGTCTGTCATCTGCCATGCATGCAGGGTCAGAACCAGTGCCAAAAGGGGGCCCCAGCATGGAGCCACCAGGGGATCTTGGATCTCCTGGCCATCTGAGGGGACAAGGCCATGCAATCCCACTTACAGGGCAGCCAGTGCAACCAGCAAGCAGCATCGCCTAAGGCCTAGCAGACAAGAGTCACACCTGGGATAACTAGCAGGTCCGGGTAAAGACCAGGGAGACCATGCTCTGCCAGGGCAGCCACTACCAGCTGCCTCTATTACAGGGAGTTGTACACCTTCCTGGGGTGGGAGGCAACACTCTGCCAGCCCACACCATTGACTCCACCGAGCCCACCTCCCTCAATGATGACCAGGAGGAGGTCTCAGTGGATGGGAATGTGGAGCTGGAGTAGGGGAGACTGGCACCCAGCCACAGGGCACCTTGCAGGCCATGGACACTGCCAACCTGGAGCTTATCCCACCGCCAGACCTGGGCATGCAGGAGGAGGCTCCCCACACTGAGAAAGACTCAGGTGAGAGGACGTTGCAACAGACCCCTGCTGGTGAGTGCTTCCTCCCTGAGGGCATGTTGGTGTAGGCATGTGGAACAGGGACTGTGGGGGGGAAGGCCCAGGGACAGGCAGGGTCCCGGGGGCGCACGAGGAGGCAGAGGGGCTGGGTGGTGGTGGGGGATTCAGAGCTGAGCAGAGTGGGGGTGTTTCTGGAGATGGGATGGAGGCACTGTAGGTGTGAGTGCCAAGGCCAGATAGCATGCATTTGATGCTGTTGGCACATAGCCACAGGAGATGCCCCAGACGTCGGGCTTCCTGAGGCTCACCACCATGGGTACTGCACCTGACCTGTGCAGCAGAACATGGTGGCATGTACTAAGCAGTCTCTGTCCCAAAGGACAGGGTTTGGAAATCAGGGGGAGGGATGGTCATGAGACAGTTGCTGCTGTCAGGCAGCACACCACGCTACCTAACAGGAGGAACTCTGTTTTTTGCTTCTGTTCCGCAAACCCTGCTCCTATAACACGGGATGCTCCCAGGGTACGCCCAGTCCATACAAGGAGGAGGAGGGGGCATCAGTTGTGGGATGAGCTTTTCTAGAAGCAGCTCCATTTGATAGAGCAGGCCCATGCAGACCTGAGGGCCTGGCAGGAACAGGATGCCCCCTGGAGAGTTGAGCAGGCTGTGCTCGAATGTGTGCTCAATTTGATCGAGTGGCAGACTTGCGCCCTTGAACACCTTGCATGGGGCCTGTACCTCACTCTCCCTATACCCCCAACCTCTGCAGCTCTTATCCCCTCACTGCCCTAAGCCTTCCTCCCCGGCTCATTCCCCCCATCAATAAAAGCCATGTACAATATTATTTTGTGTGTAGTGCATTTATTGTGTTGGGGACAGTGGGGAGAGGGGTGAGTAGGGTGGGGAGGTGACAGTGCCTAGGAGGCTGACCCCTCAGTGCTACTTGCTAAGGAAGTGGGCCTTCAGCATGGCCCGGAGCAGCACCACTTGCCGCTGGGCCTGCTGTGTCTGTGTCTGCGGCATGGCATTGTTGGGCTGCTGGAAGTCAGCAGCAAGCTGTTTGGCCTTGGCCTCCCAGATGTAGGTGACCCTTTCCCCATACAGCTCACAGATGTTGTGCAGCACACAGCATGTGCTGATGACTTACGCGATGATCATCTCACCAAGTTATAAGTGGGTCAGAATGGCCCTCCAGAGTGCCTTCAGATGGCCAAAGGCATGCTCACTGAATGTCTGGCAGCTGTTGAGCCTCCAGTTGAAGAAGGCCCTGCTGTGCTCACATCCAGGTTGGCCGCGTAGGGCTTTGTGAGTCAAGGCAGCAAGGGGTAGGTGGCATCCCCCAGGATGATGACAGGCATCTGCACATCTGGGAGGGTGATGGCTCAGGAAAGGAGGTGCTTGCCTGCATGTGCTGGTACAGGCCAGAGTTCCACAGGATGTGAGCTTCACGCCCCTTCCCTGGCCAGCCCACAGCGATGTTCATGAACAGCCTCCACTGATCAACAAGGGCTTGCAGGACCACAGAGTGGTAACCTTTCCTGTTTGTGTAGGCTGCAGCCTGGTGGTCTGGAGTTTGGATGGGGATGTGGGTACCATGCAGTTGGAGACGCTGAGTCCAGCGAAGCTATCCAGGAGGTCCTGCAGGTTGCCTGGGTCACAGTGCAGCCTAGCAGGACCCTGTTGATGGCCCTGCAAACCTGCCTCAGGATAGCCCCCACAGTGGACTTGCCATTCCCAAACTGGTGGGCTACAGAGTGGTAGGAGTCTGGGGTTGCCAGCTTCCAGACTGCAACGGCCACTTGCTTGTCCATGGGCAGGGCGGGTTGGAGCCAGGTGTCGGTGTGCTGCAGAACTGGGGTGCGCTCGGTGACCAGCTTGAGGAAGGTGCTCTTCCTTTCTCATCATGAAGTTCTGCAGCCACTGGTCATCATCCCAGATGATGAGGACAATCCGGTCCCACCAGTTACTTCTGGTTTCCTGTGCCCAGATGTGCCAGTACACAGAGGGCATCCTGCGTATGCCAGCTCCTGGGTTCAGTGAGGAGGTCAGCCTGCCCCTGCTCTGGTGGTTGCCCTGCAGTGTTTGCTTCAGAGCCAGAGAAGTCTAACCATTAAATGGCAGGTATGGGGCGCTGTGCTGGCACATCGGTGGGGCATGCTGGGGCTCATGACCTCCTCAGGCTCCATCTTGCCAGGCACAGCGGGAGGGTGCTGTGGTAACTTCCTGTTTTATAGGAGTAGCTAGGGGAGGGAAGCATTTCTCTGGTGCAATGTGGGACAACTATCCACAAGGTACCACTGCTAAGTCAACCTAGCAGCTGCCAGTGTGGATGTGGGCAGTCTACAGGGCTTTTGAATGTGGACACTCTAAGGTAGAGTAGACCTCATTAAGTCAACTGAACAGACCCTCCAGTGTAGACATATCCGAGGAGTGCTTGTACTGTCAGCATGAGGCACTGTGGGAATGCTTCTGAAAGTAACAGTCATTGTAAACAATGCTGCAGTGCCCTAACTACATTGACCTTGACTCTACACCACTTGTGGAGATGGAGTTAATAAGTAGGCATAGCAGGAGCGAAATCTAAGCATAGACACTTCCAAAGTTAGGTCAGCATAAACTACTCTCTGTCAACCTACCACTGCAATGTAGACTAGACCTCAGCCTTTTACAGTCCTGTTGATATCTCCACATAACATGGCTGAAAGACCAGAATTTTACTCTTTACTTGGCCTCAACTCTTTTTCATGAAGTTGCACTTTGGCTATATACTCAGCTGTCAGAGGAAATATGCCAGGAGACAGAGTAAGCCTCTGCAGTACTGATCCTTTAAGGAAGCCTTTTGGAAAATTTAAAATCAAGAATATTTATAAACCTGCATGAAAGCAGATACAAAAGACTCCTGTACATTCAAAAGACTTTCTAAGAGATCATCTCATCAAATTAAAAAATCTCTTTGCAATTGAGAAACTAGAAAAACCAAAAAAGATCCCATGGTACTAAGTGAATTGGGTTTTTGGAAGACAGAGGGCCTCAGTTCAGTCTCTTTCACAGAAAAACTTAAGGCAAAAGCAGTGTGTCTGCTAATTATATATAGCGTGCTTCAGAATAGAATGAGAATAGCACAGATAGGAACACTTACCTTTACTGCAGGGGTCTCAAACACACAGCCTGAGAGCCACATGCGGCCCCTAAAGCTATTTCATGCAGCCTGCAACAACACTATTGTTACCAATATTTGCAATATTGTTGTATGAAAAGGTTTCAGTGGTGTGGCCCTCAGGCTGACATACTAGTCCTCATGTGGCCCTCTACTAGTCCTCATGTGGCCCTCATGGTGGTTTGAGTTTGAGACCCCTGCTTTACTGGCTTATATGGAAGAAACAAACAGTTCAAGAAAAAGACCAAGCAGAAACAGATCCTGCCGGTTTTTGAGTGTATAATGCCAGCAGGCAAATAATTCCTGTCTTGGGATAAGGAATCTGAAAGTATAAGCTGGAATATTAGGTTGATCAGAGCATGTCTGCCACTGAAAATTAGTTACATATGAACTAATTTTGTCTGATTTTTAATTAATTTTAATACCATGATTTTGAAACTTCAACACAAATTCTTATCTCATGGAGTGCAACTCTTGCTTAGGAGATGCTGGAAAAGAACCAGGTAAGGGACAGAGGGGAAAACATTTAATAGAAAAATATGATGGACTAGAAGGACTATAAAAACAAACAAACCAAAATCCAACAAAGGAGGAACTTTGTTCAGTAGAAACTTAGCTTTTTGGAGTACAGTTATGTCTTTAATGCGTAGTGCACATATACTGGATTACCAAATCAGAATTCTCAATTGTCTTAAGTTGCTAGTAGTGTTTTACGTTCCCTTTGCAGGTAATGTGTTTAAGTCTGTTTATAAATGAGTGAGATCCTCACCCTGGTCGTGCTGAATACATCCATCCTGAGGTATGGTCCTCATCCTGGGTTCGGCTTTATTCCAAACTTAGGTAATGAAGCCGTGAAGCAATATTGTATTGACAACAAAAACTATCCTGAGTTAAGGTTTATCGCTGCAGGATTTCATATGTATCCCTCCTAGATCTTGCTTTCTTCAGAATCTCAGCTTTTTATGTAACTGACATGAAACTATGAGACCCATCTGTTCTAATTGCTGGGTTGAATCAGCAGAATATCACTTTACTTACAAGAGGAGTCATAAAATCTGACACAGGGTCGCATTGAGGAAAAGTGTGATTTTTATTCTAAATCGCCTTTTCAGTCAAGAACAGCGGTAAAGGTTTTGCAAATGAGACCTAACGTCAACTCTTCTCAAAGACTGCTACCAAATAAAATGATTTGAATGGTTAATAGTACAAATATGATTGTACAGTTTTTCTTTATGCTTTGTCACTTTTTAACTGGTAACCCGTTATGTTAGTGCAGGAAGACCACAAGCCTATAATATGCTGAATGCTTTTTTGTTTCATATTCATCTTTCCCTATTTCTCCAGTAGGCATCTGCTACCTGCAGCCCTTCTTCACCCCAACCAAATGAGGAGGAGTAGGCAAAGCTTGTCAATAAGTCAATCTGAATGATTTTTTCATCAGAAGTTCAAATAAAGGGGCAATGTCGCAGGGTAGCTGGTCCCTGTGAATAGACTATGCCCAGATCCCCAGGCCCGGAGCAGGTGAACCCAGTTCAGTTTATTTAAGGGGGCTGGGATACACCTGGGCCCGTAAAGGGCTGCTAGCAGATAGCTAGGGAAGGGACTGAGAAAGGCTATATGGAAGGAAAACGACACTGTAGTGGAGCTAGTGCTTCTGGTGGGTCCCTGGAATGAGGGGCTCAAGGAATGTTGGGCCTGTTGCTCCAGGAGAGGAGCAGAGCTGATTGAAACTGGGAAGCTACTAGGAGCTGTTAGCCTTGAAGCCAAAGATAGAGTTGACTGTTTTACCTGTTTGCAAACTTCTGTAATCCAATGAACCTCCTTGCACGAGTGTGACAGCACACAGCCTCGTGTAACAAAGCTACCACACGCTACAGCAGACACATCATGCTATATCAATGACATAATTATTGCCCACTGAGCAACACTAACGATGGAAGGAATGCTTATTGCTGAAACAGATTTTGCTCCCTCACATACGTACTGAAACAGTGGGTTTTACTGCATCCCTGCTTTGGAGCGGTTTCCATTATATAGAGGGGTTACCGTAGTTTGATTCAGTAGCTCTCAGCACCCCACTGTTCCAGCATCCCTGCTTCCACATGTGAAATTGAACTCCATGCAGCATAACCAAGCTGTCACTGTCAGTCATGTTTCCCTCAACATTTCAGCAGATACTGGCACATGATCAGGAAGAGTTTAACTGTTGGCCATAACATTGATGTGATGCTATGTTATATTTTTAAAAAATGTATTTGTATTACAGTAGCACTCAGGGTCCAAAGTGCTAGGCCCTCTATGAACACTTCATAAAAAATGGCTGCTGCCCAAAGATCTTGCAACTTAGATGAAGTTAGGTATTATTTTTCCCATTTTACAAAAGGGTAATAGGATACAGACTGATTTTAATGATTGCCCAAGGTCATACATCAATAGTGTTCATGGCAGAGTCAGGTATAGAGCCTAAATCTCTGAAATTTTAGTCCACTGCCTTAACCACAAAACCATCCTTCCTCTCTAAAACAAAACCAAGTGAGAGACTGTGACTTCAATTTAAATATTTAAAACTGACAAAGCAAACATGAAGGTTTATAATGCATCTTTATTAAATAAACATACCTGATGCAGAATAAAAGTACTTCAGTGCCAGCACGTTTTTGTTTATTTTGAAAATTTCTCCTTGGTTGGATAGATACAATTAAATGTCAGTTTGTTTGAAAGTTATAACTAGAGACATGTTTTCTGTCAATAGCTCCTGTGCCACTAGGACTACTTCTGTTATTAAAATAACTTGTTCCATGCGAGAGCAGAGATCCCACTGCTTAAAAACACAGCCCTGTCACACTCTAAATTGTTCTGCTTAATGGCATTAGATGCACTAGTTTGTCCCAATCAATGGTTCTGCTGACGTCCTAGGTGCCAACTGAGAGCCAGAACAGGTGGGTCTTCCATAAACAAGAATTTGAATGGGAAATGTTAGGCCATGTAAATATTGTGCCAAAGAATAGATCCTGCATCATGGCACTTCTCTTATAAACTCTATTTGGCCAAGGTTTACGACCTGCCTAGATGTAGAATTATTCTACTCAGAAACATTACCATGGGGCTGAAACAGGGCCAAAGGAACTGCCAAAGGAAACAGAAATTCACAGTCAGACCTGTTTAAATTAGGGGTTAGGCAAATCACTGACCTGAATCTTTGGCTATCCTCCCAAAACAAACTGACTTCAAACCTTTCCTGTGGTTCAGCTCCTGTTGGATTAGGCACTGCCTATTCCTAACAGCTCCCTATTTTCCTCTCCTTGATATGACTCTTCCAACCGAGCTGCTTCTTCTGCCATTGTAATCATCCTAGACACACCTGTACCCCCCCTACATTTGGAAAGAACTGACTACAGAACCCCATAGCTGTGGCATCCTCAAGCCTGTGAACTTTGAATTCAGTGATAACTTTAGCCCAATCACAAGGCTGCCAGAGCGATAGTTATAGCAGTGTGTATGTGTGTGAATGAGTGAGAGAGAAAGATTTAGAAAGCACAACAGAACTTAACTTGAGAATCAGACCTTAGGAGGGCTGGAGAGCCATGGAAAAACTGCTTGAAGATATTTGGATAACTGCATTTGCTTGCCCATCTCTGATTAGCCATGGTTCAAAAAACCACACATTACTCTACCCATGAAAATTAATAAAATCTAAAACCTTTCCAAGCCCAACTGTACAATACTGCCCTCACTGAACCATTAAACTTATTTAATTAACTTGCAATTACAGAAGAATTCTAGCACAGAGTAATGATGAGAGAAAGCAGAGTCATTCTGACTGTGGCCCTGTCATCTAGTGCTGCAGAGTGAGAGATTGTCTCTATTCCACCGGCAGCCCAATTCCAAGGGTTTGGATTCGTGGCTGGAACAGTTCACTGTCTACTATGGGCTGAAATCTGGTATATATGATATCTAAACTTTACACTGCTTTAAATAACTGCGGTAACTTATGAGAGATGTCTCTAGGCACATGAATATTCCCACTGGCCTCCATGTATTTATTGTACTGCAGGATCAGGTCCTAAAGGAAAAATTGCCAAATGGCAGCACAGGACCCTGGCATGTTTTACAGCTTTGTCATTGTCTGGTGACTAACTGTGAGAATAAATAGCACACACACAGTATGTTTCAGTAGTCAGTGCTCTTAGGTTGGTGGGGAATCAGTAGATAATGTCTGCTGCTGTCTTCGCCATATGAGACGAAAGATTCTGAATGTCAAAGTGCAGTGACTCAGACTCTCTGGAGAACAACCAGTGACTTGGATTGGGTTTCATAATGAATACTGAAAAACCCGACTGAGGTATGTGCATATTACTCTGTGACTGCCTAGCACAATGGCACTGTTCTTATGGGATTAGACTGGAAAGGCTTTTGCTCCTTCCTACTACCGCTGTGCTCCTGAAGGTTGCCCATGTTAGTGAACAGTAAAATGCCCTCTATGCAGCAGTCTTTATCTCAGTAAAGTGCAGAGCATTCTCATGATGGAAGATATTTATGGGACTATAGTGGAGCAGGTATATAATCTAATATGCAAGTCAAACACAAATCACCAGATTTTCTGACACAGTGTATATTATTTAGCGACTTGCTTCATTATCCTCATTACTAAGCTACTTGCATGCATAGATGGTTCTGTATGACTGGCTTAATTTTTGGCACAAAATTTCCTTTCTCCTCTTTCAAGGTATTGCTCTGGATGGTGTTAAGTTAAATTACTTTACATATTTGTTTGAGGTTCCTGTAATCTACTTTGGGCTAAACATGTCCGGATAGTAATTCCCGCGGCTGCATTTTTGTTAGATTTGTTTCTGTTTTGAAAATGAAATACAAAGATTGGGAGGAAAAACACCCAATCATTTCTATTGGTTTAATGGAAATGGTTTAAAAATGCAAATGTTATGGTTTTCAGAGTTCTTTTGAATATAGGGAAGTGTAAGTATTGTGAAAGTAATGCTGTGTTGTTATTGCCCTTTAACCATAATGTTTGCTATCCTGAAACTATAATTGATTGCACAATAATTTACAACCAGTACATACAACATAGAAGTATTCTAACCAATTTTTAATGGTACTTAAAACTGATATTTCAATATACAACTATTATCATACTGACTTCGAGATTTTTCATCACAAAAAAGTAACATTCATCATCTTACAAAATGTCTTTTTAGAGCCCGTGCATCGGCTCTCAGTAAGAGTTCCAAATTTTAAAACTGCTCCCACTGATAACAGACACTGACTACCATTGCTTATGTATTTATTACTGGACTCTGAATTCCATTTGAAAACTAAATCAATAGGGAATCCCTAAAATGGATAAGTACTGACCAGGACACAAAGACCAGTGGTTAAATACAAAAATCTAACCTAATCTGACTAATGCTATCTTGAAGATTTAGAAACTGTAAGAAGTAAATCTTTAAACATAATGGCACATATTAGAGCAAAGTTACCCATGGATCCATGCATAGTGCTTCTGTGTCTCTTGTATTAAGAGAACAGTAATATCCTCTTTCTATCACAAAACTGGTCTCACAACTGATAGCATCATTATGTTGTGCTTAGTTGGAATTTCAGAAGAGAAGAAAATCTAATAATATCTTTGAATCATTCAGAGTATGAATATTCTCATCCTGAAAAGCTTATGGATGACCTGAGACATTGCACATACCTTTGGAGGACCGGAGCCTTAGACTGCAAACACCTTATGGCAGGAGCAAATCTATTAAATGTACATAACTCGTTTTAAGAGACATTGCTCAGTTTGTCCCAAAAGTGTCTACATTTCACGCATCAGCATTCCCTTGCTTTATTGATAATTTTTTACTTCTAACATAAATATGAAACAGAAGTTATACAATTTATTCACACTATAGGAATGAATCTCACTGCATTTAAAATTTCCTGAAGCTATACTCTAAACAGGCTCTTGCTATTTATAGCCATTTTAAATAGCTGGGATGATTTTTGATTTTTAATGAATCTGTGTGTGTATGTGCATATATTGTCTATATAAAATGATTTGAGAAGTTGAGGGCTGTCTAGGTATCTTCTTTTATTCTGGGACTACACTGTTTAGTTCTGGATGGCTAAGACTACAGGTGAAACAAAATGTGTTACTCTATTCCTCCAAAACCAAAACAAAGAAGGAGTTCTGTGGCACCTGTAAAGACTAATTAATTTATTTATTGCATAAGCGTTTGTGGATGTAATCACACTTCAGATGCATTAAATGGAAAATGTGGCATGCTAGCTGTAAATATATACATACAGAGAAGCATGGGACAGAGACAGGTTAACGGTCTATCTCCCTGGATATTTTAATTTAGCTTGTTACCCACTCTTCTCTGTATGTATATATTTTAAGTAAACATGCCATATTTTCCATTTCATGCATCTGGTGATGTGGGATCACACTCATGAAAGCTCATGAGATAAATGACTTCATTAAGTCTTTAAAAGTGCCACAAATTTTTTCAGTGAAACTAAAATTGACTACATTCAATGTTGGATGGGGGCAACAGCCACAGGGAATTTCCCACACTCATCTGCCTAGCTCCATTAGTAGCTGCATTAGGCAATTTACAACAAACATTGCTAAAGAGTAATCTGCCCCTACACAAAAGATATGGTAACCTTATGCATAAGGCAGGTGTCTGGAACAGTTCATGGAGGGAAAAAAAGGACAACGCTGGGGAATTAACATTAGTTAGGATAAAGATGCACTGGTAGATACCGGACAGGAATTCTCAGTTCAAGTGAGATGAGAAACTTGTTTACGGGGTCACTGTAGTGACAGTATACTGATGATGAGTCAAGAGGTACTTTGATTATAAGTCTCTATTTTTGACTTTGGGAGCTGAAGCTTCTCAGTCTTGGTTCCAGCCCTTCAAAAGGTGAGTTGTTTTGAAGAGAATGACTTGTATGAACATGCAAAAATTGTACTGGCTTAATGGTTTGGAAAAATATATGAACAATGAGTAGCATAATATATTGTTGGCCTAATAACAGTGCATCTGTAGATCCTAACAAAGAATACATTTGGATAGCTGAACATTAGACAGTCAGAATGTGTAATTCCCATATGCATATGAGAGTATTTAAATAAACATTTGAAGGCATAATCAAGCTTATGTGCATTTATTTAAATATAATCAATTGTACTTAATTCTGAACTAAAGTAAACTACCCTTACCCCAAAGTTTAAGCCATTTATTGAACTGAATGGTAACACTAATGCTCTTGAACTGAACTTGTAATTGACCTCATGATTCCCTCAGTGGAATGGAGTAGCACACAGATCGTTAAACCTCTAGCGGCTTGTCTTCAGGTACAGTGCTACAGCTGCATTTTCTACACAGGGGGTTAGGTTGGTATTACTACATTGCTCAGGAGCATGGGTTTTTCTCACACCCCTGAAGTAGTTATACCAACATAGGTCTATGGTGTAGATTTGGTCTGAAATCTGGTGTAGGCAGGTAGCAGTCAGAAGTCATTACTATCTTATGGCTCCTCAGCGGCCTACATAAAGAGTATGGCTTTAGTCCAGTTCTTAATGGGCACACAAACTAATGTACAGAATCATCCATTCCTACTGACACAATCCTAGAGAAGTGGCCAAAAATTAAATGAGCATGAAAATGTCATCCTTAGAAGTGGTTCCTTTAGAATATGATGAAGGAACATAAGGTGACCAGCATGTGGAAATCTACCCTGCTGTTCCCAGTGCTGTCTGTCTCGTAGCTCAGCAGAAGTTCAGACTCCAGCATCGTCAATCTGGCATCTTGCATTAGCAACAGATTTCACTAAAACATTTCACAAACTAAGAAAACAAAATGCGAAAACAGTTACTACAACATATTGCTGAGATTTAACATGCACAGAAGAGTAAACGATGTAACAAACAAATCTGTTAGCCACATTGCACGTATATTTACATGTTATGAAACATTAAAGTTAATAGCATATTCAGTAACATAAAATGCTGCTTTTGTAAAAAGGGGTCAAATGTTTTGATGGGAAATACAACTTCAAACATTCTAGTTTTCTGTGTAATACCCCAACCATCAGATGCCATTGATATTAGTGTTTAAGTAGTTGAATAGAACCCACTCAAACATGATTTCCATTTTTTTGGGAACTTGACATGTGGCACTGTGACCTTTCCTCCTGCTCTTCACTAAATATATTGGAGATAATGGGTACATTGGAGCAGTAACTAACAAGGCTGCTATGATGAACAAAGGCCTGGAACATGCCAGATTGTGATATGAGTATGAAAAGTTAGAGGGAACATTGGGCCTTTCATGGGAGAAAATCCCACTTTGGAAGTGGGATTTTTCTCCCACAAAAGCTCACGCATGAAATAAATCTGTTAGTCTTCAAGTGCCACAGGACTCCTTGTCTGTCTATTTTAAGAGCTGTTGGTTTGTTTTGCATACACAGATAGTCTCAGGCTAAAGGCTGCAGCATCTTGTGCATAAAAGAGAAGCTATGAAGTGACTGTTTTACAGTGATGTAGACCAAATTTTTGGTCACTCGTGGTGTTGCAACAATCGGGGGGGGGGGGGCAGTGCTGTTGGGGCCAAAAGCCATTGACCCATACTTAGGGTTACCAAAACATGGAAGGGAAGACACTGGAGAACACATGGAGAAAATGTAGTATTAATATAATATTCTTCTGTTTTTCAGGGGGCCCTAGAACACTTCCTCCCAAAAACAGGGTGTTCCAGCATACCCTGTAAGTAAAAAGCCGGACAAAATTGTGTATTTTTAAAATGCCTGCTGGACGTGAAAGTAAAAAGGAGGCCATATCTGCCTTTTGACGGACACCTGGCAGCCCTCCAGACTGTAAACCTTGTTGCATGAGCTTTCATGGGAGAAACTCCCACTTTGTCAAAGCTCAAGCAAGAAACATGTTAGTCTTTAAGTGCCACAGGCCTCCTTGTTTTGTTTGTTTGACTGAAGCAGACTAAAAGGGCTGCCCCTTTGGCTATCTCAAGAAACCCACTTCAATCCTGAGAGTTCAGCAGCCCCCCCGCACTATCTATTTTACAGCTTTTCTCGCCTCCCTTCCCCCAGCCTCCGTCTCTCTCTCTCTCTGTCTCCTTTTCAACTTCTACCTTCCCTTTCCCTTCTTGCCTCCCTCTTCCTCTCCCCTCCCCCCACCCTTTCACGCAACGCAACTTGCTAAGGCTTCGGCAGCGGCGCGCAGTGATTGGCTGGCGCCGCGCCCCCCTCGCCAGACCCTCGCTCGTGATTGGCTGAGGCCCGCCGCGGCACGAGCCGGGTTGTCCGGCTCTGGGGTGGGGCAGAGGCGAGCCCGCCCTTGCCGCCGGGCGGCGCTGCAGCGTCTCCCCTTGGCTGGGCGGCGGCGCCGTCGCCTCGCGCGCTCCCGGCAGGCGGCAGCTGGGCCGCTCGCGCCTGCGCGGGGAGCGGGCGAGGGGGCGGGCGCGCGGGCGGCGGGCCGGGTGAGGAAGGAGCGTCTCGCGCCCCCAGCGGCCGTTGGCGGGGCGGGCTGCACGCGGCGGTCGCTATAGGAGGCTGAGGCAGGCGGGGGCGGCTCGGCGCGCGCGGGCCGGGCCCCGCGGACTCGCCGTGCGTCGCTGCGGCCGGGGCAGGAAGTGACTCCTCAGCCGGAGCGCCGGGCCGGGGAATGTGACTGGCCCGGGAGCGATTCGGCAGCCGCTGAGCCCGGCGTCGAGGCCGCCGCCGCCCGGCCCAAAGCGGCCGCATCCGCTCGGCCCAGGGGCAGGAAACTTGGCCGGGCTGAAAATCCGCCGTCGGGGGAAGGCGATCGAGGCGGGCGCGATCCGAGGAGAGCGGTGGCGCGGAGGCGGCTGGGGTAAGAAACCTTGCGCCGAGGGGAGGGGAAAGGAAGGAGCTGGCGCTTCATTCTGATATCCTGTTTTTGGCCTTTATTTTGCTGGCTGGGTCGCGTTGGCTGCCTGAAACAGCCCGCTTCTCCTTTTGTCCCTTCCCATGCTGCCTGAGAGAGTGGGATCGTTATGTCCAGGGAGGTTGCGAGAGGAATTTGGGAAGATGGAAAGTTTTGACGCTCCTCCAGCACAGAACTTTCTTTGTTTAGCGGGCTGAGGTATTGAAGTGAAACTGCTGGGGATGTGTTTGTGCTTTTTTTTCCCTCCCCCTCCCGCCCCAGCCATTCTCTTCAAAAATAGTTACTAAACCTCGCCGCTTCGCTTTTTTTTTTTCTCTGCAAAGAAGGGCTTGCACAGGGGGCTGCTTTTAATTCTTTTGCTTGAAAGAAGTTCAGGGGTTTGAAGATCACTGCAGTTACATTTTTTAATCCTACCCCTTCAGTGGGGTGGTTTAATTTCCTCTGGCCAGCTGATAAATGTACCCTTTAAAAAGATCTAATCTGAGCTGTAGAATTTGTTCGCAAATAAAGTGGTGGTTTGCTTTTGCTCACCAAGATGATAAGTTTTTGGCTACCTCTTTCCTAAATGGAGAGGAGTTGGTTTGTTTAATTTTACCTTAGTCCCTTGAGTGGGAGAGCCAACCCTACTTTTGGTGCGTCACCTTATGGCAGAAATTGATTTCCTAAGCAAGATATGGGCCCTAAATGTAGAACCTGTAGGAGTTTTTCCCAATACCATTCATGTGGAAGAGACAATGGAAAACTGCATGCTTCAATATGAGTTACTTTAGGGAGTGATGCTCAAAATGCATATGGTATAATTTTTGGCAAAAAAAAGTAGTACTTTAGTTTTCATTGCTTTAGGAAGACTTGTCACAATTTATTGGCGGGAGAGAAAATGTATTGGCTTTATGCAATGTGATATTCTTAACAGATGTTTGTAGTACAGTATAATATTGTGTCTTGACTAACTGCATTGAACAAAAGTCTTATTTAACAAAGTTTCTATATGCATATCACAGCTTGGTTTAAGATGCTTGCAGGAGGCAATTGCCAGATGTTAATTACATTGGAGTTCCAAAACTACGGAAAGTCAGAGAGGCCCCTTGCGAGGGTTATGTAGATCATTTCAAGTAGTGTGTGTGTGTTTGCAGAGAGTGCAGTAAAGGTCATAACTTGGGTCTGGCTTGTGTTCCCCTTGGTAGAAACCAGTCTAAATTGTTGTCCTTGTATAAAAAAATAAGATGACTGTTTTTTCAGTTATGCTGATGGATCACACGCCATAGCCAGTCTAGTTTTGGCAAGATGGAATTGGTGTGTCTGAGAAGTGTGTGCACCTGAGAATCAAATAAGTTCACTTTTGCATACATCTTAATTGCTACTGTATATGCATCCATCTGTTTTTTAGGAAAGTAAAATATGTGCTAACCCAGATCAGTTAAATAATGGTTAGCAGTTCTGGGTAGGTATGAAACATTTATTCCTCTAGGACAGCCTGGTTTAGTAGAACAATGATAAATTTGTGTCGATACAGAATAGCTTTTACAAGTGATCTGGTTTACAATTTATAGCCAAAAAAACCCACAGTCCTGTGGCACTTAGACATCTTCACAGGCAAAAGAAAAGGTTATTCTTGGGCATCTGAGAGAACTAAACAAAACAGATGACATTGAACTTCATCTTCCTTATAAGGCTTATGCTTGGCAGAAAAGCAGTGAAGTCTAAATAGAATAATCCTTTTGCAAAGAATGGTCACTTTCCAAAGCAGTGCTTTATTCCCAATAATAACTAGGTTTGAAAGAGGGAAAAATATAGTAATGCATGACAAATGTAGTAGTAAACCACTGTGTTCATAAGGATGCAATTCTGTTTCTCTTCAGACCTTTGTTTTTCTGGTGATGTACTTGGTATTTTTCAATGTAATGTAGGAGAACAGATCTTTGTATTTGGGGCTGCACCTTTTTAAACTACAGCTTTGTCCCCATGGCAGCTATTGATAAGGCCCTTCTTAAGTAGAAGTGAACTGCACTTCCATCATTAACAGCTAGTGGTTATGCCAGAGAATGGCATTCATTTCACTAATGTAGTTTAATATTAATCTCAGAGTTTATTCTTTCTTGCAGCCAACAGTGTTCAAAATGTAAAAAGAATTACATGGTAGTTAGTCAATTTTTGATCTATTCACTTTATAAAATTTTATCCTGAATGTTGGTGGATTTTGAACATGTGTACAGTATGCATACTAACTTGTGCTCTTTCAATTTGTGTCTTTAAAAATGTGTTATTTGTCTGGAACCTTTTAATTTGGTGTGCTGCTCCCACTTTCCCCTTCCTTGATTGAGTTTGACATGTACAGACAAATAGTTTTATAACATAGTTACTTAAAATACAGTTATAGGGATGTTCAAAATAAAGCTGTGGTTTGCAGAGTGGCCACTAGAACAGTATTCATATGTTCTCACTTGAGTTATCTTAAGTAGATAGACTATAAGACAATATTTGTACATATCAAGTTCAAATAGAGCTGTCTTAGAGGCTTTTAGGGATGATGAGCTATTAGCAATTTTCATTAAAGTGTTCATAAAATGCAGTGTAAGCGTAAATTTGTTTTTGTCATTTTTCAATGGCATTCATGCATAGTTTATAACTTTAAGGTAAATAGCAAATATTAAACTATTTTTACATCTTAAACCATGTTAAATGCTTTTTTAGCACTGTAGAGGAAGTATTGATGTGAATAGTTTCACTCAGTTTAATGTAGAAGCATTTTTCTTGTGTTTATACCATTATTGGCTTATCTCTTTCCCTCTGAAAGTGAAATACTTCAGAAAAGTTCCCTCTAATCAATGTGAGGGATACGTTTTTTTTAGTGTAGGATTGTTTATGAATTTTGTGTGGCTTTTGTGTGAATATTGGGAGACTGTCAAGCACAGGCTTTTCAGTGACTCTCTCTTCTGGAACAAACAAATTTTTGAAGGAAGGCTTGACAGTTTTGGGAGGGAAAACTTTTCTTGCTGACATGAAAGTAGCTGGTCATACCAATGAGAACATGATACAGACAGCTAACATAGATGTTTATGGGTGATGTGATGGATTGAAATGTGCACTGTGTGGAAACTGGTATAAGGTTCAAATGGAATAAAGTGACTAATGTTTTTTATGGTAAAAACAGTCTAACTGCTATACAACTGGTGATTATGCTTATCACGTTAGAATGTAAAGAGGAAAAGAAAAGCACTGTTTATCACTTTTATTTATAAAATATATTCTAAATTATGCTTACTTCTTTTGGTGATGTTCTTGGGATGTCCTTTATATCTTTTGTAAACATGTGCAAACTTTTCAACAATGTAAAATATTTAGTTTGTTGTATGACCCTTGATCTTTTAATATAGCTGTTTTTGGCACTGTTCCTCTTCATTTAAACTCTTATGTAGTCCCCTGCCCCTCCCCTTGGAAATAGAGCAGACTACCAGAAGAATATTTCAGCACTGCATTAGTGTTTGCATTTTGTAGATACAGCACGTGTCCAGGGTTTTGATATAATTGTTTCTGTTTAGATCGTCTCTCAAACTTTGCTTTAACCTTAACACAGCTGTACTTCAGTTATGGTGGAGGACATCAGCACTGTAACTGGTGTCTTTAATATAGTTTAATATGAAAGGTAGATTACAACTTCTAAAGTTAGCTAATTTGCAGGGATTTGCTACTAATCAACAAATAATGGCAAAAAAATACTATGTTTTTGCCAAGAACGATGTGAGGTGCCAGTGACCCAGCGTGTGCACTTGGAAGCAGGGTGTCTCAGCAAGTCAGTGTGTCCTGGAGCTCTCTGCCTATGAGAGGCAGTATGCCTATAGGTTCATCCCTTAGGCAGGTCAAACGTATATTTAGCTCAGAGATGGCCCTGCTTCCTGCTTTTTGTATGTCCTGTGCCTTGTAGGCAGTAGTGGAAAGCAGTAGTTCTCTGGGAAGTGCAGCAAGTGAAGCTGTACTCCCCCTTTGCATGGCAGGATGGAGAAGGAAAACCTAGTGCCCTGCTGTCTTTTTGTGCACCCATGCCAGGGTCCAAACACAACCTGTTTTTTAAAGGTTATCTTTTGAGCACTGCTCAAGGATTGGTGAAATCCCAGAGTACTTGAGAAGGGCAAACATGTTTTGTTTTTAAAGGGGTGAGGGTGGGAGTGGTAGGAAGGCAAGGAGCTGAGGAATAGTGGATCAGTCAGCTTAACCTCAATATCTGGAAAGATACTGGAACAAATTATTAAGCAATCATTTTAGAAGCACCTAGAGCAGTGATCCCCAACCTTTTTCAGGCTGGGGACCCCTTTTTAACAAAACAAAAAAAAATCTTTGCATCCCCCCGGCTGATTATATAATCTGGCCCGCACCACTGGGACAGCCAGTGAGCAGCGCTGCCACCACCACTGCCCGCGCGGCTGGGGAGCCAAGCCGCAGCAGCTATGGCCCCCTGCGCTAGCCCCTGCTGGGGAGCTGCCAGGGCTCCATTCACTTGCCAGGATCTGGCCATGGGTGGGGAGAGGCTCTGTGGACCCCTGGGGGTCCATGGACCACAGGTTGGGAACCACTGACCTAGAGGATAATAGGGTGATAAGGAATAGCCAGAATGGATTTGTTGAGAACAAACCATGCCAGACTACCCTTGTTCACTTCTTAGACCCAGAAATTGGGACAGGAGATTGGTGAGAGGGGTGTAAATATATCTTGATTGCTTATTTGAGAATGGTATTTAGGATTTTGTCAAAAATCGTATTAAGAAACTAGGGAAATGTGGTCTAGATGAAATTACTACAGAGTGGGTGCACAGCCGATTGAAAGACTGTGCTCAGAGAGTGGTTAGCAATTATTCAGTCTAACTGGAAGGGCATTTCCTAATGGGGTTCTGGAAGTGTCCGTTCTGGGGCTGATACTATTTGATAGACTCATTAATAATTTGGATAATGGGGTGGAGAGTATGCTTATAAACTTGTGGATGACGCCAAGCTGGGAAGGGTTGACAGTACTTCTGGTGATAAGGTTAGAATTCAAAACAATCTTGACAAATTGTAAAATTTGGTCTGAATTTAGTGAAATGAAATTTAGTAAAGATGTGGAAGATACTCCCCATTTTCTAGTTCTGCATTTGATTTTTCCTTCCTAAGAGCAGTAACTGGGTAGGTAATAGCACTGCAGAAAAGGATATGGAATTATAGTGGATCACAAATTGAATATGACCCAAAAATGTGAAGCAATAGGTAAAAAGGCTGGTGTTACTTTGTGCTATATTTACAGGAGTGTTGTCCATAAGTTAAGTAAGTAGTTTACTTAAGGTACTCTATTGGTGAGACATCATTTGGAGAACTGTGGCCAATTCTGGGTGTCACACTTCAGAACATTGTCGATAAACTGGAAGGAGACCAGAAAATAGTAGCGAAAATGATAAAAGGTTTTAGAAAATATCAACTATGAGGAAGACTTAAAAGAAACTGGTCATATTTACAAGCTCCAAAGAGAACTTTACATTGTTCCAAATTAAGTACCCAGTTGTGGAAGTGAAGGAACAGATTGACAGAGCCAGGTGGGTAACCTGAAATCAACTACTACAGGAGAAGCCCAAAAAGGAAAACAGAATACCAGTAGTCATCACTTACAACCCCCCAAGTCAGACCTCTCCAAGACATTATCAAGCATGTACAGCCTATTGTATAAGGTGATCCTCACTCTTTCAAGGCTTTGGGAGACAGACCTCTACTTTCCTACAGACAGCCACCCAATCTTTAGCAGATACTCACTAGCAACTACAGACCTAACATGAGAACCATTGAAGCAGGCGCATACCCTTGCAACAAACCATGCTGCCAACTTTGCCCACATATCTGCACAAAAGACACTAGTACAGACCTAATAAAACCAGCTACTCCATCAAAGGGTCATTCACCTGCTCAGCTGCTGGTGTGATTTATGCCATTATGTGCCAGAAATGCTCCTTTGACTTATATGTTGGATGAACAAGACAGTCTCTGCACAAAAGGATAAATGAGTGTAAATCTGACATCAGATAGCATAATGGTCTAAAACCAATGAATCAGCATTTCAATCTTCCTGATCGCTCCACTGATGATTTACTAATTGTGGTGCTCAGACAGATGAATATCAGATCAAGGCGTCATGGAGAAGCTGCAGAACTCAAATTTATTTGGAAATTTGATTGTGTTGGTTTGGGGATAAATAGGAACTTTGGATTTTTTTTTCCTCATTACAACAGGTTATTCAACCTCATCTTCCTCTGTATGCTGTTCCCTAGTGTTTGAATCTTAACAACTGGTTTGGTTTGCGGTTACAGTGTGATCTGTTCCCATGACTTACACTCTTCCTGCATTTATTTCCTTCCATTCTGTAAGTTCCCTCATCTTCAGAACATCTGAAGAAGTGGGATTTTCTCCCAAGAAAGCTCAGGCGATAAATAAATTTGTTGGTCTTTTAAGTGCCGCAGGACTCCTTGTTTGGTCATGTGTAGTTGAGAAAAAATGGCTGTTGGGGTACTTAGTAAGTCTTCAGATATGTTAAAGCTGTTATAAAGAGGATAATGATCAATGGCTTTCCACACTTATTGATGTTAGGACTGCTTAATCTGGAGCAAGAGAGATTTAGGTTAGGTGTCAGGTAACTGTAAGGTTAAGTACTGAAATGGGCTTCCAAGGGAAGTTGTGGAATCTCCGTCATTGTAGGATTCAAATAACAGCTTAGGCAGATACTTGTTAAGATCAAGTGTACTTAATCCTGCCCCTTCTCAGTACAGGGCACTAGATTGAGTGATCGCTTAAGGTCTCTTCCAGCCCTGCAGTCACGTGATTCTATCATTACTCATAACGTTCTTATCTTCTTCAAACAGGTTCTCCTTTTACGTGTAGTCCTTCAGAAACAATCCAGCTTTTGTGAGATGAAAATTGTTTTGAAATAATCCGTATTGAAGTGAGAAATCCAATTAATAATAAAAAAAAGTATAACCCCTGCATTCCTATCATGTTTTGTGGTTTTGTAATTGAACTTACATTTTCTCTGTTGTATGAAAGACTCTTTTATGAACAGGGGAAAAAACAATATTGGTTGTACCCAAAGTTGTATAAAATGCACAAGGAAACAAACTGGGTTGGGGGATACAGGTTCATTTCTAATTCTGGTCAGTGTTTTTAGGTGCGTCTTTTAACAAAAGATAAAAACTACTTTCATAGAGCAGGTGTTGAGTTTTGGCTCTTGTTCCACACCTTCATGCTATTCAGTCCAGAATTTAGGTGGGCTTCCTTTCCTTTCCCATGCCAGAAATTCATCCAGTGTGGAATAATCCCCTTACTGGTGAAGAACCAATACAGTGATGTTTATGCTGTCCCATCTTGTGGCCCTGTGACAGTTGTTAGCCAGGAGTGAAGGCTAGAAGGAGGAAATACATGCAGAGTGCTGTGTACTTCCGTTATTCGGGAATGCTAGGCAGTACCATAGGGAGATGTTGCAGACAGTGCAGGTGGAATTTAACTGCTAGAAACAGTCAGTCAGGAAATGTATTAAAAAGCTTTTGCTTTTCTTTTTAGGTCACACTACCTGTTAAAAGCAGACTCTTGGGCTATATTTGTCTTTGTGCGAACTGCTAGATCTGGGTTCAACAAACCCTGGGTGCTAGGTCACCATGGCACCTGGGGTTTGTAGTGTGGCTCCTAGCTCTGCCATGGAACGGTAGTGGCAGAGCACACCCCCTGCCCCCCTGGCACATAAAATAGAGCTTCCAACTCTTGCAGTGGTACTCAATGGATTTGGTGGCATTTCAGTGATGATGGGCTCTGTGCTGCTCCTGAAAGTCACAGTGGGGATGTCCCATCTAGGTTCCTTAGCTTGAAGCTGGGCAGCAATTTTGTTGGATGAACTTTATACACAAACTGATTCTGAGGTGATGTGTAATTTCACTGAAGGTAGGGGTTTGCACAACAAGATTTTTGGTGGCATCAGAGTGGTGGCTCTTGTTGGCCTGAGCAGAAGTTGGTGCCTGCTCTGACAAGTTTTCATAAAACACTTCATTGATTTCAGGAGAAAACAAGTATGCATCCAGTGTCCATGCTTTGGCTTCTTTGTTGTTTTGGTGTGTTTTTTTTAGCAGTCAAGTAGTTTCGTGGTGCTTTGATGCTTACTGGTGATGCTTTGGTATCTTGCTTGTGTGTATCATTTATTTTCAGGAAATTTTCAGTTTTTGTAGCCAGTAAGAAGGCAGGACTACTGTTCAGTTACTTCAGGCCATGTCCATGCAGCAAAACAACATTTGTAGAAGGCTAATATGTTGCATTGTTCTGTTGAGTGTCAGATTTTGCCATTGGTATCCCTCTGACTACTGAGACGACATGGGACGTGCAGCCATGCCCTTCTTGAGGCACTGCAAGGAGAGTCTCATGAAGCTGTAATAATTGTTGCTTACAGGATTTACCCTTGAAACAATTGTTAGAGGTGACTAAGACAATTAATTGACCTCTGAGTTGGTACAAATCTAACTTGCCCAGTTAGACCTAGAGGCTTTACCAGTGAAGTATTATATATTGTTTCCATCTAAGCCATGTGCTTTGCCAAGTCTTGGCACTTGAAACAGGAAATATAGGAGCTTCAGGTCCTCTTGGCATTTGGTCTCATGCTTGCTGAAATGAGTGAAAAGACTTCAACTTAAGTGGGAATTGAGTCAGGGCTCTGATATGGAGCCTTGAGGGAAGAAGTTAAGATAGGAAGTAGCAGGAGAGCCTGTGGATCTGTGTTGCTGTGCAACCCCACCGCTTCAGGAAGTTTCACAATAAGGCTTATGGAATTCCCCAGGAATTTATGTTCTTGTGCAAGGAATGAAAATGATTCAGAAGATGTAGTGTATTCTCAGTGATCAGAGGAGCACCAGTGTCCAAAAAAAATTGGACATTAGAATTCCAGTTGTCTTGCAGGAGGGATTTGAGACCCGGGCCTGAGAAGCCCTGTGGAGTTTATATCTTCTCTGCAGCTAAAGCACAGATCAGTAGCTTTCCTTCTTTTAGGTGGTACATTGCTGTAAAAGAGAAATTACAAGTCTTATTTAAATTTCCTAGAAGATGAGACACAAACATTAATTTGGAACTGAAATTCAGGAAACAATGAAATCCAAACTGATGCAATGAAATTAGTGGACATTTATAGGCATTTTTCTTCCTTTGGAAACATCTGTGAAAATTATGACTCCGATCCAGCAAATGCTAATACCTATGCATATGAGGAGTTTTGAATACACGTATCTGCAAGATCAGGGGCTCTCTTTTAACACTGATGAAATACTGCCTTGCTCTTAAAGTTGGGGCTTTGATGTAGCCATGTGGGTACCAGGGTGTTGGAGAGACACGGTGGCCAGAAGTTGGTCCAAAGAAAGATGCTACTTCACAGGATTCCAAAGGGGCAGCCCTGTTAGTCTAGTAAAGCAAAAAAAAAGCAAGGAGTCTTGTGGCACTTAAAGATAAGATGAGATAGATAGATAAACAAACAAAGATAAGATCAATCAATCAAATCATAGGGCTGGAAGGGACCTCATGAGATCATCAAGTCCAACCCCCTGGGAATTGAACCCAGGACCTTCTGCATGTTAAGCAGAGGTGTTAGCCACTACACTATTTGCAGATGATTAATGTTAGTCTTTAAGTGCCACAAGACTTCTTGCTTTTTTTAACCTCACACAGGTTTGTGATTCTTAATAGTAAGTTGAGTGGGCATGTAAGACTTTCATGGGAAAAATGCAAAAGCACAGGATATAATGTGCAGATATAAAATTTGCATTGTCATCTTTCTCACTGCAGTGGGTCACAAGCAAAGATGTTGATAGGTTATTGCTAGCAGAAGTGAAAGTAACTGCAGTAAACCCGTAGGGACTTGGAACACTGGCCAGACATTTAACATTAGACGCATATAGGAGGATATGATTCTGGACATATCATCATGTAAGAAAAGTTAACATAGTTACAGGTGGTTAAAGCTCAGGATATCCTGTGATAGGTCCTTGTGCTGGGTGGTTGTGTTATCTTGAATTTTTTATTTCACGCTAAATATAGTATGTCGTGACCTGAAACATCCAGTCATCCTGTGACTTGTTGGAATGATGGTTCATCAACTGGCTGTAAGGAAGGTCTTTATGTAAAAAAGACTGATACTCCAGGAGGACTTTAGATTGGTGTTCTCCTCTTTCTCCCCTAAAAACCTATAATCAATAAAAGGAACAAATGAGAGTGTTTAACACCCCTTACCCCCCAAAAAAAGCCTAGAAATTTTTTCTGAAGTCTATTTTTCCCAATCTTTTTTTCTACAGTGATGGGGGGGGGGGGACCCACCAAACCTTTAATACCAAAAATTACCTTGTTCTTTAGGATGTTGATGTAACGGAATATGTTGAACACACTCTGTGGATGCCTTTTAAGGTTTCCTAGCTACAGAATTTTAAAAGTGACTACTTTAGTATTTCAGTTTTAAAGGGAAGAAAGCAAAACTCATGAACCTTGAACTTGGAGTCTGATGGACAAGATCAAACTTGTAAATCCAGAAGGAGCTAAAGAATTGTTCAGTTACCTCTTTCTCTAATACATTGCCTTTTTGCCGTTCTTTGTTCAATGAATTATGGTTTTGGAATGCTTTTTTGTTATCTTCTATGGAATTATGCTGTCAGAATTATTTTACATTAAAAAGGTCT
Organism: Podocnemis expansa; assembly: GCA_007922195.1. NCBI lineage: Eukaryota > Metazoa > Chordata > Testudines > Podocnemididae > Podocnemis > Podocnemis expansa. Next base: position 39,312,883 of record ML681990.1, read on the forward strand.
CTTTAGAGTTATTCTTAACACAGACTTTTCCAGTTCCTCAGCATATAAATAGATCTAGAACTGCAGAGAAGCTACCTAAACTTTGCCTTCCTCAGTCTTTCTCAACAGAGCTGAGCTGCAGCATTCCCAGCACCCATGATCCCAGCTTTGTCCTGAACTGAAATACATTGACAGTGGACCACAGAGCCAGCTCTCTCTAATTTTGTCTTGTACTCCCCTCCCATTTGTGTGTGTCTTGTTGTACTTTCATACTATTTCTGAGGAAAACTCTATTTGTGTTCCTGCATTTGTTTTACTTACCAGTGTGAAACTTCTGAGGCCCAGGCCATTCATATTGTTTCTGTTGGAGGTATACAAGTGATATAGACATATTCTTCTGTAGGATTTTTCTCTTTTAACCTTAAACTGAGGAGAAGAGATTCTGAATCCTTGGGGTGCTGTGCCATATCCTTTTATTTTCTCTTCTCTCAAATTTAAGAGAAACTAATGAAGATTGTTGATATTGTAGTAGCAGACAGTGCCATCCATTCTTAAGTGAAGAATTATACCATTGTTGCTGGAGCAAGTGGAAGAAAGCAGACAGAGATTTGAGCGTGTTGGTTTTAAAATGCTTTTCTCCCTCTCTCCCATTTTCTCCCACCATCCCCTTTGGCCAAGTATCGGGGGGAAAAAAGGCCCCTACGTAAATTCCTTGGGGCTGATAATTCACCCTTCTCTCTCACTGTTGAACACCTACTTACACGCTGGCTTCAGTGGGACTCATCATGTAAGTGGATATTTACCAGTGTGATTTACCAGTGCTGAGAGTGTATAAAATGTGTTAAATGTTTAATGCTGTACGAACTTGCAGATACTTTTGATGTCCTTTGAAAAAGATTTTCAATCCAGATTATGGTTAAAGGAGAAATTCAGTGTTAAGCAGTGTACCTGAATGTGGTGTGGCTCACTGCTTGATTCTGAGTGCAGTTTTCTTCTCTGTCACAATTATTCTCCGGTTTACTTCTGTTATGGTCCCTTACCCTAAACTCTTGCATGTTCACTAGCCTGTGTGAAGTTGTGAAAGGGACTCAAAATTATCCAGCATCTGCTACCCAGAGAGTGAAAGCTGGAGCCCCCAAATTACATACTGAAGGAAATCCCAGCTCCCTTCCCCTCCCCCCTCTTTTTGGCAAGTGTTTGGCTTATTACTGAGTATTCTAATATTTTTCTTTTGTCTAGTAGATAGCTAGCTAAACTACACATGTCCTGTATAGAATAGAATAAAAGTAATAATAGTCAGAGCACTATAGAAAAAAGAATTGAAACCAAGATTTTGTATTTCTAACAAAGAAAGGTAGTGGAAAGAGCTATCTGAAACTTAGATTAAGTAATATTAAAAGGTTAAAACCCTGCACAGACATGTCAATGTGTTTTACTTCCAGTCAGGAACAAGCAGGGGCAGAACTGAAGGCTGTTCTGAATTCTTTCTTTTAATTCTTTCTTTCCCTCTGCTCCACTGCATACACACAAAAAGGAGGGGTAAACGTGATCTTGGTTTCCAGGTTGCACAGGCATCTAGGGCCTGGTCTGCGCTAGAGTGCTTTGCTGACAAAGTGTCAGCTTTTGTTGGCAAAATAGTGCTGGTATACACACTGAAATTGTACGGCTGCCAGTGTGCCAGCTTGTTCTATTGCTTTTTCTTATTTGATGCTTGCTTGCTTTTTTTGTTTTGGGTGTTTTTGAGTGTCTTGTTAGAGTGTTCTCCACAAAAGAAAATTTATATCACAGTGCAGTTTTTCTGTCATCGCCTGCATGTCTGCTTAATGGTCAGTTGATTTCCTTGAGTAGTAATATCTTTCTCTACTATCTCAAGAGGCCACAAATACTGACTGTGTGGAAACCACCATAGAATAAATTTGTAACAAAATTACAAAGAGAACCGCCAAACTGTTCTAATGCCAAAACTGCCTAAATGTATTGCAATAGAAATAATGACTTCTGCAGCTCTCTATTTTTCATCCTGATCTGAACAGTGCAAAACTAGCTGAAGAAAAAGTAAGTTTGCACAGCAGTAATTGTAATGACTTTCTTACGTTCTAACAAACTTCACTTCTTCACTCCCAACTTGTAGGAGTGAGAGAGACCATAGGTAGATAAACATTAAGCAGATCTAGTGAGCATAAAATTGAGTGAACATGGGGAAAGCAAACACTTGAAACAAATGTTAACTCACAATATGGATATGAGACAGTGTTTGAACCAAACTGCAAAGTAGACAGAGACTAATCCTCCTATACTGCTATAAAGAACCAGTCATATGGACCAAGAGGCATGGATAATTGAATATCCAATTAAAATAAAGAAAACAAATATAGATAAAGTATATACTGTGTCCTAATTTAGCTCTAAGTCATAGTTGCTGCCTAGTTTGTCATGACTTAATGTTTTTGGTCTGCAAGCCACAGCTACATTCATTGGAATTGATATGCTGAGTCTCTCATGGTTCTAGTTTTTAGCTAGAAATGCTTCAAGGGCTATTTTTGTTTAAACTCTAATCTAAGATGTTTCCATTCCTAAATATCCTCCAGCTGGAGTAGTCATTACTTAGTTCTCTCTTTTTTTTTTTTCTTCTCTCCAGGTTTTTGTGAATCTGGGAGATAAGCAGGGAAATGATTTCTATTGGCATTTTGTTTAGCATGCCAAATGACCTGGAAAGAATTAGTAACTGCAGATTACTGTGACAGTCATGAGTGGATGCAGCAGGGCTGGAGCAAAAGTTCTGATAGGCAGCATCTTTGTAGTATATGCAGCTGCTCTTAGTCCTGCTGTATGCTACACATTTAAGTAGACATGACCGCTTATGTCATCCAGACTTTCAGTGTACATACACACTGCAGCCCTGCTCCTGCCAGTGTGAGTGCCTACTGCGTTGACATCATTTAACCTCTACAAGATAGGTTGGCTTATGTTGGTGTAGTGAGGCCAAAGCAGTGTCTATTAGACACTGTATTCTATGCTCTTGCTGTTTGCAAGCTGTGTAAGCAACAAGAAAGCCACCTCTAAGCTAGCCTGTTGCCTGGTCTCCACTCCAAGCCCTCCAGAGAACAGTGCTGTCTCCCAGAGTCCTGGCTTCATGCTCCCAGCTCCCCGCCTCCCTCACCCCCAGCTGGGAGCAGGAGAGAGAGAAGCCTCAGCTGGTGGGAGCACCTCAGTGATAGAAGGAGTGGTGGTTACTCTAGTGCAGGGGTCTCAAACTCGAATTGCCACAAGGGCCGCACAACGACTAGTAGAGGGCCGCATTAGGATGAGTATGATAGGCCGAGGGCTGCACCACTGAAACCTTTCCATAAAGTAATATTGAAAACATCAGTAATGGTTGTGTCACTCTGGGCTGCAGAAAATAGCTTTAGGGGCTGCATGCGGCCCACAGGCCATGTGTTTGAGACCCCTGCTCTAGTGGCTAATGTAGATTGATTTAAGATTGTAATGTAGACATGCCTTCAGTTAGCTTAGCCTTGTCTAAGTAGAGAAGGCTTATTTTGGGTGAGGGCCAATTGTAGTGTATGCACAAAGCTTTGCTTACACAGGAATAGTGTTTAAAAAAAAAAACAAAAACAAAAACCAAGCACCTCCATTAGTGCTTTCTGAAATGGAGTACAGCTTGTTTCCTAGAATTTTGGACTAAACTGATGCATCGCAGATTAAATTATCATCTTCAGGTAATGTGAATTTATAGCAAAACTTAATGTATTGAGTAGATTTGTCTTGAAGTGTCAATTTAAAAGTGCAGTTTTAACAATACATCTCAGTTTTCTGAATATCTGCTACAGATCATAGCATAATTTGGGAGTGGTTTCCTGCTTGTTCAGTATAGAGCTATGTCAAATGTTATGAGCATAGTTCTTGTCTGTGAAGCCAAAACATATTAAATAATTGAAGCAACACATAGAAAGAATATAAATGTTCTTATACAAAACAGTAGCGTGCTTTGTGTGTGTATTGAAAATAAAATCTGATTTCTGATTCCCCCCTTGCTCAAGAGAATGGCATTAAATGAAGGACTTATTGAACAACATTCCTAATACCTAATATTTATTGATCTACACTGTTAGCGGTCTGTTCTTTTGTGTTCCTGGTTTTATTTTGCCCCTTAACCTCTGCAGTCAAATAAGCTAAATTATTTTAGGTGTTTAATGAAACATCCATAGTTACCTCTAAGTTTTAGCTCATTGGTATTCCATTTTAGAATTAGTCCCTCATAAGTGAAATGTGACGTGATGTCAGTGTACCTTTTGGATCGTGAGTAGGTATCAAAATGAAGTACATGAGGTAGATGCATAGAGAAATACTTACCGTATGTAGATATTGAACAGTGATTGCACTGTTTGGTGACAAATGTTGTCTTTTAAGAACACGAAGCTCAAAATGCCTTGTTTTCCTGCAATGCCAAAGTCCCAAACCAAGATGTTGTTACAAATAGGAATTGGAGGAAGGGATGCTACTCTTTCCTCTGCTCGGTGAATTCTGCGGTTCCTGACAAGCTGTTAAGGCAGTAAGTAGTAACCAGTTATATCTCCAAGTAGGGTATAGTAGGATTTGATGACAGATAAACAAACCCATGGCATATTCTTGCATTATACTTGTAAGTAAAGTTGTATTTGAACTAAGGGATAGTCATTCTTCAGTTTGTCTTAATTGGAAGGTGATATTACGTAAAAACTGTTAACAGGAAAAAACATGTTTTTCTCTTTGGAAGCTGTAATTTCAGAAGTGGTTTTTTTTTTTTTTTTTTTTTTTTTTTACTTAGTCATTTTACTGTAGAACTTATGTAGATTTGAAAGTGAAATGTCTTAGACTCTGCTTGTTTTTTGTTTTTTTTTTTGTTTGAGGTGTGAAGGGACCAGTGGACACAAGACACTTTTGCTTGACAATTCTTTCTTTTCTCCTTGTTCTTTCCTCCCATCAGTCAGATGAGGCATATGGAAATATGAAGGTACATTAATGTGCAGTGCAAGTTAAGTCACCAAAAGCGAATCCAGGATCTTCCATTCCACTTCTCTCTTGTGTAAGTAGTGTAGATATAGCATGCCTGTGAAAGAGAGTAGAGTAGGAGGGTGAGTTCTGTTCCATATAGCCATGGAGCAGCAAGTGTCTTAGATAGACTAACACAGTGATTTGAAGACTGATTGGGGTAGAGACCATAGGAATCAGCATTCCATAATTTGCAAATGGCACATGGAGACTGGAATAGCAGTGGTTGGAGGATGGCAACGCAGCCTTGCCCCCTGTGTCTTAGGTTTTCATGGGAAGTTAAGGGAGGCTGGTGTTTTTACTTGCATTTCTTTAACTGTTCCATAACAGCTGTGTCACCAGTGAAGACAGGATGTGCTTCCTATCTGAAAAAAATTCTGGGCTCAATTTCTTGTGTCTTGGTCCTCTGTCCAGCTAGCTCCCAACTTTGTTTCCTGACTTCTTCATAATTACTGTGGTCATCCATGACTGAGATGTATTTTATTTTGTCTGGTCTTGGTATGCTTTAGATTAGTCCTTGAAGAAGGTATAAGGACAAAAGATTATTGTAGGAAGACAGAACTGCCCTCATTATGGTTTCTTGCTTCAGTTCTTCAGTGTGGGGCCTGTCTGTGTTTCATACGCCTGGTCTTTCTTCACAAGTTGAATGCAGAGATATTGCAGAGCTGCTGTTAATCAGAAACACAGTTCAGCAGTTCAGATATGCAACTTTTCCATGCTACTCATCTTTCTGACTGGGCACTGAAAGCTATTTTTCTTCGCTATCAAGAAGGATTTGTAGGATGAGCCAGAAGAGGAAAGATATAGGAGACTTACCCCTTGCCCACACAAGTACTTTGTGTTGGTTGATGGACTACCTTTGCATTGTTCTAAAAAGGTCTCAGGTGTACCCCTTCAAGAATTTGTGGTATGCCTTGCTCCTCACTTCATATTATTCAGGCAGAGATGTGGGGTTTTTTTCTGTCCTTTCTAGAGACTTTCTTTCTCCCTGACCCCTTGACTCTCATCCCCTCTCCTTCAGGGATATCTCAGGCGACCCTTGTAATAATTCATTTGTTTAGCCTCTTGTTGTACATAACATTGCTCTCACAAACAAGAAGGTGGAAGATAAGGAAGAATTAGGTCTTCCTGTATTTCTCCAAGAAAACTACAAAGACGTGCTTCTAGTAGACCCTTTGCTCATTTTAGTAGCCAAGGCTAGGCATGTATCACCTGTTTATGTTCCCTAATCTTTGGAAAAAAAGCCCGTCAGATGCATAGGCCTGACTTCGTAAAGCTTCCTTCCTAAAGCAGGCTTAGTAGAGATTTTGCACTCTGAAAACTTAAATTCTAACATCTCTCTCAGGTCTGTTAATAAGCAGGCCAAATGTTCTATGCACAGTATTTGCGATTTATGCATCATTCTGGTGGTGACACATGACTTTCCCACTCAAGTTTAGTTTTAGGCTAAATGAAGTTGAGTGTGTATTTGTGGGTGTGTTTGTTTCATTGGGAGATTTGCATTGATCTGTGCAGTCAGCAAAAAAGTGTGTGCTGTGGTGAGAGACTTTGTGTTTTCGAGGTTGTGGTATTGTGTGGAGGGCTGTGAAGAATTGCGATTCTTTAGCCTGCTTCTCCACCATCTGCACTGTCTTCCTCGTAAAATTAATGAAATTGTTATATGCATAACAGTTGCACAATAATGATAGCTTTTGGGTGAGCTACTGCTAATCTTTACAGTGGCCTAGAACTCCTGCCATGGCATAAATGTGTGCCTTAGTGTGGTGTTTGTGTAATAAGATTCCAGGATTTTCATTCCGTGTGGTACTCGGAAGCCTAGAATGTCTGTTGAATCAGAGTAAAGTGATGGAAACAGATAGTCATGATTGAGAATGTGTTCAAAATATCACCAGATTCAATCATCACTGGGATTCATGGTCTGTTATGAGGTATGGTCACTCACTGCAGATGGTGCCTTTTTCTGGCTGCTGTAGGAAAAAATTCTTCCAGATCTGACATCTCCTTGTGATTTTTCAACTCCTTGTCCTCTCTCTGTTTGCAGGCCCTTCCTCACTCCAAGACAAGCAAACTTCCATTTTGTGACATGGCCCTCTGACAAGGTCAGGGTGTAGATTTACCTTTTGGGCCCCAGTGTCTCACTGGGCTTGCTTTTCAGGCTGTGACACTCCATCAGTGGCTGGTGAGGGAGTCTGGACCCATGCACTACTCCAGGTTCCAGCCCAGGGGTCCTACCACACACAGCCAAGGTCTGGTTAGTCCCTTGTCATGTTGCTGTCTCCCTGGTCTGCTGCTTACTGTGCATCCCACAGGCACTGTTTTACACCCTTGTTCTGGTACACCCTTCCTTTGGGGCCAGACTCTCAGGGGTTTTATTCTTTCCCTGGATTCCCTTATTCCTTCTCTATTTTGCATACCATACACGTGGTCTGTCACATTAATTGGCCATTACTCAGCTTCCTTAAACCTTTCAGGGTCAGTGTGAGGTGAACACCCTATCACACTGTCCAGTTTTTAAGTTGTCAGCCATTTTGACTTTATGAATTATGCTCAGGAGTATAGCTGCAGTAAGGCATGTATCAGTGCCATGCCAGGACTAGTAGACCATTGTGGTATCAGAGGTAATTCAACTAACCTTCAGTTTTAGTCTGTAGCCAATATGCATGCATCAGTTTCCTAGACTGTATGAAGAAGACTAAACAGATGGTGAGTTATCTGATGGATCTGCTGCACTGTGTGACATGAGCTTTCAGCTATTGATACATAGATGTGTGGCTTGTTAGACTGTAAATTTTAGAGGGTAAAATATGTGCTGTCAGATTGTAGAAAATGCTTAAAATTTTGCGATTACTATTGGAAACTCACCCTTTTGTTTTTCCTCCTGATTCTGAGTATCTTATTCACATTGGGATGATCATTTCAAAGCTGCAGCAGCAACTCGAGGAGCCGAAGTTTATTCAAGAAACTGCATAGGCCAAGAAGTCTGGTTGCAGGGAGCAATATATAGCCTCTTTTGAACTTAAAGTGGCTGAACCAGTTTGAAGTTTCAAATGTTCGAGATGTAGCCTATCCATTTAATTTTAGTAGCCATAAATGAGAGCGCCTCATTTAGTTAGCTTGAAAAAATGATTGCTCAAAAAGTCTTCCATAAGTACACTAGTATCCTATATTGACCTGGTTCCTTGGGCCAAACTCTGTATCAGATTTTTCCAGTACTCTTCCTTACTAGCAGGGGAGTTCTTAAAGCATTTACCATATATGGTCATGGATAAGCCGATCCGTGCATAAGCTGACGCCCAGTTCTGAGCCCCCAAAATATGCGAAAATGTGTAACCCTCTTGTAAGCTGAGGCCCATGGCCTTGGGCCCCTAGCTTTCCCACTCTGCTCTACTGACTTCCCCAGATGCTCCGACCCCCTCCGAAACCCTCACACACTGCCGCTGCCTTCCCCAGGCCCACTCTGCATCCCCACCCCCTAACCATGATGCTGACTCCCCAGGTCCATTTACCTAGGGTTACCCGACACCAAAGCATGGAAAGGAGGACATGGAGAAAACATAGTATTAATGTAGTGGTCATTACCATATTACATCATGGAAAATAAGTAATAATTGATTGAATGCAGCGTTAAAACTGCACCGAGTCATGTGTTTTTTAAATTATTTTAAAATAAAAAAAAAACACGAAATGTTTTCTTTTACAAAAAACAGGATTTTTCATTAAATGAAAGATTTCATGGCCCTTTCATTAATTTTCATGACTAAAAAAATTTAAAAAACTAATTTTACAAATATAACTTGAAAAGCACCTAAAAAAGTTAAAAAAGGCAGTTAATTCACCTCTTATTTTTCATTTTCTACAGCAGCTAGTTTTACAATTTAAAACAAAATTGTCCTAAATTTTTTTCTGTCCAGATCAGATGTGCCCCTGTATTTTAGTTAATTGAACTCTGTTAGTAACTTTATTTATGGTGTACTTTATTTTTCTTTTCATTTGATTAATGTCCCTATATTTTTTTTTCCTGATTTAGCCCTTTCATAGGAACCAACAAACCAAAAATTTGAAGTGCCTAACATAGGTCTCAAACCCAGGATCCTGAGGTTGAGGTGCCTACTCTACTCACTGAGCTCATCAAGATGCTATTAGAAAATGTGGGTCAGCTAAAGCCCCAGACAGGGGATTCCCACTTTCTTAGTGAGGAGTGGTTTTTGCTGAGCTGTGATTGAGCCTTGTGTGGATGTGGCCGTCTCCGAGTTCAGTTCTAATACTGAGCCACTGGAGGAAGGTCCCTCTACTGGGCTTGGGAATGTGACTGTTATAGGGCGCTTTTTTTTTTTTTTTTTTTTTTTAACATTCTACTCCTCAGAAGGAAAAATCCAGACAAAATCATCTATTTTTAGAATGTCTGGAGGACAGAGGATGTGAAGGTAAAAAGGAGGACATGTCCTCCTTTTGCCGGACGTCTGGTAACCCTCGCCTTAGTTGGCTCCAGCAGCCATGCCACATGCTGGGGCTCCCTCCATGAGAACGCTCAGGGCAGGAGATTTTAAAAGTCCCAGCCTGGGTTGGGGCTGCTCCCAGCTGTTCTGCCAGATTTCTTGTATTTCTGGCATGCTCCGGCTCCTGATGCTCATATAAGTGAGTGCCCTTTTCAGAGGGGATTTTTTGGAGGAAAAGATCTCGGCTTATACATGCACGTATATCGTATATGGAACAGCTCCAAGATCTGGTCACTTCTGTGTGTAGACAGGGCTGAATTCTCATCTGAGGCCTCACCTTTTCATGTCTGTGCTAATGCAACTACTACCTTTCTGGGCTTAACTGCTGCAGTTTTATTCGCTTTCAAGTTGATTCAAAACGCTTCTGAGATTTTCTGTGGTTTGGCCACATCAGATCCTCTTGGATTTGTCACTTCAGTGGCTTTCCTTTCACCTCTGCATCAAGGATAGGCATCTTATCTTCATAGCTCTTCACAATTTAGCTCTACCCAATATGGATGAGCTAACTGACAATCAGTTTTACATGCTTTCTTGAAAATGTTTTAGCTCTCTACATTTAGTGTCTTGAATATGGCCAAATACAGTTCATCCTTTTTATATCTGTCTCTTTCCTGTGTCTTCAACTTGGGTTATTTTGTTTTTCCTTTTCTTTGTTCATCTGGGACATTGCTAATCTGATCTAGAGTCTGTAATAGTAGAAGAACATACCATGGAGAGCAAATTGCCTGTTAGTTCTGGTGCGGCATCTTCTAAGGATGTCCCATCAGGCATGTACAAACCAATTTTTAGGTGGGATGCTGTAAGCAGCATGTCGCATTTTCAAGTTTAGAAAGTCAGGTGGTGGCCAGCTGGCAGGAGACTCAGAAGAGATAGGAAATGAAGGGGTTAAAGCTTTCCAGCTGAAAGAGAAGCCCCACCTGCTTCAGAGAAAGTCAGGATCCACTCAGAACGGTTGGTTACTCACCAGTAACCATTCTTCTTCGAGATGGGTTGCTCACGTACATTGTTACATGTGTCTATGTGCTGCAGCGCACAGTAGCTCGGAAAGTCTTTAGTGTTGTCCTGTCAGATCAGGGCGCACGACCAACGCCCCCTCCATGCCGCGACTGCAGCTATATAGGTGACTGTGACCCTGACCCTCCCAGTCCCATATACCTTTGCCAACTCTGTTAGTGGGGACAGTGGGAGGGACCTGAATGTATGTGAGCAGCCCATCTCGAAGATGGACGGTTACTGGTGAGTAACCAACTGTTCTCTTTCGAGCGCGGCTCATATCATTCAGTTACAGGTGACTGCTAGCTGTACCCGAGGATGGTGGAAGGAGTTACAGTCTACCCACACCGAGTACAGCTCTGCCCACAGTGGCGTCATCTCTAGCCTGTTGGACAGTGGCGTAGTGCGTCATGAAGGTATGCATCAACAACCACGTAGTGGCCCTGCAGATCTCTTGGATCGGGACCTTGGTGAGGAAGGCTGTGGAAGAGGCCTGAGCTCTGGTAGAGTGGGGGGTCTCAGTCTTATGGAGAGGCGTGTTTGACCTTCCGTAGCAGTCTTTAATGCAGTTCATAATCCATTTGGAGATGCATTGGGAGGATGCTGGAGAACCTCTCGTGTTCAGCGACTGCCACAAACATTTGGGAGATCTTGTGGAAAGACTGTGTGCGCTCAATATAGATGAGGAGCACTCTCCTTACATCCAGGGTGTGCCACCGTCTCTGGTTTTCTGTCACCTGAGGGTCTGGATAGAAGACCGGTAGGCAGATCTCTTGATTCATGTGGAAGGGGGTGGCAATCTTGGGCAAGAACAAGGGGTGGTGATGCAGGACTACCTTATCTGGGAAGAAAACCGTATATGGGGGTTCAGAGGATAAGGCTCGTAACTCTGAGACCCTTCTGGCCGAGGTAGTTGCTACTAGAAAAGCCACCTTCCAGGACAGTACGAGCAGGGTGACTGAGTCCAAGGGCTCATAAGGCAGTTCTGTCAGAGCCTGCAGCACAATGTTCAAATCCCACTGTGGAGTGGGTTTACAGGTATGGGGAAAAAGTTTTTCCACCCCTTTCAGGAATCTGTGGCAGATGGGGTGTGAAAAGAGTGGAGCCCCATCTACTCTTTGGTGAAAGGCTGAGATTGCCGCCAAGTAGACTTTTAATGAGGACAGAGATATGCCTTTTTCTCTTAAGTCAAGAAGGTAATCCAAAGTTGCCTGAATTGGTGCGGAGGTAGGGTCTATGTCTTTGTCACGGTACCAAGTGGAGAAGTGATTCCATTTTGCCATGTAGGTGGACCTAGTGGAGGGTTTCCTGCTACCAACCAGGACCTTTTTAACTCTATCTGAGCAGTGTCTCTCTTGCTTGCTGAGCCAGAGAGCCTCCAGGCTGTCAGGTGCAGGAGGCCTGGATTTGGGTGCCGAAGGCATCTCGAGTCCTGTGTCTGGAGGTCCGCCCACCGTGGGCGACGGAGCGGGGTCCTCACTGACATATCCTGAGGGAGAGGGAACCAGTGTTGTCTGGGCCAGTCCTGGGCTGTCAGAATGATGAGTGCCTCGTCCACAATTCAGGAGCACCCGGTAAATCATGGGAATTGGTGGGAAGGCATACATTAGGGCCCCTGACCAATTGAGGAGGAAAGCGTCGCTGAGAGAACCTTTCTTCCAACCTCAGAGGGAGCAGAACTGGGGGCATTTGCGGTTCTGCCCCGTGGCGAAGAGGTCAATCTGAGGGGTTCCCCATCTGATTGTCAGCAGGGGGAAAACCTCATTGTAGAGGGACCACTCGTGATTCTCCAGGGTTTTTCTGCTGAGTGAGTCCGCTACATCGTTGTCTACCCTGGGTAGATGGGAGGCAGTCGGCATAAAGTGATAGTCTATAGCTAGTTGCCAGTGCTTGGTCGCTTCCTCGCATAGCTCTGAGGAGCGGACTCCCCTTTGATGGTTTGTGTAGAACAGGGCCGTTGTATTGTCTGAGAGGATCTGGACCACCCTGCCTTGGATCTGGTCTAGGAAGATCATGCAGGACAGTCTGATAGCCCTGAGCTCCTTCACGTTTATGTGGAGAAGACTGTCCTCAGGGTTCCAAATGCTTTGCATGGAGAGTCCCCCGGACAGGTGGGCACCCCAGCCAGAGTTGGACACATCCGTTATCAGGGTCACTGAGGGCTTGGACTCCCTGAACGGAATTTCCCCCATCGTGAAGTCAGGGTCCCTCCATATTTGGAGGGATTCCAGGGCATATTGAGGGACTTGAGAGTACCTTGTCCAGATGGTCCCTTTGTGGATGGAAGCTTGTGGCAAACCAGAGCTGGAATGGTCTCATCTGCAGGTGGGCTGTTCGGATTACCAATGTGGCCGCTGCCATGTGGCCGAAGAGCTGCATGCACCTGTGTGCTGTGGTCAGCCCGGGCTCCTGGAGCTCCATGATGATGGTGCAGATGTATCGAAATCTTGACAGGGGCAAGGATGCAGTGCCTTGCTGGGTGTTTAAATGTGCCCTGATGAACTCTGTGACCTGAGGGAGGCAAAGCTTGGACTTCTCTAAGATTATGCGGAAGCCCAGGACTTTGCACAGTTCATTACTATGTCGATGTGGTCTTGTACCTGTCGACTTGACTTGCCCATTATGGGCCAGTCGTCTAGGTAGAAGTAGATTCTTACACCCTTCCTATGTAGGAAAGCTGCGACTGGTGTGACACAGTTTGTGAACACCCTGGGGGTTAGCGATAACCCAAAGGGGAGGACGGTGAACTGGTAGTGGCATTGTGCCACTACAAACCTGAGAAACCACCTGTGGTAGGGTCAAATGGCTGTATGGAAGTAAGTGTCCTTTAGGTTGAGGACTGCGAACCACACTCCTGGGGACAAGGAGGGAATAATCTGTGGTAGGCAGACCATGTGAAATTTTATTTTCTTTGTTTTTGTTGAGTGCTCTGAGGTCTAGAATGGGGCGTAGGTCCCCGTTGGGCTTGGGGACTAGGAAGTAGTGGGAATAGAACCCTTCTCTGCACTTTCTCTTGGGAACCTTTTCATTGGCTCTGAGGGAGAGTAACTTCTGGCATTTGACCTCGAGCTTGCTTAGCAGATCTGGGTTTTCTGGGATTAACGGAGGGGGTGGTTTTGTGTCCTGGGGGGGTTGAGAGGAGCTGGATGCAATATCCCCTGGCTACTGTGTCAAGGACCCACTGGTCTGACGTGACACGGGTCCATCGTGGAGTGAAGTGGTGGAGGTGGTGGGGGGAGAACAGGGGTTGTAGAGCGCTGCCCTTGGGGGGAACCATCAAAAAGGCTGTTTGCGGCCCAACAAGCGGTCTGATCCTGTCCACGCCATCCTGACTGAGAGGGGCCCAGCTTACCCCCTTTACCTGATCAGCCTTTGTTTTTGTCCAGGTCCCCAAGGTGGTGCTGGGGAAACTGGAGGGATCTCAGGAACTGGGTCTGCAGTTGCAGCTGTTGTTTCAGTTGCTGTAACTGCTGTTGTAGCTGGTGTGACCTCGAGGAGCACCTAACAGGTTGAGGAGTGTAGATCCCGAGGGACCTCAGTGTAGCCCTCGAGTCCTTCCTACCATGGAGCTTCGCCTCTGTGGAAGGTGTAAAGAGGTCGAGGCCCTCAAAGGGTAGATCCTAGCTAATCTGTTGCATCTGCGTGGAGAGGCTGGAGTTCTGGAGCTGGGCCAAGTGGCGCATCACCACTGCTGATGCCATTATACATGCCACTGTATCCAGCGCGTCCCAGGTTGCTGTAAGTGCATCCCTGGATGCTCTCTCCCCTTCATCCAGCATTGCCTCAAAGTCTCTCAGGTGTTCCTTGGAGATGGCTGAGCAGAGATTTCGTAGAGCTTCCCACAGGTTGAATGTGCAATGCGTTGTCAGGGCTGAGTGATTTGAGATGCGCAGCTGAAGGATGGCAGAGGAGTAAACTTTCCTGCCCAACATGTCAAGCTTCCTCGCCTCTCTGTTCTTGGGTATGGTGCTAGGTTGACCTTTTCTCTCCCTTTGGTTTACTGCGTTGACCACCAGGGATCCTGGGGTTGGGTGATGAAACAGGAAGGGGAATCTTTCCGGGGAGAGAGAGAGTATTTTTTTATCTGCTACTTTGGACACTGGCGGGATTGAGGGAGGCGTTTGCCAGCGTTCCTGGATGATGTGGAACACCCTGGCATGCAGGGGGATTGCTGCCTTAGCCAGTGGGGCTCTACGGCACGCGTCAAAGAGGGAATCATCTTCCACTTGGATCGCTCCTAGCTTCAGCTTCAGGTTCGCTGCCATGCAGAGAAGGAGGTCCTGCTTGACACGGGGATCTCCCTCGCAGTCGGCAAACATGTTGATTAAGCTCTTGTCAGGCGACGAGGATGACGGAGCCCTTGATCTGCTTCGTTGGGTAGAATCAGGGTCTGGCTCATCGGAGAAATCCAAGGACTCCGGTGCTGGCAAACGGGCATAGCGGAAGGAGTTATCGTCTGCTGTCGTGTTCAGCCAGTCGAGGGTCCACTCATTGTGCAGAGACCTCGACAGCAGCTTAGGTGCCATGGGGGGGCAGGAGCCTCTCCTGGTGGACACCTTCCTTTTGAGCCCGGTGACACGGAGCTTTTTCGAGGCCGCTTTCTTGGGCGCCCCTCCTGAGGGGGAAGAAAAGGGTCTTCCGAGGACAATCGGGATGACCTCCCCCCGAAAACTGGCAGTCCGGTACTGAAAGTTCCTGGGAGGAGCGATGAGGCGGAGCTGCATTACTTGGACCTGGTACTGGGTTTGACGGTGCCAGGTCAGAGAAGGGCAAAGAGGCCCGTGATGGTACCGGTATCGTTGCGGGTGTTGTCGGTGCCGAGTCTGACGGCACCGCAAGTGGTGGTATCGGTGACAGTGCTGAGTTTGGTGGTACTGGGCTTGACGGCGGTGCAACTCAGGGTGGTGCCGTGTCCAGCGGTGCCAAGGGAGGCGGTGCCGCTGTGGCCTGTTTCTTTTTGTTCTGGAGTGGAGCCAGGTTTGAATGCCCTTGGCGAGCTGGTGCCTGAGGCAGGGCCCTACTCGCGGCGGCTGGGAGGCTACCGGGAGACCGGAGAGGTCGGTGCAGAGGAGGTACCGTAGAGGGCCGAGATTTTGAGCCTGGTACTGGAGATCGGTGGGAATCTTGAGCCCGGACTGATCAAGGATCCGGCAGAGCGCTGGTGGCTCGGCCACTTTCAGGCGTAGCGGCTCCATTCCCCGAAATTAGGAGGAGACAATGCTCCCTTTCCATCCGAGTCCTTCACTTGAAGGATCGGCAAATGGGGCAGTCTGCCGTAAGGTGGGACTCACCCAAGCAAGCGAGGCATTTCTCGTGTGGGTTGTCCAGCGGGAAAGCCTTGCAGCATCCCTAGCACAGTTTGAAACCTGGCATTTAGAGTTTCGCGCGAAAAGACAGGCCTTTGCGTTTCACAAGATAATGCTGATCCAAACCGATGCTGATGGCGGAAGGGAGGGTCAGGGTCACAGTCACACATATAGGCGCGGTCGCAGCATGGAGGGGGCGTTGGCCGTGCGCCCTGACCTGACAGGCTAACGCTAAAGACTTTCTGAGCTGCTGTGCGCTGTGGCACGTAGACACCTGTAACTGAATGATGTGAGCAGTGCTCGAAGGACAACTAGCATTAGTTTTGCCACACCACATGGAACAGTTTACTGATAAATAATGTATTGAGACTTCATGTGAGAAAATAGATTTAATTCTGAAAGTTAGACTGCCGTAAGTACCAGGGATTCACTCGTGACAAGCAAGTGTTCTGGCTGTACAGGAAGTTCCATGGTGTGTGTGTGGTGGTTTTTTTGTGCAACTCTCTCTCCTACTTTGTTACAATAGCACCAAAGATTAGTGTTGACTGAAAGCTAAGGGGGTTTTGCCTTTAAGTTGTTTTATGTGTTTTCCAGTGCTTTGTGTAAAACCAGTTAAAATTTTTCCCTGGAACAGTCAGTGAACTAGTCAGTTCCCAGATTTTACAAAGCAATGGGAGAAAGACCATTAAAAAAAGAAAAGGGACATATGTCTGTGAAAGGACTCCTGAGCATATGAAGTAAATTTAAATTTTTAACCCTTTTTTAAAGATTGTCCATTTGAGATTTCAATCACAGAATGTAATATTTGCTGTGATTATTTTCTATTAAGACATTTTTAGAAAAGAAGTTCTCCAGAAACAGTTCTTACTATTTTTAGCAGTTTTATGTTAAGATGTTTTTGCTTTTTATTCTTAGCGTTCTGTCTTTGTGATTTTAAAATATCTCCCAGTCCTTCAGCTTCCTCTGAAAAGTCAGACATAATTTTTCTGGGCATATAATCTAATGTATATTGCAAAAATATGAACCTTTTTTTAAAATAAGCTGTGTCTCTTCCAGCTAAGACGACCACATCCTGTAAATAGCTCTGTACAGTTCTGGCCTTAAATGCACACTACAGCAATTAAATCTTAACTGCTGGCACATCACAATTGCAATAAAAAGTGTCGAACTTCTTTGAATGTCTTACCTTATTCTGGGTATCTGACATAGTTGTGGGTCAGAACATGTCTTTAAGTACTCAGCAATCCGGGCTATGATATATATGTTCTTATGCCACACTCATAATCATAGTGTCCCAGAGCCTTCAGTAACATACTAAGCAGTGTGGTTAAGAGTTCTGATACATGTTGTTTGCTGTTTTATTCTGTTCTTATTGGAGAAACTTGTGAAATGGAATGTCTTAAAGTTTTGTTTTTGCCTTGTATATTTGAACAGGTTGCTGATGTAGTTGTTAAAGAGTGCAAAGTAAAATAAATGGACTTTGCAGTTACAGTGGAATGTGGTGCAGTTAGTGATGGTCCTTTAGTTCTTAGAGTTCATTCTACTGTCTGAGTGCTTCTAGAGAAGGTTTTCTTCACATAGACGGGTTCTATTTTTGTTGCTGAGAATTTTATTATTCTGGAAGAATACCATTGTTGATCATGGTCTTCATCTCGTAGCTTTAGACTCTTTTAGATATCCTGGCCAAGACCACAAAACAAGGTTAAATACACAAATTTCTTCTTTCCAAAGTGCTTGAACATTTTTCATTCACTTCTTGTTTTGTTTTTTAAGTAGCAGTTTACTAACACATCAGTTCATGACATAGTAATTGTTAAATTGTACACTCTAATGAAACCTAATGCACCTTTAAATTGTAGTCTTACCATATGTACTCTCACAGATCCTAAAATATTTGTGCTGATGCATTGACTTACTAGTTGTTTCAGTAGATCTCCATTTCAGAATCACTGGTGGGTTTCTCTTTTCTCAGACGTGGGCTACATTTACCACAAAATTTGGCAGCTGTCAAGAAGAGATACGCAAGCTACTGAGTAGCCTGAATTTCTCCTTTCAACTTTCTGAATTTTAATGAATGTGGTGTCCCCACTACTCTGTGCTGATGGGAAATGCCCTCTTGTCAATGGGGCATCACTGAATTGATTGAGTGAAAGTGGAGACTCGTCTAATCTGATGGCAGTGATTTTGCCACTGTCAGTGAAGGTGTACCCTCAGTCTGTCTTGAACTCTAGTAATCCAAGCTGATGGGTTGGAATGTTGCTGGCCTAAAAGTGAAATTCAGCTTTACTTTAAAGTTCTTCATCTCCATTTTGTTTCATTCCTAAATCTCCCTTAATATTCAGAACTGCTGTTAGAAACATAATTTTAGAGAAAACTGAGTGTTTAAAATATTAATAAAAATGTAACCTTCTCTAACTTTTCTCACTGTGTACCAGGTTCACATTCTCTCAGACTTCACCTCCGAAAAGATCATCTCCACTTGTCACTTGTTTTTCAGAATTGAAAACTACATGTTAATTCTATTTGTTGTCTCCAGGCAGTGTGAGAGACATAGCTCCTTCTTCTGATAAATGATTGGTTAAAAACAAGAGTGCTTTTACCCAAACTTTATTCTTTGAGACACTCACACTCACACTGACACACGAAGACAATAGGTTGAGATTGACCAATATTCAAGCTTCCGGAGGCCCTCCTGTGCAGCAACTGAAAAGGGGATGTCAGTCTCATAGAACCTAAGATCAGAAGGGACCAATATAATGATTCAGTAGTCTGACCTCCTTCACACTGCAGGCCACAGAATCTCACCTGCCCTCTCCTGCAATAAACTTCTGACCTATGACTAAGTAATTAAAGTTCTCAAGTCACGATTTAGTCTCTGCTTGTAAGGAAAGTTCCCTTGAGCTGCTCCAAAGTGTGTTCTTTTACTCAGGTTTTTTTTTTTATAAATTTCCAAAGGGACAGCCGTGTTAGTCTAGTCCAGTAAAAAAACAACAAGCAGTTGTGTGGCACTTTGACTAACAGATTTATTTTTTGCATGAGGTTTCGTGGGAGAAGATCCCACTTCCTCAAACGCTTCGAAGATGGGTGAACTTACAGAAAGGAATGAAACTAAATGCAAGGGGGGTGTAAAACATAGGATCAGGTCATAAAGTAACAGCAGATCAGAGCAGTTTACAGGCTCAAACCATGGGAAGCCTGAAGTCAAATTACCCTTTGTAATGGGAAAAGAACCCATAGTCTCGTTTGAGTCCTGCTTTCACAGAATTTAGCTTGTATATTAATTCGAGTTCAGCTGTTTCTCTTTGGAGTTTTGATGTCCCAGGTACATCTCTAACGACAGGTCGTTAACAAATCCATCATCGAGTGATTAGGAAGATGGAAGTACTCAGCAACTGGTTTCTTTGTTCTTTGATTTCTGATATCAGCTCTGTGCTCATTCAGTCTCTTACGGAGTGATCGTCCTGTTTGTCCAATATATAAGGTGTTGGGGCATTTCTTGCACATGATGGCATAGACCACATTAGTAGATGAGCAGGTAAATGAGCCTTTGATGGAGTAGCAGGCTTGATTAGGACCTATGATGGTGTCTGTTGTGTAGATATGTGGGCAGACTTGGCAGCATGGTTTTTTGCAGGGGTGTGTGCCTGCTTCAATGTTCTTGTTGTTAGATCTGTAGTTGCTTGGCCTCTAGACAGACATCTTGAGGATCTCTATCAAACATTCTTGAAACTACAGTACCCACCTGGGGAAGTAAGAAAACAAATTGACAGAACTAGACGGGTTCCCCGAAGTCATCTACTACAGGAGAGACCCAAGAAGGAAAGCAACAGAACACCACTAGTCACCACATACAATCGTCAAGTCAGACCTCTGCAAAAGATCATTAAGGACCTACAGCCTATTCTAAAAGATGATCCCTCTCTCTCTCTCTCAAGCATTAGGAGACAGACCACTCCTTGCTTATAGGCAGCCCCCTAATCTTAAACAGATACTCACCAGCAACTGGGACATCAAGACTCCAAAGAGAAACAGCTGAACTCGAATTACTGTAATATGCAAGCTAAATTCTGTGAAAGCAGGACTCAGTTGAGACTATGGGTTCTTCTCCCATTACAAAGGGTAATTTGACTTCAGACTTCCCATTCTTTGAGCCTGTAAACTGCTCTGATTTGCTGTTACTTTATGACCTGCTCCTATGTTTTACACCCCCTTGCATTTAGTTTCATTCTTTTCTGTAAGTTCACCCATCTTCGAAGCATCTGAGGAAGTGGGATCTCCCACGAAACCTCATGCAAAAAATAAATCTGTTAATCTTAAAGTGCCACACAACTGCTTGTTGTTTTTTTTTTATAGCTAACTTAAAGAAAGTATAGTGATTCCTAGTGTGTCACAACATTAACCCCTACTGGGTCACCAGTTCTCCTAGATTCAGCAAATTGCTCATTATATCTTATCAGCAAAGCATTTCCTGTATTTCTAGTCATAACAATAAAACTCAAGTATTGGGGGTGCTTCAGAACCAAGGTCAGCTGTTCATACACTCCCTTCCTTTCTCATGGTACATTAACTGTCCTATCCTCCCTCTCTGATTAGCAAAATTGCCATCATGCAGCTGTTTGGCCTGGCCTGTCAGAGTCCTAGCAATTATTCCTTGCTATATAGTTTTTGTTTTCCAGCTAACAGTGGCCATGCTAAATAGTTGCAAGTAAGTTAAACTCGAGTTCTTTTGTTTCACACTTGCCTCCTATTTGGATTCCTGTGATGCTCATGCTTTCTCACCTGTGTATGCCAGGTACCACCTTCCATGTGCTTGAATCTTGCCTTTACACAGGCCCTTCAGTGCAGTGAAGTTTTTGTCTTTTTGAGACTTATCTTCTACATAGTCCAGTGAGGGTCTGAATTGGCTGGGCAGCTGGTGCTTGAGCAATGAAAGTACTTCCTGTGGGAAGCAGTCTAACTGTAATGGTTCTTGAATTAGGAAGTAATAGGTGAGTGGTTTTCTAGTTGGACATACTTTGTGAGGGTCTCTGAAGAAGTGAGCAGCAGCCTCTTGGTGTCTGGGAGAAGATACTCTCTGTACCCATTGGAGAAGGATGTTGATGTAACTTCTCTCCTCTTTCCCAGTGGTAGGAATGGTCTGACATCAAATTAAGAGGCAAAAATTCATGATCCCAGTGTCACCCAATGTTTTCATTTTCTAAGCTCAATATCAATAGAATATGTGCTAATTTTTAGTTGCAGCCTCTTTTTGTGCTGAATGGTAGCTGTTTTTGCAGGCACTGTGGCCTGGGTTCTTGTCTGTATCTTTCTTAGGAACAGGTGCAAACTGCCATTTAAGGAGTATATCATGAAGAAACTGGAGGGGCTCTTTACAATAGACTTCTGGATTTTCTGATGCTCTGAGTCTACCCTGAAAATGAGTTCCTTTCTGCTTGCGAGTAAGGCTACCAGAAATCTAGCTAGGGAGCCAGTTACACTTGAGTAGTGTCACTTATGGATTACTAAGACAAGATAGCTGGTTACATTGTGAGTTCAGGTTGCTTGCTGCTTCTGAAGAACTGATAAACGTATTGTAACTGGGAGCTTGGATGGCCAGGTTGCCTAGTGATTAGAGCACTTGGCTTCTGGTGCCCTGCTTTGTTGGGGTGTGTGGGGAGACCCACACCCTTCCACTCCCTTGGGTCCCAGCCTGAGGTCCTGTGTAAATAAACCTCTGAACAGGGGATCTTCCAGCAGGGGAGTCTGTCTCTACTCCCTTGGCTATTTCCTTCCACTATCTCTTCAGTATGAGACATGGGCCCAATAGTACAAGTCCCTTTTATCTCCTGAGTCAGGTGGTCTTGAGTCTCTCTTGCACAGTTGTCTTTGATCAAGAAGATGGTGCTGCTTTCGTGGTGGCTGGCAGGCTAGTGACCATTCCCCTCAGGTAGGTAGGGATGCAGCTAAGTACTTATTCTTTGCTAGTCGGTCCCAAACTGAGGCCGTTTCTATACTAAAAAGTTTTGTTGACAAAAGTAAGCTTTTTTTGGCAAAATAGTTTTAATGTACACACTAGCCCCTTTGCTGACAGAACTGTCCTGTTTTTCCAACAAAATAAAACCACCTAAATGAATGGCCTAGGGCAGTGGTTCCCAACCTTTTCTCTGCTGTGGCACACCTTGATACCTTCAAATTTTTCGAGGTACACCACTATTAAAAACTCATGAATATTCAGATTAGCTCAAAATAACATGAATATTTATGAACCATGGCACAGTGGTTCGGAAATGCTGCTATGTAGGGTAGTAGGAGTAGCAGAGCAGGGATGGCAAGACGGGGGAGGTCAGGAGTTACTTGCAGTGGCAGGAGTGAGTGTGGGGAGCAGAGCTGGTAAGCATTGCAGGGGGGTGCTGACATCTGCTCTGCTTGCAGGGGGGGCACCGGAAATGGTAGCACCGCTCCTGGGCAGGGGTGGCCAAAGAGGACAAGGGCAGCCATGTGGGGAACAGCACAAAGGTGCCAAGAGAGGGGAAGGGAGAACAGGAGTGGCTTTGGCAGGGACAGAGGGGACCCTGGGGAATGGGAAGGTAGGGCAGGAGAGCATGACGCAGCAGCCACTTCCCCCTTTCTCCACAGTGGCTCCCTGCCACCCAGGGAAATCCTCAGCCCACTGCTGCTCCCTCCCACCCCAATGGGTCCCATTCCCCCCTCCCCCAGCACCCTGCTGCCTGTGAGGGACCCTCCCATCACTGCAGAGGCCAGAACTAGGTCTCCAGCCCCCAGCTCACCCCCCACAGCTACACCCCCCACAACCAAACAGCCACCCCACAACCTCAGCTACACATCCACTCCCACCCAGGTCTGCTACGCACATACTCCCTGCCCCCCCACAACCCCCAGCAGCCCCTCTCAAAGCCCTTACCTTGGCTGTTTGCAGGCTGGCTGACAGGCTGGGAGCTGTTTCCCTACCACAAACTACTTTGTGGGGACCCCTAAAGGGCTCACTATCAGCCCCCACTGCTACCTTCCCTGTGTCCCCAGTCCCCCCCTGCAGCCCTAACCCCCCCACATGACCCCCCAGGACTCCATGTTAGTTCAGTTCAGCAAAACAAAAAAGACTATCCCTCTGGAACTCGTAAATTATTCTTGGGCATGGTATTTTTAAAGATCTTCCCATCATGAAGCTTGTAAGTTGATCATCTTTCACTTAACATAAATGAGCTAATTCTGAACTACAAAGTTAAAATGAACATTTAAAAATTTTTAAGTATGAGCATTAATTAATAAATAAAAAGTGGTGACATTAATGATGGCTCAAAAATAACAAATACCACATTTAAAATTTTGGCAGTCAAATGTTTCATATAGGCTTGGGTTTACGTGCGCTAGACATTTAATACAAATAATTATAATAAAAATGAGTAAAAAAAAAAAAAAGGTTCCTAATGTGTAGCTATAAATGAAAACCACCAAATTTCAGTGAAGTTCTCTGAAGTACTTAAGTTTATAAGACTCTTGCCCCCTCAAAAATATTAAATAGTAAGTACAGAAGAAACTAAAATTATTTACAAAGAAAATGATACAGCACAGACATCACACACAGCTGTAATGATTGTCTAAGAGGGTAGCACTGTATTTATATGTACCAGCCTATATGGACCTACCTGGTAAACTGATCTAACCAAAGCCAAAGTAAAAATTGTCACAAAGTCAAAGGAAAAGGCAAAAGAACAGATAAAAAAAAGAAAAGAAAAAGGCAGTATTTCACAAACTTAAAAATGGCACAATAAATGGCCACACTGAGGAATTAAAAGCTGAACCCAAGGGAAAATTCCTACTATTGTGCTGTCTGCTTGCTCCTGCTTTCTTAGCATGTCAGTGTGAAGGTGATGGGGCAGATAGTGGTGAAATCTGCAATTCAGACGAAACACAGATCCTAATGATAGTTTGCCTTGATGAACTGAGAGTGAAAAGTGCTTAGGCTTCCAGCTCTATTAGCTCTGCTAGATGGGAACAATTTCTATATTTTTCTATCTTATTTTTATTTCTGTCCACCAGATTGAGGACGAACCCCTTATTCCTTGGGGCCCTAGGCGGCTGCCTGCTTCGCCTACCCCAAAAGCCACCTCTGCTTTTTGTCAGCCTGGCACATCCCATGTGGCTGGACTGAGCAGGGAGGGAGCTCTAACTCTAGCTCTCCCAGATTCTCATGGCACACTTTGGGTGTTGCCACGGCACGCCAGTGTGCCTTAGGAACACCCAAAGCGCACCGCGAGCATGCCTGAAAGCTGGAGTTAAAGTTCCGTCTCTGCTCAGCCCAGCCACGTGGGCTGTGCAAGACTGGGAAAAGGCAGGGGTTAAAGTAAGGGGGAAGGCACCAGAACAAGGTTCCGGAGCCCCCTGTTTTTAGGCAGGCAGCATTCTGGCCCCCTAAAAATAGAGGAAGGTACTAGAATGGGGAGTTCCAGGGGTCCCCTTAAAAATAGCAGGGGCAGCCCAAACCTGGCTCCACCTTAAACCCAGCCAGCAGAGAGCTGGGGGAGGCTGGGAGTGTGTGAATCTCCCCTTGCAGGGCAGAGCAGCTCCCGTCAGCAGCCTGCAAACAGCCCAGGTAAGGGTTTTGTGAGGGGAGAGCTGCTGGGGGTTGTGTGGGGCAGCTGTGTGTGTAGCAGAGGTGGGTGGGAGTGGCTGTGTAGCAGAGGGTGTGTAGCTGGGGTTGTGGGGTGGCAGTTTGGTTGGAGGTGTGGGGGGTGTAGCTGGGGGCTGGAGGCCTAGTTCTGGCCCCTGCAGTGATAGGAGGGTCCCTCACAGGCAGCAGGGGGCTGGGGGAGGGGAGGACGGGACCCACTGGGGTGGGAGGGAGCAGCAGTGGGGTGAGGATTTCCCTGGGTGGCAGGGAGCCACTGTGGAGAAGGGGAAAGTGGGTGCTGTACCATGCTCCCCTGCCCTACCTTCCCACTCCCCAGATTCCCCCTGCCTCCACCCGCACAAAGCCACTCGTGTTCTCCCTTCCTCTCTTGCCAGCCTTGTGCTGTTCCCACATGGCTGCCCTTGTCCTGTTTTGCCACCCATGCCCTGCTCTGCTTCCCACACTCACTCTTGCCACTGCACATGACTCTTGACTTTCCCTGTTTTGCCACCCCTGCTCTGCTACCCCCACTACCCCACATAGCAGCATTTCCAAAACACTGTGCCATGGTTCATGAATATTCATAAGTATTTTACATTAATATGAATATTCATGAGTTTTTAATGGTGGTGTGTCTTGAAAAATTTGAAGGTATCAAGGTGTGCCACGGCAGAGAAAAGCTTGGGAACCACTGGCCTAGGGCTTTTGTTGGCTCCAACAGAGCAGTAAAATTGACAAGTGAGGGGGGTGGGGTCTATGGCCAGGTTTCCTCTATACCTGGCAGTGAGGTGCTGCTGCTGACGACAGGTGACCCCAGAGGCCAGACAGCTGCAGCAGTGCTTATGCTGGAGGCCCTGGGATCCCTGGCAAGGGTGGAGGGAAGCTGTCCACTGAGGACACTCCACCAACAGACACCATGTGCCAGCAAAACTCTAGCGTAGACATAGCTTGATTCAGGCTATCTCCTTTTCTCTACTTACCAGGCCTGGCATTAGCTGCAGGTATGACAGAATGGCAATCTCTGGACCTGAAGAGTCTCTTTAATTCCTTCCATGCTGGTGGGTAATTTCTGCAGTTCATCACACTTATGTAGAGACTTGAACTGTTATTGAGTAATTTGGTAGTCATTGCAATTTCTTCTGTATTTATTAAGCAGCTGTCTCCTATCATCATCATCAGATCTAGGAAATCATTTCACTGCTGACAGAGTATGCCTGCACAGCAGTCCTTGAGCCTGGATTGCAGACCAAACCTGAATGCCTGTACTTCAGTTAAACAGCCCCTTAGCTGTAGCCCACTTCACTAGCATGGGCCACGGATGTCTAATTACAGTGTTAGAAATACCGGGAGGCAATGCTTGAATATACCTCTAACATCACTGTTGCTTATTCACACCTAAGCCACTTCCTGGGCGTATCCTTTTACCTGGTGGAAACTAGATTTCAGATGTGCTGCCTCTCCAAAGAATTGGTGGGAAAGGGGCAAGACGAATATGAATACTTTTAGATTTTGCTTTTATACCAATTCCAAATGGCATCCACGTTCTGCAAATTGTATATTTAGATGAGACTAAATATTATGCACACTCCTTTAATCTTTTTCCTCGTTAAGCCTTCTCTTTTTTTTTTTTTTAAATTTTACTACAATTCCTGAAGTTTTGGATTCTTGTTTGGGAATTTCAAATACTGTTCCAAAGAGGTAAAATAACTTCTCTTCTTAGAGGCCGGTTGCAAAGGAGTGTTACCTATATCTTATCCTACTCAGAATCTATCAAGAGTCTGCAAATCAATGTGTTTTCTCTCAAAAGTAGGCAATTTTCAGAGTACAAACTTCTGCCTGGCTATTCTTTATTATTACTCAAGAACTGAGATTTAAGAATTGTCAAGTAATAGAGGTGGACAGCTCTCTATTCATGACTGTTATCCTTCTTGGCCCGGGATGCCAAGTTCCAAAGTGGTAGCCATGTTAGTCTAGTCCAGCAAAACAAATAATGAGTACTGTGGCACTTTTAAATACAGACACATTTATTTTTCTCACAGGAGAACTGCTGCCCTGGGAAAAGACTTGGAGCCTGCCCCTGGGCCCGATTCGGTGCCCCAGGCCCGATCTGGTCTCAGAGCTCTGCCGCCAGCCCAGCCCCAGATCTCTGGCGGTGGTGCCTGCTTCTCCCAGCCCTGCCACCTGCGGGAACACCTGTCTCTCCTGGTCAGGGATCTGGGAGATGCAGGGGCTGCGCTGGGCACTTGGGGTACTGGTGGTGGGACTTGGGTCACGTGCCTCTTGTGCCAGGTGCCAGTGATGCCCTGTTATTGCATGAGCTTTTGTGGGAGAGAATCTCACTTTGTCTTCAAGTGTCTGACAAAGTGGGATTTTCTCCCACAAAAGCTCATGCGATAAATAAGTTTGTTAGTCTTTAAAAATGCCACCAGACTCCTTGCTTGGTCCTGCTGTCTTTCTCCTCAGACTAATCACTCTTGAGCTTTCTGTCCCCAGTTCCTTCACTTTGTAGGCTTCTCTGACGTGGGCTATGTGCGGCATTATGGGGTGGAAGAACCACCAATGAAAGGATAACTCGGTAGTGTTAGAGTGTGGGATGCTCTCTATTAGTGGTTCTGCCACTCTGTTGAATCCAGTATCTGGTGAGACTAGAGAGACAAGAAGTACTGACAGCCAGGAGACTGCATTACTATGATATTGCTTAGATGTGCAGTTCAAGACTTGCAGCTCACTGTGAGGGAAAGAGGGCTGTGTCTGCCATAAGATCTTGGACTGTTCTGGAAGACGGAGATGCCCTTGGCTTATTGACAGTCCTGGACTGCCTTGCAGGCTTACATTGGGGCTTGCGATTAAGTCTTTGGGAAGTAGCCTTCTGGTGATCTTTCACGGTGCTTATGTAGCTGTAAGATTTTGCTGGCCAGAGAAGGGGCTTTTAGTGCCTCTTATGTAGCTCTGGCCCTTTTGTCCAGTGTCGAAGGGCTGGAGTAGGAGCGAGGAATCCTGCCCAGTGTGTCTACATTATTTTGTATTTTTCATATCTATTAATAATCTTTAAAAAAACAATTTAGAAACTTGGTGTAAAGAAGAACCTAGGGCTCCTCATTGGGGTTGAAACTTTGTATTAATCTCCTTTGTCAGACATTCCTTAAAGCCACTTAAAGTATTAGTATTGTTTTCTGTCAGTCAGGGTAGCATTTTCAATAGCAATCATTATTCTTCAAGTGATTGCTCCCGTTCATTTCTCATTAGGTGTGTGTGTGCGCTGTCTACACAGTACCCTGGCAATTTTTTCCCTTAGAGCAGTGGTTCCCAACCAGTGTGCTGGGGCACACTGGTGTGCCGTGGCAACACCCAAAGTGTGCCGCGAGCATCCCTGAGAGCTAGAGTTAGTTTCCTCCCTGCTCAGCCCAGCTGCATGGGCTGTGCAGGGCTGGGAAAATACAGGGGTTAAAGTAAGGGGGAAGGCACCGGAACACAGTTCTGGGGCCCCCTATTTTTAGACAGGCAGCCTTCTGGCCCCCCTAAAAATAGAGGAAGGCACTGGAACGCGGAGTTCCAGGGGCCCCCCTAAAAATAGCAGGAGCAGCCTGAACGCTGTGTTCCGGTGTTTCTACCTTAGGCCCAACCAGCAGAGAGGGGCGAGAGGCTGGGAGTGTGTGAATCTCCCCCTGCAGGGCAGAGCAGCTTGTGTCAGGTAGCCTGCAAACAGCCCAGGTAAGGGCTTTGGGGAGGAGGGCTGCTGGGGGTTGTGTGTAGCAGAGGTGGGGGGGAGTGGCTGTGTAGCAGAGGGCATGTAGCTAGGGGGTGGGGTGGCTATTTGGTTGGGGGGGTGTGTGGCTGGAGGTGGGGTGGCTGTGTGTGGGGGGTGTATCTGGGGGCTGGAGGCCTAGTTCTGGCCCCTGCAGTGATGGAAAGGTCCATCACAGGCAGCAGGAGCCTGGGGGAGGGGAGGACGGGAGCCACTGGGGTGGGAGGGAGCAGCAGTGGGGTGAGGATTTGCCCTGGGTAGAAGGGAGCCACTATGGAGAAGGCGGAAGTGGGTGCTATGCCGTGCTCCCCTGTCCTGCCTTCCCACTCCCCAGGTTACCCCCTACTGCCCCCACAAAGCCACTCTTATTCTTCCTTCCTCTCTTGCCATCCTTGTGCTGTTCCCCACATGGCTCCCCTTGTCCTCTTTGCCACCCCTGCCCTGCTCTGCTTCCCACACTCACTCCTGCCACTGCACACGACTCCTGACCTCCCGTGTTTTGCCACCCCTGCTCTGCTGCCCCTACTACATCACATAGGAGCATTTCAGAAACACTGTGCCATGGTTCATGAATATTCATGGATTTTTAATGGTGGTCTGCCTCGAAAAATTTGAAGGTATCAAGGTGTGCCACGGCAGAGAAAAGATTGGGAACCACTGCCTTAGAGTACTCGTAGGGTTGGCTGCAGCACCCCCAGGAGTGATGCCTCTGCGGTGCTCTATATAAGACCCAGCCAACACTACCCTCCTCAGTTCCTTCTTTCTGCGCTGATGGTCATCAGAATGTTGCCTGCTGCTCTCAGCAGTCTTCCCTTAGCTATTGTAAGCTTAAGTACCCCTTAACTGTTTTGGTAATTAGTTTAGTTAGATAACTTGAAAACAACTATCATCCTGGGCTTGGGGCAGGGAGTGCTGGATTTCAAGAACTGTGAATCCTGCAAGAGGCCTGTGCCTCTTGATGACCTGCACCGCTCCTATCACAGGTCTTCAGGAGGATTACGCCTAAGATATAAGTGTAAAACTTGCTGTGGTTTTGATCCATGGACTCAAAAGGACAGGGAGCAGAGGCTGAAGATCCATATGTTGGAGGAAGCCTTTTGTCCACCCCACTTGGGGATAGAATCCAGCATGGCACCATCGATTCACAGCACACTGTTGAACCCAGGGTTCGCGATGTAACTGCGATGGACCGGCGACACCCACCAAGGAGATGGACACCAATTTTCAATAGACAGAATTTTATAGTGGTCTCATAAAGGCATATAACGAAATAGCAACAAAAATGCCTATGTGGGGGAGTAAACAGCTACACAGTGAAAAGGACTATACAAGCTACAAGTGGGATAATAAACAGCTATGTAGTAAAGGGACTATACAAGGTACAAATGAAAACCACACTTATAAACACTGCATAAATGGGAAAAAGCTATACTTATAAACACTGCCTAAAGAAAAAAAGCCCTACACTTATGAACAATGCATAAATGGAATTATAAAGAAAAAGGGAAGAACGAAACAAATTGAGAGGGGTAGAATAGCTGCACCACTGAGAGAGACACCAGTTCAAGTAAACAAAAAAAAAAATAAATTTTTTTTTAATGATACCATACAACACCTATGACCAACTAACAGTGTGGAGCAAGAAGTCTATATAAAGTGCTTATAACCAGCTAACAGTGTGGAGCAATGACCTACAACAGGGTGGCCATAATAAGTCAAGGACTTTTCTGGCCTGTTACTGCCTCAACATCGGCATAGGCACTGACCAGCCCATCTGACGTGTATTTTCCAATGGCTCAAAACCATTCCTTCTTGCTAGCCAAGAAGGGTGGCCGGCAGAATGAAGAAGTCAGATGAGAGAAAAAACAAACTCCCACACTCCCTCCGTATATACTGGGGGGGGTTTGGGGCTAGAAGTTTAGAGCAGAAGTGGAGCAATAAACTACTATACAATAAAAATGCAAAATACAAATGACTAATAAAACATGACGAAGTAACAACTATGCTAGGCAATAAACATCTATATCATGAAAAGATTATACAGGATACAAGTGGAATAATAAACAGCTACACACACTATACAAAACTCAAACAAGGAAGCTGCAGTTACAGACTATACATAAATGGTACCAAAGAGAAGAATTGAGAGAGGTAGGAGGCGTGTATCGATTTATAATACCTGTCCTAGTACCGTAGTGGAACCCAAAGCGAGGAGGGGTAGACCAGCTGCAACATCCCAATACGTAATTGTTCGGCTGGCAATTCGAGTATACCCAAAAGTCTTGCGGGTGGGAGCTCCCTGTCTCGGTTGGGGGATCAGTCCGACCGGTTCATGACGTGCCCTTTAGTGTTCGAGGGTGGGAGAATACTCGAGCCAACCGAGGCAGGGGCTTAAATAGCGTACTGCACGGCTAGAGTAAAAATAGCCAATTGGGAGTGGGATTCTGGTCAGGACCAATGATGGAACTGAGACCCCAGACAGTGACTCCTCTGTGGTGACGGGGGTGCTGAGAAACTGTTCAGGGGGGATAGGAATTCACCCCCCTTCTTGTTAACATAAAGCTAGGGAGGAAGAAACTCACACAGGTGATTGAGGAGCATCGGGGGGAAATTGATACTTAATATTCTTCCCCTTGAGCTGGATGGCCTGGAGATGAGACCCATCAGGGAGATCTATACATAACAGGCAAGGGGGGCTTGCTCTCATGCTCTGTGTTGCAAAGCTCTTGAGCTTTGGGAGTTTTGTATTCACAATTCAATTCACCTAATTGCCTCATGCTTATCAGGCAAGCAGAACTTGATGGCAGACGATCTCAGCAGAAGGTTCATGATCCACGAATGGTCATTAAAGCAGGACGTCTTAAGCGAGATCTGGAATTGGGGGATTCCCCAGGTAGACCTTTTTGCTTCAGTGGAGAACAAGAAGTGCAAGCTCTTCTGTTCATTCAGGGGTTACAGCCTGGGCTCGATGGTGGACACCTTTGAGATCCTTTTGGACAGGACATGTGTACTGTGCCTTTCCCCCAATCCCCTTGATACTGAAGGTGATCTTGAAGATCAAGCAGGACAGAGCAGCGGTCGTACTCATTGCTCCAGCGTGGCCAAGGCAGCACTTCTTACGCGGCCTTGCTGTAGTCTCCATCCAGAAGCTGATGGAGCTGCCTGTGACTCTGGACCTCCTTTCTCAGGATTGGGGTTGGCTGCTGCACCTGATCCTGAAATCTGTCCAACTTCGGGTGTGGAACCTCTTAGCTGACACACGAGGAGTAGCAGTATTCAGCGGCAGTCCAGGAAGTGCTATGTAATAGTAGAAAGCCGGCCATGAGAGCTGCATATGGGGCTAAACAAATGAGGTTCTCTACGTGGGCAGCCAAAGAGGGGCTCCAGCCGAGCGCAGACCCAATTCCTGACATTTGGAATTATGGTCACTGAAGACACAGGGCTTTTCAAACTTCTCAGTTAGGGTTTATCTGGCAGCAATTTCAGTGTTACATGATGAGACCGAGGGTACCTCAGTTATTTTTCAAACCTAACCATCAAATGATTCTTTAAGGGGTTAGACAGATGGTTTCTGTAGATAAGCCCCCGCACTGGCTCAATGGGATCTAAACCTAGTCCTCTCAAGGCTTACCAGCCCCTCATTTGAACCACTAGCGTCTTGTTTACTACTCTCTGTCTACTGGAAAGTAGCCTTTCTGGTGGCCATCACCTCCACCAGAAGGGTGTTGGAAATTCAGGCTCTCGTGTCAGAACTGCCCTATATGATCTTTTTTAAAGACAAGTTTCAGCTGTGGCCTCATCTAGCTTTCTGTCCAGAGGTGGTCCCTCAGTTTCATACTAACCAGGAAATTGTCTTTCGTATTCCACCCTAAGCCTCATGCTTCTGAAATGGAGTGACACTTGCACTCCCTGGATATCTGTAGGGCCTTAGTCTTCTACATGGAGAGGACAAGGCCATTTTGGAAAACTTCACAGCTGCTTGTCTTAGCGGTGGACAGAATGAAAGGTGAGCCTGTGTCAGCTCAATGCATCTCCAGCTGGATAGTGGGATGCATTCGGGAGTGCTACTAGTTAGCAAAGTTTACCCCTCCAGTGATTAAGGCTCACTCAGCAAGGGCTCAGGCATTGTCAGTGGCGTTTCTGGCCCATGTGCTGATCATGGATATACACATGGCAGCCACTTGGTCATCGGTGCACACCTTTACACACCACTAAGCAATCACCCATCAGGTGTGGGGTGATGCAGCAGTGGGCAGAGTGGTTCTGCAGTCTGTGAAGTTGTAATTCTGACCCTCCTCTAAAGGTGAGGTTAGTGAATCACCCATTGGGGAATGGACAGGAGCAATGGACAGGAGCAATCCCTCGAAGAAGGAGATGTTACTTGCCTGTAACCGATGTTCTTCGAGATGTGTTGCTCCTAGCCATTCCACTTCCCTCCTTCCTACCCTGCTTCAGAATAGGGGCAAG
Organism: Podocnemis expansa; assembly: GCA_007922195.1. NCBI lineage: Eukaryota > Metazoa > Chordata > Testudines > Podocnemididae > Podocnemis > Podocnemis expansa. Next base: position 39,345,508 of record ML681990.1, read on the forward strand.
AAGAACTGAGGAGCGTAGGGTCAGCTGGGTCTTATATAGAGCACCGCAGAGGTGCAACTCCAGGGCATGCCACAGCTGACCCTACAGGTACTCTAAGGGGAAAAAAAAATTCCAGTGTACTGTGCACGCGGCATATGCACACCTAATGGGGAATGGTCAGGGGCAGCACATCTCGAACACCAGTTATAGGTTAGTAACCTCTTTTTTCAACAAAGGGAGTTTTTGGGAATTGACACTCATGGGGACTCCATGTTCTAAATTGACAGTCATTCTCCCAAAGTTGTTCACAGATATCAAGAAATAGCATTGCCTTCTTATGCCCATTTGTGCAGGGCTGGTGATCCAGGCCTATATCAGGAAAAAACAAGAACTGTTCAAGTTAGCGAATGTTTTGCTATTTGCATGTCCTGTTCCCTACTTTACTGAACACTTCATTTGCTTCTGATTAATTAGTTATGTTCTGGGCTACATATCATAGAATCATAGGGTTGGAAGGGACCCCACGAGGTCATCTAGTCCAACCCCCTGCCAAAAAAAGCAGGACCACTCCCATTAGATCATCCCAGTCAGTGTTTTGTCCAGCTGGGACTTGAACACCTCCAGAGATGGAGATTCCACCACCTCCCTAGGCAGCTTATTCCAATGCTTCACCACTCGCCTAGTAAGGAAGTTCCTCCTAATATCCAGCCTGGACTGCCCCAGCTGTAACTTGAAACCATTGCTTCTCGTTCTGCCCTCTGTTACTACCGAGAACAGTCGAGCTCCATCCTCCTTGGAGCAACCCTTCAGGTAGTTGAAGGTTGCTATCAAATCCCCCCTCAGTCTTCTCTTCTGCAGGCTAAATAAGCCTAGTTCCTTCAGTCTTTCTTCATAGGGCTTGTGCTCCAGCCCTTTGATCATTTTGGTTGCCCTCCTCTGGACTCTCTCTAGCATGTCCCTGTCCTTTTTGTAGTGGGGAGCCCAAAACTGGACACAGTATTCCAGATGTGGCCTCACTAGTGCAGAATAGAGGGGAATGATCACATCCCTTGATCTGCTGGTAACACTTCTTCTGATGCAGCCCAGTATGCCATTGACCTTTTTGGCAGCAAGAGCACACTGCTGACTCATGTCCAGCTTCCCATCCACCATGACTCCCAGGTCCTTTTCTCCAGTGCTGCTATTTAGCTGATCACTCCCCAGCCTGTAGCAGTACATGGGGTTTTTTCGTCCCAAGTGCAGGATTTTGCACTTATCCTTGTTGAACCTCATGAGATTCCTCCTGGCCCACTGCTCCAATTTGTCTAGGTCTCCCTGAATCCTGTCCCTGCCCTCTAGGGTGTCTACCGTTCCCCCCAGTTTGGTATCATCTGCAAACTTACTAAGTGTGCAATCTATCCCATCATCCAGATCATTAATGAAAACATTGAACAGAACTGGCCCCAGGACCGACCCCTGGGGCACACCACTTGTTACTGCCTGCCAACTTGACATGGAGCCATTGATTCCTACACGCTGAAACCGTTGTTCTAGCCAGTTTTCTATCCACCTTACAGTCCATGCATCTAACCCATACTTCCTTAATTTGCCAATGAGAATGCTGTGGGAAACTGTATCAAAAGCCTTGCTAAAGTCAAGGTATATCACATCAACGGCCCTTCCCGCATCCACAAATCCAGTCATCTCATCATAGAAGGCGATGAGGTTGGTCAGGCATGATTTACCCTTGGTGAATCCATGCTGACTGTTCCTGATTACTCTATTTTCCTCCAAGTGTTTCAGGATGGATTCTTTGAGAAGCTGCTCCATGATTTTTCCAGGGATTGAGGTGAGGCTGACAGGTCTGTAATTCCCAGGATCATCCTTTTTGCCTTTCTTGAAGATAGGTACTATATTTGCTTTTTTCCAGTCCTCTGGCACCTCCCCTGTTCGCCACGAGTTTTCAAAGATAATGGCCAACGGTACTGCTATCTCATCAGCCAGCTCCCTCAGCACCCTCGGATGCAGTTCATCCGGCCCCATGGACTTGTGCACATCTAGTTTCTTTAAGCAGTCCCTAACCTGACCTTTTGTCACCAAAGGCCTCTCTTCTTCTCCCCAGTCTACCATACCTAGTGTAGTGGGCTGGGAGCTGACCCTGCTTGTGAAAACTGAAGTAAAAAAAGCATTGAGCACTTCAGCTTTTTCCTCATCCTCTGTCACGAGGATGCCTGCCCCATTCAGTAAGGGACCTACACCATCCCTGATCCTCTTCTTGTTATTGATATACTTGTAGAACCCCTTCCTGTTATCCTTCACATCCCTTGCTAGTTGCAACTCCATTTGTCCTTTGGCCTTTCTGATTTTATCCCTGCAGTCCCGAGCAATGTCTTTATATACCTCCTTAGTCATCTGTCCTAGCTTCCACTTCCTGTAAGCATCCTTTTTATGCTTCAGCTCAGTGCAGAGCTCTCTGTTAAGCCACAGTGGGCGCCTTCCACATTTGCTGTGCTTTCTCCTTATCGGAATTGTATCTTCCTGTGCCCTTAGCAGGGTTTCTTTAAAATGCACCCAACTCTCTTGGACACCTTTCCCCTTCAGATCAGCCTCCCAAGGGATCCTGCCCATCAGTTCCCTGAGGGAGACAAAATCTGCTTTTCTGAAGTCCAAAGTCCATATCAAAGGGAATAAGGTGATTCTCAGAAAGGATGGTGCTCCTTTTTGGATGCTGGTAGGGAAACAAAATTTCTTGACATTTTAAAGCAAAGAAAATCTCAGAATATTCTGGATGATATCAGATACTGTATCATAGCTTTTGTTTTCTTCTAAAACAAATTCCTACAAGAACAAATCTAGTTGGTATTCATTGGAATTGGATGAATTCTTTAATTACCTTGAGAAAAATAGGTCTTGCATGATTTATGTGAATCACTGCTTTCAGGTAATGTGAAAAAACTTTTAGTTCTCTGGGACTGGAATCTGTATTGTGGGACAAAGAAGTAAGTGTGACTACTTTCTTCAAAGCAGTGGGGTAGTGCAGAACCTTTTAATCAGAGTAAGGGACATTATTTCTTAATAATGCACAATCCAAGCTCATCTACTGTCATAAAAGCATCTTGGAACAGCTAATAGTAACATCCAGATAGTGATGCAAAGTGCTTTTGTGGGTGAGGGTGGAAGATGAATGATTACAAAAGAAGTTCTAAGCTGAATATGATATTTCTGAGTAACTGTCATAATGTGTGTGGTGAGGCTCTGTTGAATGGAATTTTGGTATATTCCAATACTGGGTACTAGTTCATTTTTATTTCTTACTTGGTTCTAGCTCTTTCATAATACTTTTACAATTGCATTCCTGTTTTCATTTGTCTTGTGCTGTCTTGGATCTGTGAATAAAAGCTAGAAATATTTGATTCTCCTATTTAAAGGAGTAACTAGCAGGCTTTTGAAGAGAAGATACAATTATTGCTAACTTTATTCTTTTTCTTTCACCTCTATGTTTAATTGCATTCTTGGATGCTATGGAAATTCTTATCTTTTTCCAAGGCAGGATAAGGAGACTATATGTTTCTAATGCAACTTTAGGGAAAAGGGTGGGGGTGAGGGTTGACTGTTACCTGTCTCTTCCTAATAATTTTTGACTCCTGATACCCAGCAAGGTATCCCCAAGGTGCAAGGATACCACATCATTATCTGGGAAGTAAATCATACTGTAGGATCATTTCCCTATGCTCCAGCTTGATGATCTTTTTTCCCTGCCAGGAGCCAGGGTAGCTACCCGGGATTTTCACCTTTCCCCGATAGAAGCCACCTGGGACTTCTTGCACATGAGGAGTGGGAATCCATGTCTTGAGTTCTCCCCCCATTTTCTGCTGGGAGGCAGGGCAGCCTTGTTGGTTTCATGCCACCCAGGACCAGGAGCCAGGGGAAGATTTTCAAGACCTCTCCTTCCTCTTGGTTCTACCAGGCTCAGCTGTGAAATTAACAAGGCTGCCACAAGGCTGAGTGGAGAAATGCCTTGGTTACAGCCAGAAGTGAATGGAGGAGCCCCAGACTTTCTTCCTCTAAGTGAGGAGGGGAGACTAGCTGCTCAGCTCTCAAGGAGGCTTGACAAGAATAACAGCCTATATAAGGGATATAGTGTCTATTTGGCATTGCAGTGCCCTAACTATGTCAACATAAATGTTAAACCTTGTGTTGATATGGCTTTTATGTTGGCATAACAGGGAGGTTTCATCCATGGGGTGAGGGGGAGCATTTTAAAAAAGCTGACTTTCATTGACACAACTTTGGTGTAGATCAGCCCTTAGTAATTTGGTTTTCAATTGACTGACTGACTGCATTTTCATTAATGAAGAGAAAAAATTCTGTGTACTCATTGAAAATAAAAATGGTAAATCTTATCCCCCTTTTTTTTAACAGTTCCATGTGGATGGTTGTATTGAGATCATTGCTGCATCCTGCTGTGTTTGAGATGGAAGTTCAGAAACTGTTTCAAGGTGCAGTCGTGTGAACTGAAAAAGTGGAGTGATTCGGGTAGGTGAATGAACTAGTTGGGGGGAGTTGCACAGAAAAACGTATATTATTTTTACAAATTATCCTGTAGGTAAAGGCATGAACACGAGTGCAATGGTTTTCAAAGTTTTTTCCCTCAGGACCCAGTTGAAAAAAATCATTTATGCCTGTGACTCAATAATTACATCATTGAACAATGCATTCAAGTCTTTTGGCGGTGGCAGCAGGGGGAACTGCATCCCAGTGCCTGAGGGTCTGTGACCCAGTCCTGGGTCCTGACCCTAAGATTGAAAACCACTGCACTAGTGGATATTTCTTCTTCTGCTCCTATTCCTTGTTGTTCTTCTACCTACCACAATCAGCATAAAAAAGTATATTTCTTTTGACCCTGCATTGATAGTAGGCACCTAGGGGGAGTATGTGTAACCTGGAAGGGTGGGCTGGAAGTAATTCACTTGCCCCTCTCCAGTGCCTAACAGAGAGAAATCCCTGCAAAAAGCAGCTGGAAAGCCAGGATCTAGTCTGTACAGGACTCACAGCAAAGACTGCTCAGAGTTCCCATCCCACAACAAAATACTATTTAGAATAAAAATAACAATGAACTTTAACTAACTTAACAAACCTTATCCTAAGAAACCATAATAAATTTAAACAAAACAGTAAGAAACCCAAGAGTCCCAAAGTTCAGGTGGAGTCACCCTTCTCAGTTGCAGTCTCTAAGTCCTTGAGGCTTGAATGCAAAACAGAAGCAATCCTCATCTTCTCTGGCTGCAGGAATTTCAAGCTGGAATCCATGCAGTCCTTCCTTTTCCTCTCTTGAACCAGCGCAACACAATCAGGTCACTGGCCATCCAGCTTGCAGTTCCACAAGAGAAGACTCCCCTGCAAAACCATCCAAAGCAGGGTGAAAACGTCCTGTAGTCCACTTCTGGCTCAGCTGCTCTCAGTCAATCACTGAGCATATGGACTCTGCAGCTCTCTGTGGTTGCTCCTCTCTGGGCTGCTCCTTTTAGGCTTCTCCCAGGCATCTGACTCCAGCACAACAGTAAAACTTGTGGAGAATGTTCAGTGTGCTACCACACCCTCTTGCCAGAAGGTTCTAGTTTCTGGGCTGCAGAAATCTGCCCAGCAACATAACCCAGCTATAAGGGATTCCTGAAAGAGATTGCTCCTTCTTAGGCACGTGGGTTACATATGTAAGACTTTTTTTTGAGAACTGTTGTTTGCCGTCTGGCGAAGAGTTAAATACTGGTAGAGACGACCAGCTGTCTTTGATATTTATAAATTCATATGGCTCTTAAACCATTGCAGCTGCTTACTTAAGAATGTTGTTAATATGCTGCTATACGTTTAAGTAGTTTGTTGTGTTTTCCAGTCTTCGGAATGTAGGTATTGTAGAGACACAAAGTGGGTGAGATGACCTGTATTGTTGGACCGACTTCTGCTGGTGTGAGAGAGAAGCTCTGGAGTCACACAGTGCTCTTCTCTCCCAGCAAAATAAAGAATGGAGGAGAGTTTTTAATATAAGTACTTAGCATATTTATTGTAAGGGACTGATTAAGACAGAGTGGCCCATTAACACCACTGTAATCATAGGACAATAAGAGAACTGTAGCAGGTTACAGATTACTGTAATAATACATAAATCTAGTGTGTGTGTTCAGTCCATGTGTGCAGCAGAGTAGTGAATTTAGTTATCCAGGCTCTTCTTTTGAAGGTGTTGTCCATGTTTCCTTTGCGGATGAGGACTGACGGGTCAGATGTGGAGTATTTGGGTATTTGGGTCCCCTGTTCTGTGATGGAATCATCTTCTCTGGAGGAGCATCCTTGTTTAATGAAGGCAATTTTAAGTTTGTGTATCATAGACTTCCTTTTTGGCATATTTAGTGGACTGAGTAGTTGTAGATCAGAGGGTTTTTTTTTTTTTTTTTTTTTTTTGGCATGTTGGGGATGGTTACCAGTTCTGAGAAGGTAGGGTGATCCATGAGTTTCTTGTATGTAGTTGAAGCTGACTGGTGTTAAGGAAGTTTGTTAGGATTGGGAGCGTATAAAGAGAGATGAATGAGTAGGTAGTGGTAGAAATCTGTGAGAGGTTTTAAGTAGTTTGTCCAGAGGATGAAAATATTAAAACATGTCAGGTGTATAATTGCTTTTGTTGTGCATTGTCTGGAAATTCTTCAGGGTGGCCTGTGAAGTAGCTAGCATATTGCCCCATATGTCCTGCAAAGTCAAAGAATCTGTGACCTCCAGTGACCAAATAATATCTTTAATAATTATCTTTTAGAATGGCTTTCCAAGGGTTGTGGTATATTCTCCACCACTGGAAATTGTTAAAAACTGATATCGGATGCTTTTTCTGAAAGAATTAAAAACCTGTGGCTGGCCCATGGTAGCTGTCTCAGTCTTACTGTCTAGGCAAAGGAGCTGCTTACTTGTAGTGCAGACCAGTGTTTCCCAACCTTTTCTCTGCCCTGGCACACCTTGATACCTTCAAATTTTTTGAGTCACACCACTATTTAAAAACTAATGAATATTCAAATTAACTCAAATCACTTATGAATATTCATGAACAACGGCACTGTTTCAGAAATGCTTCTATGTGGAGTAGTAGGGGTAGTAGAGCAGGGGTGGCAAAACACGGGAGGTCAGGAGTCGTGTGCAGTGGCACGAGAGTGTGGGGAGCAGAGCAGGGCGGGGTGGCAAAAGAGAACAAGGGCAGCCATGTGGGGGGACAGCAGCTACCCCCCTGGTTTGGCTCATGAATATTCATGAGTTTATGTGGAAACTATATGATGGTGTGCCTCAAACTAATTAAAGGTAGCAAGGTGTGCCACAGCAGAGAAAATGTTGGGAACCACTGATCTAGCGTGACAGTCACAATTGCATATGTAGCTTCTCATTCTTTCTCTGAACAAGAGGTTCTGAACATACGTATGCTCATGCTTCAGCATTCCATGCAGGATGTGGCCTGCTGGTTCTTGTGTTCCAGATTTAATACTTGAATATGAATCTCATTTTATTATCATAAAACAAATACTTTAAATTTATTAAGAAATTTTATATGTGTAAGCGAACAGGCTAGTTACATAAGTTATAAATTCCTCCTTTGATGGGGTGGTTTGTAAAATGAAGCCCATCACATAAGCGGGGATAGTCTCCTTATCTTATTCATTAATGGGTGAGAGCTTATTTGGTCTTGTCTGTGTTATTGGTAACTTGCATCACACAGGTCTCTTTTTGATACAGTAATGCTTTTTATAACTCTACTGGGGTGATACAGTTCAGAATACTGGTGTACTTTGGATAGTTCAGTTTTTATAAGCTGCATCCAGTTTGATGGTGGTAATGTTCTCAAAGGTACAAATAAGGGAAATTGCTTGGTTTTCAATTAAAATAGGTTGTTCTGGAATGAAAGAAAAAATTGAGTCCCTCACCTGCGACTCCAAGGGAGCATATTGGTATCTCTTTTGATTGATTACCACACAGAATAAGCCCTTTTTAGCATAGGATGCTCTTTCCATTGGAGTTTTCCACTTAGTCAGCCTCATCAGGCATGACTAGGATGATTTGTTTTGTAACTCTCCCTATAATCCACAGAGGATAGTATTTATCTTAAATGTAGCATGCTGACAAATGTACTGAGTCCCCTTTTCAGAGCTACAGACCATCTGTGGAACTTTCCAAGTCTGAAATGGAGTATGATAGACTGCCAGGGAGGCATATTGATAAGTTCTTTGTAGATGCTATTTTCAAGTTGGCCTATGTACACCCTTGTTTGAGTCAAACATCGCTAAAGTGATAAAAGAACAGCTGTCTCAGTTGGGGTGAGGTGTCACAGATCCTATTTGTCCCAGCATTCCTAATGACAAATGCTAGCATACATCCACAAGTGTGAATCACTCCCTTTCTAGCCTTTGAAAACACGGAAGGAAATGCCAACTTAGTAACTTCCTTGATTAGGTTTGGATACTTTCCCAGTTTTAGAGCTTGCAATGTATTTGTGGTGGTATTTATAACATTTTGCAAACACCAGTGGTTGCCATCCTTTCAGGCTGAAGACCCCTTTTTAACAAATAATTTAAAAAAAAAAACAAAAACCTTTGCGGCTCCCTGGCTGATTATGTAATTTGGCCCATGCAGGCAGACTTGGTCCCATGCCACTCTGGCAGCGCTGTTGGGATAGCCAGTGAGCGGCACCCCCACCACCATGGCCTGCATTGCTGGGAAGCCGAGCTGCGATGGCTATGGCCCCCGGCTATGGCCCCCAGCCCTTGCCCTCCTGAGCAGCCACTGAGGCCCCACTCCCCTACCTGGGTCTGGCTATGGGCAGGGAGCATTGGGGCTGCAGCTGGATTCCCGGAGAGGGAGAGGCTCTGTAGACCCCCAGGGGTTCCCAGATCCCAGGTTGGGAACCACTGGTATACACACCAAGCAAATGTTTACTACTGTTTTAAAGCATTCACAAAGTGATCATAGAATGAGTCCATAGAACCATTTTCCAGTGGCTTGGTGTGCAGTTTTAAAGTGGTTTCACATCCTGGAATGATCATAGTGGTCTGTTTCATTCCTTTCTTAGGTGTGTTCGCCTTTAAATGTCCAATTGATTGATCATGTACAAGTTGCTGTGTTTCACTGTCATGAGTAATTGTGTAATTTGCAAAACAAACAGGTGTCCTGTGACAGTTTTAAAAGCTAACATTTATTTATCGCATGAGCTTTCATGGGAGAAAAATTCCATTTCGTCAGACTCTTGAAGTTCTTCTTCAAGAAATGTCCCCAAGAGTGCTGCACTCAGGTGTGTCAGCTTGCCCCAGTGCCTTTGATCAGAGATCTTAAGCAGCAATGTCTCCGGGAGCTGCGCATGCTTAGTTGGTGCCTCATGCTGTTGTGCGGATGCCAGCTGTCACCGTGTGGCTCATCCCCTCAGTTCCTTTTCAGCTATCCATGGCCTGAGATGGAGCTCCACAGCATTCTCCTTTTTCTTCTGAAAAAGATGGAGAAAACACCTTTTTTCCAATAATTATTTCACCAGTGTTCCTTATAGTTTTTAGTTCCCTAACCTTTTCCCTTTACCAAAAAAAACCCCAATCCTTCCTCTTTTCAGCCTTATTATTTTAGTTGGTGATTACTGTTCGCCCCTTACTGTGCCTGGTTCCCCAGGATTTAAAAGATGTGACAAATTCAGGGTTGCAATGCCCATTTCAGATGGCCACTCCCTCTTCATAAAGTGTCTGGGAAAGGATCTTGTTACATCTAAATGCCCTCACTACTCCAAATTGAAGGCACGCACCCTCTGCAATAGAGAGCTCAAGCTCTTCCTCATTGAAAAGTCTCTGCAGCCCATCTCAGAGACTTTGCCTCTGCAAGAGGTTAGATCAGGCAGCTCTCACTTGTCAAATAACAAGAGGCAGAGAGATTCGTCACCACTGCACAGAGACTTGTGAAAGAGAAAGTGAGCTTTAGAGCCAGTAGACTTGGCAGCATCTTCCACCTCTAAAACCTCAGAAAAGACTACACTAAAGACTGTGGTACCAAGTAAGCCAGGACTGAGTCGAAAACCGGTACCGAAAACAGCCTCTTTGATGCCAATTAAGACGGCACCCAAGATAGTGCCAGTGCAGCTTCCTACCCTGTCGGCACCTCCATTGGTACCGTCAGCTAAGCCAACATGTTCCGCATCACCAACCAAAACACCTGCGTTAATCACTCCCAGTACAGACAGAGCGATTCTGCCAGCCACAGAACCAACCGTCTTCTATACCACAATCAATCAAAGATAAAATATCCGTCTCCTTTCTACGGTCCTGGCGTATCTCTGTCAGTACATGGATCGTGGTTTCCACTACCATTGTCCTTCTCAAGTGAGGGTGACCAATGTTCCCAAGAATCTTTTCTCCCCACCTTTTTCTTGTCCAGACAGAGGTGCTTCTATCACCTCAATAAAGTTTCTAGCTCACGTGGAGAAGACTATGAAGGAGTGGATCCATTAAATGAAAGTCCTAACTCAAAGATCAATTTGTTACTGCTCCTCTACAAGGGAAAAACCACACACAAATCTCATGGAACCCAGATCTTTCACATCTGCAACTTCACATGTCAGATCTCCTTCCTCAATGCCAGTGGCAGACCCAGACGAGGTCTCTGAAGGTGAGTTAGTGGAGGACACATCACCCCCACATAACTTCGTCTCCAGATGAGGGAGTTATGCCAGCTCCACCATTAGCAACTGATGACCCTAAACAATTTCAAGACCTGTTCCAAAGAATAGCAGTTGCTCATCATGTACCATTAAAAGTGGTGCAGGAGTCCCAACATAAACTACTCGGCACACTCCATCCTTTATCAAACCCTAAGATTACTCTGCCAATTAATAGGGCTCTACTAGAACCTGCAGATGTAATTTGGCAAACTGCTGTGTCGATACCCTCCACACTCGAGAGCTGACAGAAAATATGTTCTTGCTAAGGGTATGGACTTCCTCTTCACTCACCCTCTGTCCAGCTGCTTAGTAGTTGACACTGTCCATCATAAGAATAAACAAAACACTCAAAGATCCACCCCAAGCTACAGGGATGACAAAAAGATGGGTCTCCTTGGTCTCAAAGTATACTCATCTGGGACACTTCAGTTTAGAATAGGCAATTACAGTGCTCTGTTGGCTAATTACAATCACTACAATTAGGAAAAGATCAAAGAATTAAAGAAGCACTTACCAGAGGACAAACACCTGCTGAAGTTCGTGGTCGATGAAGGCCAACATCCCTGTAGGTAACATTGGCTGTTGCAGATACTGCGGCCTGAATAATGGCAGCTGCCATCACGATGAGACATGCTTCCTGGCTACAGTCCTCTGAAATACCCAAAGACCTGCAAACCAAAGTAAAGGACTTACTATTTGAGAAAGATAAACTCTTCTCCAAAAAGACCAATGAGACTGTATTCCATGAAGGACTCCAGAGCGACAGTAAGGACCCTGGGCTTGTACACTGTCTTTCAAAAGACAAAGATTCCAACCTTACCAAAGAAAAGATTATCAGTCCTCTAGACAATAACAATCATATGACTACTACAGACAATGGCAACAGTCATAAAGAAGGAGGCAGCCTTTAAACCAGTGAGCATCGGTACAACTTCCGCAACCCAAACAATCATTTTGAAGGTTAGGTCGAGGGCTTGAGACCACCACCTATTGCAGAAGGATTGAGAACGTTTGGACATCGCTTGTAATGTTTCTTCGATTTGTGGCTGCCGACTACCACAGACAGATGGATCCTCGATGACATCAACAAGGGCTATATCATTCCCTTCAAATCCATTTCCCCCACCTACCCACCCCCCTCAAACCTGCCCCTCTTCAGGGACCCCTCTCACATAACTCCTACTGCAGGAAGTTTCTCATCTTCTTGAAATAGGAGCTATAGAGGAGGTACCACATCAACACCATTGAAGAGGGTTCCTTCTAACAACTTCCTAACTCAGAAAAATGGAGGGTGTAGACCTATTTTAGACCTTGGACTACTAAACAAATATGTTTAAGTCCAAAAGTTCAAGAGGATAAGATTGTCAATGATTATCCCTTAAATCAAGGAGATTGGTTCTCATTCCTTGACCAGAAGGATGCCCATTTTCATATAATTATTCATCCAGCCCGCAGAAGGTTTCTCTGGTATACACTGGGCAAAAGACACTTCCAGTATACTGTTTCACCATTTGGGCTAGCTGCAGCTCCTTGAGATTTTTCCCAAAATACGAGCTTTGGTTGCAGCTCATTTATGCCAATCGGCCATCATGACATACCCTATCTAGACAATTTCCTCTTAGAGTTCTTCAAAGGCAAAGGCTATTCACAACATGCAAACCATAATAATGCTTATGCAGAACCTGGGATTCCTCATGAATTTTGAAAAATCCACAGCAACTCCCTTTCAGACCCTCAAATTCATCAGATCTCACTTAGATTCTACAACCTCGAGGGCACTGCTCCAATTCAAAGGTTTCAAAAAATGTTCAGAGCATGGTGGAGAAGGTGAAAGTAACTCCCTTCACCAATGCTCACACATGCGTTTGACTATTAGGACACACCTGCCACCACCTTTGTGGAGTGACACACCAGACTTCACATGAGGCCATTACAGGTCTGCCTGAGGCGTGTTTACAGTATAAGAAAACACACAGGCTATGTCTATACACACATTGTTATTTCGAAATAAGGATTTTGAAATGAGTTATTTTGTAATAAATTCCTTATTTCAAAATAAGTTAATTCGAATTAACAAACAGTTAATTCGAATTAACAAACTGTTAATTCGATTTAAGGGAAAGCCTGCTATTGAAATGGCTGTTATTTCAAAATGGTTATTTCAAAATAAAGCCATTTGGACATGTTTCAAAACAATGGTGTTGTTTCGAAACAGTTGTTTCAAAACAATGGTGGTGTTTCGAAACAATGGTGTTGTTTCGAAATAACATGTCCAAACGGCCTTATTTCGAAATAACCATTTTGAAATAACAGCTGTTTCGAAACAATCGGGGTTTAACCTGTTTTGAAACAGCAGTTCTTATTTCGAAAGGACAGGATCTGTCCTTTCGAAATAAGAAAATGTCATGTGGACCAAATATCTTTTATTTTGAAATAACCAGTGTTATTTCAAAATAAAAGTGCTGTGTAGACATACCCACACTGAACAAAAGGATAACAATACCACCACATGTCGAAGAGGCTTTGGAGTGGTGGATAAACCCAAACAACCTACTGTCAGGGATATACTTTTTCACACCCTTGTCATCAACGATCATCACAACAGATGCATCACTCATAGGCTGGGGAGCACACACTTAAACACAAACAGTACAGGGCCTCTGAACAGGCCACGAGACTCACCTGTATGTCAACCTGCTAGAACTCAGAGCAGTACAGAGAGCATGCTTTCACTTTCTTCCTCTAATATGAAACAGAGCAATTCAGATCCTCACAGATATCACCACATGCATGTCCTATATAAGACAGGGAGGAGCCCGTTTTCCATCCTCACGCATGGAAGTGACAAAACTCTGGAACTGGTGCGTCAATCACCGTGTGTATCCATGGTGGCATCTTACCTACTGGGACATCTGAACCCAACCACAGATGCCCTGAACAGAAAATTCAATGTCAATCACGAGTGGGAACTTAACAAAACAGTATTATGCAACATCTTTCAGGATTGGGGAACACCTGCAATAGATCTTTTCGTGATAATCAAAAATTGATGATGCAAACAATACTGCTCCAGAGCAGGTCACGGATACCAATCCTTAGGAGACACATTCATAATAGACTGTCAGGGACCTCTGGTACATGCTTTTTCCCCAGTACAGCTCCTACCAAGAGTGGTAAACAAGATCAAATGGGACCATGCCAGAATGATCTTGATAGCCCTGGAGTGGCCACAACAACCGTGGTGTTCCAAACCACTGAAAATGTCAGTTTCACAACCAGGGAAACTCCCAGTCAATCCCAACCTAGTATCACAGTACAACGGCAGGATGCAGCACTCCAATATAGACAGGCTTCACCTTATTTCATGGTTCCAACAGTTGGAAATGCTATGTTCGAACCCAGATCAAAATGTTCTTCTAAATAGTAGAAAACCAGCAATGCAGAAGAAAACAGCTGTGGGCTATTGACAGAAAGACCTCTTTACATCATCTTTACCTTCCATACTGGACTATTTATTGGAACTATAAGCAAACAACTTATCTCTCAGTTCCATTAGAGTTCACCTCACCTCAGTCAGTGCTTTTGACAGGAATAATGAGACAACTTTGATCTTCTCACACCCAGTCACAAAACATGTTTTAGTGGGACTGCAAAAACCTATACCTTGATGTCAGGGAACCTACACAACCATGGGATCTACTTTTTGTCTTGAAAGCACTTAAAAATCCACCCTTCAAGCCTCTAGCCACCTGCTCCCTTCTGTACCTCTTCCTTAGTAGTCTTCCTGGTTGTCATGACCTCAGCCAGAAGAGTAAGTGAACTGAGGGCCCTCACGTCAGATGCTCCGTACAGATCTTTCATGAATACTGTGAGATCTCAGCCAAGATTCATTCCCAGAGTTGCTTCTCATTTCCATAGCAACCAGATCATATACTTACCTGCTTTTTACCCAAAAGCTGTATAAGGGTCACAACAAAGCATGGTGGTGTGCCCTTGATGTACGAAGAGTACTCCTCTTCTACCTGAAAATAACAAAGGAATTCCATAAATCCACGAGACTTTTCACTTCTATAACAGTTTGCTTAGAAGGGAAACTGATATCCTCCCAGAGACTTTCAAAGTGGATTTCAGGTTGCATATACCTATGCTATCAATGTGCCAGTTCAGTTCCTCCACAACGAATCAAAGCTCACTCGACAAGAGCTATGTCCTCCTCCATGGCATTCCTCTACAACGTACTGATACCTGTAGAGCTACAACATGTTCTTCAGAAAATACCTTCATAAAACATTACGCTATCACTGACATGCAACACCTGGGCAGTAATTTCGGGTCCTCTGTCTTGGCAGCAGTTAGTGGACTTGCTCCGAAGTGCCACCAACCTTAGATGGTAACTGCTACATATTCACCGGAGTAGAGCACTCACAAGGACATTTCTCAAAGAAGAAAGGAAGATTGCTCATCTTGGTGCAGTAGCTGACGTCTTTTGAGGTGTGTATGTTTGTGACTACTCCCCTAATGCCCCTCCTCCATTCTACTTTGGAGAAGCCTTTTCATGGTAGAGAAAGAACTGAGGGGACAAGCTGTGCGGTGATGGTTGGTGCATGCAAAATAGTGTGAGGTGCCAATCATGCACATGTGGCTCCTGGAGACACTGCTAGTTAAAATCTCTGATCAAAGGTGCTGGTAAAAGCCAACACACCTGAGTGGAGCACTCTGGGGGACATACATCTTGTAGAACATCAGCTATTGCACCAAGGTGAGTAACCTTCCTATTTGAAGCATCTGACGGAGTGGGGTTTTTCTCCCACAAAAGCTCATGTAATAAATACATTTAAGAGTGCCACAGAACTTATTTTTGCTGAACTATATTAACATGGCTTTCCCTTTGGAACTTGTATTTTTTGCAATACTTCAGTCCCAAATTCTTTTTTTTGGCTCAGTCTTATCCTTAGTGCAACAATAAGTGGTGTGGTAGGTTAAGAATACAAATGACCATTTTGTGGTGGTTGGTTGCTGGGGTTTAGAGGAAGCGATCCCACTGAATGTTGTAGACCTAGCTTCCGAAGCATATGCTGCCCCTGAGACCTAGATGATTGATACAGCTTTAACTGATGTATCATAGTAAATTTTATCTTTATCTGGCAACCAGGTTAGTTTTATAGCTTACAGCACCTTCAGGAACAGCTAGGTTTGTGCAAATCACTGTGCTATGGAGTATAACATGAAATCATGTAAGTTTTTAAACTTACAGAATGGATGTCCTTTGGCATTTCTAGGCTTCAGGTATGAGAGAATGTTTGTTTTTTCTCCTCTTACTGAAATGAGATATTGATGACAGCTCTTCACAACATCTTCTGGATTGTGCACAGAAGAAAGGCGGGAAAAATCTGCTTCTCTTCTTGTAGGATGGGTAGTTGGCAGACTCTAGTTTGTGAGATCATCAGATGGACCCATCATTGGAGAATAAACTAGCCAGGGATTGCCCGAAGCTGTGCGCTCAAGTGCAGAAGGATCGAGTACCCCCCCCTTCCCAGTTCTTCAGGGAAGACCATTAAAAGCACAGCACAAGACCAGCTGTGGAAGAGAAAATAGCCCATGCTGATTGTCTGCACACCACTTCTCATGTCTCAGATTACTAAAGCATATAGGAAAGAACTTGAAAGAAACTGGGGTGCCATGGAGCAATACGTTTGGCGGGAAAGGATCTACAGGCCTAAACCAGCATGTTCATTTAACCGCTCCTTGCTCTTCCACAGGGATTTGATCTGCAATTTCTAAATGAATCTTTCTCATTCTGTTGCCAGGGATTATTCCAGACTTTTCCTGGGTGTTTTCCTGAGTGTACTCTAAACCAAGTCTCTAACTGTGCTCTGTGATTTGAAATAGCTGTCCAGGAGCCATTTCTTCAGTGGTCAGGGTCAGGCCCAGTGGAACTACCAAAAAAACCCCACTCAGAATCCCCTAAGCAGAAAGAGGATTCTCGAGCTCAGAATATTGATGAAAGCCTTCTGGGAAAAGAGGCTAACTCCTGGGGAGGGGAAGGCCCCTTACTCTTTTGGGTAACTCTCTTCAGACCAGTCTCCTCTCTCTTGAGGTCTAGAAGATATAAAAGAAGAAAAACTGTGGCAAAAAGAAAAGAGGAAAGCCTTGGAGATGGGGGAGAGGCATGCCTGATTTATATGAATAGAAAAAAGCTGGACATATTTTTCTTGATCTCCTCAGATCTTTAGTCAAGCTGGGGGGGACAGTAGGAATGAGCTGATCAAAATTTAAGTTGACTGAAAACAAAGTTGTCTTGTTGTGGGGACTTCTCAGACTTTTCTTCAGAATTCTGGACGTCAAGACCCCGAGGCATAGAAAAGTCATGATATGCCACCCTCAAACCGTCTCCCCCACCCCAAGGATGATGCTGTTTCCTCCTTTTAAAAGGGCTGGAAGAATAGGTTGAGCTTAAAATATGCTTCAGAACACAAAATGCTTTTCAGGAGGGTTATATCAGGCTTAGTTCTCCATACCATCCCTACCAGATGACCCTATAAAACAAGAGAAGGCAACTAAAAAGGGAGTAAAGCTGAAAATTCCTTTATTTGGGTACCATATTAGAGGCATATATTGCTCTTCACTTATCCTTAGAGCATAGGACATCCTCACAAATGAGTAAATCCTATGAAACCAAAATATTCTGGAATATGTGCTCAAATATTTTCAAGGTGCATTGGAGTGTGACTTGGCAGTTCTGCTCATAGCTGGGGGCCATAGTCATTCCCACTGAAAACAAATTACTATCAAAGCACTCTTCAGACGGAGAGAAGCTCTTCTATGAGAAACGTCTAGATCAGGGGTGGCAACTTTTGCTGGCCCACATGCCAGCCCTGCCCACTGCACCCTCAGTGAGTGCTGGGGGGGCAGGCCTCTGGTTTGGGGTCACCTCTGCCAGCGGGTGGTCTTCAGGGTCCTGGCCATGGCCGGCTCTTGCCCCCACCGGCAAGTGGCTTCTGGCTCCAGGGCCGGCGCTGGAAGAACACAGGCTCACTCTCCCCGCCCCCCTCCAATCTTGCCCAGCAGGGGTCAAAAGACAGATGCGCCGCAGCTCCTTTGTCCCTGCCGGCTGTGCTCCCCAGCAGGGAAGTGCAGCCGTGGCACGTGGCTCTTGTCGCCCAGCTGCAGCACTGGTGCTGTGTGCCACTCAGGCTTGGGCCCTGGCACGGGTGCCAGGGGTTGCCACGCTGTGTTCTAGATCTCAGTGGTTACCAACCTGTGGTTTGTGGACCACTGGTGGTCCGTGAGGGTACTGTAGGTTGTTCATTGGTGGGGTGGGGGTGGTAAGACTAAAGCTTTCTCATTAAGTAAGTTCTATCTTTTTCCCCACTGGTAGGCCCTACTGCAGGTAAATGTATTGTGATGAGTGTAATAAGTTTGTGAGTGAGCATAATAAATTGTTAGAAATAGCTACATTTTTAATACCAATTGATATATGTTTGACTCCTATCAGCCATTGGCTATGTTAAAAACTTTTAAAAGGGCTTGCTTATATGGTGGTCCACAAACGCTTTTGATGACAGTGTAGGGGTCCAGAAGGCTAGGAACTGCTGTTTTAAGTGAGTGTGGCAGTGCTAGTGTTTCAGGAACTTCCATGTATCTTTTTTTCAGGGTTATGTTAGGCTGAATGAATTCCTTACCAAACTTCATATCTGCAAAGGTTTTTTTTCCCAGTCTCCATTGGTGGAGTACACCGCCAACAAAAGTACTTAAAAGTATTCATTGCCATTGCCTTTTTAGACACAGTGTCCTCTCAGTAATCTCTTTTAAGTAGACCCCAAAATTGTATTTTAAATCAGTTATTTTACTTAATAAAAATTGCTTCAGACTCTATCTGTACAGTTAATTATTTTTTCTTAGAGGTGTTAAGAATAATTTTTAGTAAATCACAAGGAATTTAAAAATTTCAAAATTAAATCTTCCTTTGAGTATGGTGTTAACTTGAAGAAATAATTAATATTGCAGCTATGCAATATCTCTAGAATATATCAATCTTTACTACTGTAACAAATTGTTTGCACTTTAGCACACATTAGTTGTGGCCCTGAATAACTTTTATAAGTCAAAAGAGAAATGATTGTATTCTGTTATAAAAATCCGGGGGACAGTACACTTCTAGTTGAATCATACAAGTCATTTATATTGCCTTTTGTAGAAATGTAAATTAGCCTTGGATTGTACTAGAGTAGCTCTAAATTGTATGGTAAGAAAAAAAAAAAAAAGAATCCACATATTTTATCATTTTTTATAATGCAGGTAGTGATGCGTTCTGAAGTCAAGCCAAGGTTTAATGTTTATAAATTGGCTAAAGCCATGAGATTAGTCTTCTCAAGTGTAATGTGATGACACCTCAGTGGCAGATGGTACGTCTGTCTGAAACACAGGAGAATGAAAAATACTTTTTGGAATGATGTGTACAGACAAATGCAATCAAGTAGCTGTTCCAGCAAGATAAGAACCTAATATCAGTCACTACCATTAGGACATGCAAACAGGAACTTGCACTTCCTGAAACCTGCCTCTCTTTAGTTTTCTGTTTTTAAAATGCCTTGACACTGTCTTAGTGGTATCTTTCTTTTGTCAGGATCTGTGAGGATTTAAAGAACCTGTTCACATTTGAAATGGAAAAGCAAGTGATCTTGTCCCAAACATTAAACAATTTTTCAGAAATGGGACTATAAAAACAGGACATTCAATAATGAATTAAAAAGTAAGCATATAAGACTACAACATTCTGTTCACATTAATTTCATTTTAAATGACTATTACCATTGTTTCCTTTAAATAGAGGATTTTGACTTTTCAATCTGAAAAAACTCCTCAAAAATGGGGAAGTTCCAAGTTTGATTGCTTTAATTTTGCTTCCTTGTGCATATGTACTATGATAGTCTTGAACTCCATTATTCATACTAGTCTTACTTCACATGACTGCTTCCTCATTCAGTGCCCAGACTAGACTCTGCTCACTGAGTGGGTGCTATTAAATATTTATATTTTCATTCACTAGGACACTGCTTTTTTTGCTGCTTGTCATGCAAACCTTGAACAGAATATGGAATTATCAGTTTCCTTATGTCTTGCTTACAGTACTCATCACTAGTGTACAAGTGCTTCACAAATATTTATCTTTACAAGACATGTGGGAGGTGAGGTGATAGTATTTTATTTTTATAGATAGAGTACTGAGGAACAGAGAGATTACAGCACAGTTTGTGAAAAATATCCAGCAACTTTGGTCCCCAACTTGGAATGCCTGGAGTCCAATTTTTCGGGAGCACTTAGTAGTTCCATAGCAGTTTATGTTGGCACCACTGCTCCTATCAACTTCAATTGGAAATGTGTTCAGCACTTTTGCAAATAAATTCTCATGTGCCTCAGGTCAGCACCCATTTGGCCACTTGTGAAAATTCTGGCTTAAGTTACTTGCCCAGCATCAATTAAGAGAGAATCTAGTTGTGAAGAGTGGTATTCAGTTGCCTTAATCTATGATACCCTCTTTTTTGCTGCAATCCTTTGCATCTCTCTTCATGCACTTTCCAATTTCTGCAACTGGGATACTGCAACCAAGTCTCATTAATAGACTTTTAAGGCCTGAAGGGATCAGCATGATCATCTACTCTGACCTCCTTCACTTTGTGGGCTACAGGACCTCTTCCTCCCACTCCTGTAATAGGCCCATAACTACTGGCTGAGTTGCTGAAGTCCTCAAATCTTTATTAAAGATTTCATATTGCAGTGAATCCAGCATTTACTTCAGCTCAATCCACTCAGGGTCTCTGCCTGTCAGATCTGGGGGTGCAAATTCTTTCTAGACCCCAAATATGGCAGTGACTCCAAATATGACCCTGCACATGTGGGTGAGACTCACTAGCTGGACAGATGGGAGACAATTCTTTGTAGAAACTCAGTCCTGCCTATTTGGTATCCCATATCCAGCTGTTGGATATATTTATTAATAGCAATCACAAGAAAGCCACATGACATTATAGGCAACTTCCCCATACAGTTGACTTCGTAAATATAACAAGCTCAGTCTTGAAACAAGTCCGTTGCTCTTTCTGTATTCTTTATCCCCTTGATGTATGTGTTTGTGTGTGTGTGTGTATTTTAAATGTTGCCTTAACAGTTAGAGCTTTTAGAGTGTGTCTCTTTTTTGAGCAGTTGAATTATTATTATGGTATCATCTTGTAAATGGATACTACTTTCCCAGCCTACTCCAAACAATTATTACATCTCAATCTGGTTTAATGATTACAGAGCAGTTAGTCTTCAAACAAATATACTCCTTCTATGTCTGGGTTTAATGAAGTCTCAAGCACAAAATAGTTCTCAGACAATTTTACAGGAAACTATCCTGGCCAAAGCCTTCCCCCTAAGGGCTTGTCTTCACTGAATGAATATGTTCTATACACTCTCATCTTTGGCTTGGCTTATTTTGCTCTCCTGGTCCTCACTTTCACTGCCCTCAGATAAGGTAGCTAGGAATTCACCTGCAGCAGCGAGTCAGCACCTACTTAGAACTTCTGTCCAACTCATTCCTTACTAACAGGCTTGGTGTTAGGGAACATTGCTATCTTGTTACACATTGGAAAGTCCTTATCAGTGTTTCCCAACCTTTTGACTCATGGCCCATAAATTCTATTTTTATAACCCTCAAATGCCACCAGTTTATAAACTCAAAATATAAAAAAATTTCCCCCCTCACCCCTATGGGTAGTATGTGTCTTCCTCAACCTTGGGAGAGGCCTGGGAGTTTGAGGGTTCTGCGCAGTATCTTAGCTATTCCTAGCACTGCACTCTTCTGGACAGAGAGCTCTGATGTTGTTCCTGGGATCTGTTGGAGCCACTCTCCCAGCTTAGGAGTCACAGCCCCGAGTGCTCCTACCACCAATGTTCCCTCTAAGGCTTGACGGCTTGTGTGCAAAATTTTCAACCTGTGTGCAAAACTTTTTCTGAATAAAATTTTTGTGCAACTTCACATGATGGAAATTATTGAAAAATATAGAACAATGAAAAATTAATGTTATTTAAATTGTTTTTATTAATAATTTGAATGTATTCTATGCTTATTTAACATTTTGTCTCATCAGTTCTTCAATCCTGTTTGTCTGCCTTTGTCGGCTTTCCAAAATGTATAAACACAAAAAAGTTAAAATTAAAGCAATTAACTTGCCTCTCATTTTTCATTTTGCACAGCAGCCCATTTTACAATTTTAAAAAAATGGTCCTAAATTGTTCCTAGCCAGTTCAAATGTGACCCTTTACTTGTTTTACTTAATTGGTCACTATTACTAATCTTGATCACAGTATACTTTATTCCTTCATTTTATTAGTGTTTGCTATATATTTTTTCTCCAGTTTAACCCTTCCCTAAGGAGCAACAGGCCAAAAGGTTAAAAAAAAAAAAAAAAAAAAAAAAA
>ML681990.1:39367741-39394729 GCA_007922195.1 Podocnemis expansa
GGAGCAACAGGCCAAAAGGTAAAAAAAAAAAAAAAAAAAAACCAACCCAGGGCTTGACCCTGTGATTACAAATCTGTTATTCTACCAACTGAGCTACAGGCATTCCGTATATAAAATTTTCTAGGCATAAAGGATAACTGTGTACTCCACTGCCCCTTGATCCCCACCCCCCCCAAACTGCTCTTTATTCCATGTGTGCATCTGTGCAGCAAACTCTTAACATCAGGATCGTGGGTTCCAGCACTGTGCCCCCCCAGTCTACTTATCAGAAGTAAAAGGCTGGACAATCACCTGTTTTTAGAATGCCTGAGGGAGGAAGGACATGAAGGTAAAAAGGAGCCCTTAGATAGCTAGCAACTCCCCCCCCCCAGCCAATCCTCAGTGGGGCTTCAGGCCTGTCCCCCTGCCCATCTTCAGCTGCTCTCCCACCCTGCCCCCTCCGCCAGTTGATCCTTGGCCATGGTTAAGGCCTGTCCCCCCCACTCCTCATCCAATCCTCAACCACTTTGCCAGACTAGGGTTACCGGGTACCAAAGCATGGAAAGGACAACAGGGGAGTACAGAAAGGAGGATGTTGGAGGACACATGCATCTGGGACTCCACCTGGGCCCCCTTCATCCACCCAGCCAATGCCCCCCCCCAAATGCTTGCCCCACTGATCACCCAACTCCAGGGAAATCTGTCTAGCCCCTAGTTACAGCATGAGATTAATTGCAAGAGCAGAGGCTCAAGAATATCAAATGAATGGCTTAAGTATTTTTCCTCTTCACATTAAAGTAACTGTAAAGCCAACCACTTTAAGGAGTCACAAAACTAAGTATTGAATGTTTATATCAAGGTGCAAGGAGAATCACACTGCAGAACTCCTATCCAGACTGATGTTTTTACATTGTGAGTTGCAAACGGAAGCACACCGCCAATAAATTTAATGTAGTAATTATGGACAAGATTTAAAACCAGTTTTAACACAGTAAGTTCCTTCACAGAATTCACTCATTCTTTGACACACAGAGGGATGGGCCCTTGACTACATGAAGCCTAACAGAATTTGAGTTGTTGGCTTCTAAAGGAAAAGTAATCTCTGTCAGCAATATTCTCCCCATAACTTGAAATTAGGGGTGTGGTGCAGGGGGTGCTCACTCATTTGCTCTAACACTGTTACTAGCCAACAACTGGGGGGTATAGGCCGAGTGTACAGAAATCCCTGTCTAGCCTCAGTTTTGAGCCTCACTGTGCAGTATTTTTAAAAAAATCACAGACAAGCTCTTTAGATTTTATACACTCAGGAAAGGAGAAATGAGAAAAAATGAGATCTGCTGGTTTTTATGTACAGACCTACCTGAAACATAACCTTTTACCTAAAATGCAAATGTCTGGAAACATCATATCCTACTATGTCTACCATAAACCACAGATGGATATATATCTGTTTTATGACCATTGACATTTTGTTTGCTTT
The DNA here is from genome assembly GCA_007922195.1 of Podocnemis expansa. Taxonomy (NCBI): domain Eukaryota; kingdom Metazoa; phylum Chordata; order Testudines; family Podocnemididae; genus Podocnemis; species Podocnemis expansa. Next base: position 39,369,201 of record ML681990.1, read on the forward strand.
TATGTGAAATACACATCAAATGCGGCCCGGGGGGGGGGGGGGAAGTAGAAGTTTGTGACTATCAAATGCTCCACCCAAGAGGACAGCACCTATTCTTGAATGCAATGATCAGTTTTTTCCTAAATATAACAAAATAAAAATAACCATAGAGTATATAGGCAAAAGCAAGCTGCTTGTTTTCTATGATTTGATAAACTAACAAAGGGACAAATATTGCAATCCTTACTCCATCAAATTTCCCACTGACTTCATTTAAAGCATAGGATCAGGCCTAGCCCAGCAGCTACTTTAGAATGGATAATACTTTCATATCTGTGTATCTTACTAAAATTTAAGGACACATCTATAGTGGACTAATCTCTTCTTGGAAAGGAGAAACAAACTGAAAAAAAATCACACTGGGAAAAGGAAAATCTTACAGGTTCAAAGCTCCTCACAACCAAAAGTGAACTTTGTTGGCCCTCTAAACAAAAGATTTGTTGTCAAAAGCCAAAGTTCATTAGCAGGAATAAAGATCTCGCTTAGCCTAGCCCTTAGAGAAAGAAACCTCCCCAGAAACTAAGCCAAGCAGGGCAGCAAAGCAGGAAGCAAAGAAGGAGTCACAGGTTTCTCTCTGGGCACTTCAGAGATCCCATCAAGGTGAAGAAAAGCCCCAACCCCACCAAAAAATAAGATCAAACCTCCCCCAAAACCAGGTGCAGGGAAAGGGGAGAGGACCTGAGCTGGAGCCCGGAAAGAAGCCGGGGTTGAGGAGCGGAAGCAACAAAGCAAAGCGAAACCACCTGTAGCACTGCAGCATGCCTGGAGCAGGGAGGAGGGCAGGGCAAAGAGGAGCAGTCTTAAAGTGATACACCACTCCTCCGCTTCTTGGCTGAGCCTCAGCCGCTCTGTCCGGCTGTCCCGGCCAGTCCTGCCCCTCCCCGTGCGCGGGGACTGGAAACCCCTGCGCGGGGAGGGGTTTCTTATGTGCGTGGCCGCGCAACCGCGCACCTTAGAGGGAACAGTGCCTACCACCCCTGGGACCACTTTGGCCTTCACTTTCCACATCCTCTCTAGTTCCTCTTTCAGGCCCTGGTACTTCTCCAGCTTCTCATACTCCTTCTTCCTGATGTTGCTGTCACTTGGCACTGCTACATCTATCACCACCGCTGTCTTCTGGCCCTTGTCTATTACCACGATGTCTGGTTGATTGGCCAGTACCTGCCTGTCCGTCTGGATCTGGAAGTCCCACAGAATCTTAGCCCTGTTATTTTCTCCACAACCTTCTGTGGAATCTCCCATCTGGTCTTGGAAGGGTCTAGCCCATACACTGTGCAGATGTTCCTGTACACAATGCCAGCTACTTGGTTGTGTCATTCAGTGTATGCTGTTCCTGCCTGCATCTTACATCCTGCCACTATGTGTTGGACTGTCTCTGAGGCCTCTCTGCACAGTCTGCACCTTGGGTCCTGTCTAGTGTGGTAGACCCCTGCTTCAGTGGATCTGGTGCTCAGTGCCTGTACTTGTGCTGCTATGATCAGTGCCTCAGTGCTGTCTTTTAGTCCAGCCCTTTCCAGCCACTGGTAGGATTTCCCAATGTCAGCCACCTTAGCTATCTGTCGATGGTACATCCCATGCAGGGTCTTGTCTTGCCATGGCACTTCTTCTGCTTGATCTTCCTCCCATGTCTGCTGCTGCCTCAGGCATTCTCTCAGCGGTTCATCTTTGGGTGCCATCTTACTGATGTACTCCTGGATGCTGTGGGTTTCATCCAGGACAGTGGCTTTGACACTCACCAAACCCTGCCTGCCTTCTTTCCAGCTGATGTACAGTCTCTGGGTGTTAGATCTGGGGTGGAAACCTCCGTACATTGTGAGGAGCTTCCGGGTCTTCACATCAGCAGCCTCCATGTCCTCCTTTGGCCAGCTCACTATACCGGCAGGGTATCTGATGACTGGCAGGGCGTACCTGTTGATGGCGTGGATCTTGGTCTTCCCATTGAGCTGGCTTTTCAGGACCTGTCTTATCCTTTGGTGGTACTTGGATATTGCTGTCTTCCTTGCCTCCTCATCGTGGTTCCCATGTGACTGTGGGATGCCAAGGTACTTGTAGCTGGTCTGTATGTCCGCTATGTGGCCTGCTGGTAGTTCCACCCCATCAGTCTTGACTACCTTCCCTCTCTTTACTACCATCCGGCCACACTTCTCCAGTCCGAATGACATCCCAATATCCTCACTGTAGATCTGTGTCAGGTGGATTAGCGAGTCGGTCTCGTTCATTCTTAGCATACAGCTTGATGTCATCCATGTAGAGGAGGTGGCTAATGGTAGTTCCACTCTTGAACTTGTGTCCGTATCCAGTCCTTGCGATTATCTGGCTGAGGGGGTTCAAGCCAATGCAGAACAACAGCGGGGAGAGCGCATCACCTTGGTATATGCCGCATTTGATGGCCACTTGTGCAAGCTGTCTTGAGTTGACTTCCAGTGTTGTCTTCCACAGTCCCATTGAGTTCTTGAGGAAGGTCCTTAGTGTCCTGTTGACTTTGTATAGTGCCAGACATTCGCAGATCCATGTGTGCGGCATTGAGTCGTAGACTTTGCTGTAGTCAATGCAGGCTGGGGTCAGATTGATCTGTCTAGACCTTGAGTCTTGGGCGACTGCTCTGTCTATGAGCAACTGGTGTTTTGAGCCTCTGGTGTTGTTTCCAATGCCCTTCTGAGCTGTGCTCATGTACTGGCCCATATGGTCCTGTAGCTTGGCGGCTATGATACCTGATAAGACTTTTGATGTTGTGGGGAGGCAGGTTATTGGCTGGTAGTTGGATGGCACTATTCCCTTGTGGGTGTCTTTCATGATCAGCACTGTCCTTCCTTGTGTTAGCCAGTCTGGGTGGGAGCCTGCTGCTAGCAGCTGGTTCATCTGTGCTGCTAGGCGTTCATGCACTGCTGTTAGAGTGAGTGTGTGTGTGCACGTGTGTGTGTGTGTGTGTACACATGCACCCACATACCATTAAGAACTATGAATCACTACATATTTCAAGGAAATTATTTTGATGCTTCTGTGTTCATTTTTACAGTAACTATTTTACACCTACAAATTACTTGCATTGTGTCACACACTCTGACAAGGCACCAGGGCTGGCCCAAGGTTTTTTGGTGTCCTAGGCGCCTGTGAGTTGTGGCCCCTACACGCCCTCCCCCCTGGCATGGGGGGCAGGGCTGGCTGGTGCGGGAGGCCACGCAGGGAGTGCTAGGTGGCTGGTGTGGTAAGCCACTTGGGGGAATGGTGGGTTGGGCCAGCCTCCCACCCATTCCTTCTGGCACACCCCCCCCCGGCACTTACGTTTTCTTCAGTGGGGAGCAGAGCATGCCAGAAAAGCTTCTCGCCTTGCTGCAGACTGGTCTACATGCCTGTGTGCTGCAAGGCAGTGCCCCTCGTGTTTGGTGCCCTAGGCCAGTGGTTCCTAACATTTTCTCTGCTGTGGCACATCTTGCTACCTTTAATTAATTTGAGGCACACCACCATATCGTTTCCAAATGAAGTCATGAATATTCATGAGCCAATCCAGAGGTCTTTGAGTAGTTTTTTCATAAAATTTTGTGGCACACCTGGTCAGACCTGATGGCACACCTGTATGCCGTGGGACACTGGTTGGGAAACACTGTCCTTGTCAACTGTATAGCTTGCCTCTGTGGTAGAACTGGCCCTGCAAGGCACTAGTTTAGATGACAGACTGTCAAAGCACATGGCCTGGCAGCTATGTCATGATGGGTGGCTTGCTAAAAGCAGGCTGAACTATCAGACACTGATTTTTAGAGTTCTACCCCTCCTGGCTGCTCCACAAACAGCGCCCTTCGACCCCCCACAACATAAAAAAGAAAACCTACAGGCAGATCCAAGGACCCTACCTCTGCCGCCTTGTTGATCTCCTATCCACCTGGCTGCAACAGGGAGACAGTATGTCTTTGAGCCCTGTGTTCTCTAACTGGGTCTCTAGGCATTGGCTACCTTCTGCAACCAGGAGGATGGGATGTCAGTGTTCCCTTCCTTGTGGCTCCAGCAGGGACCTCAGTGCCTCTGGACCCAGGAGGAGCACATTGTGGTCTCTGCTACAGCCAGGGATTGCAGAAAGCTGACCTTCTGTTCCCTTTGCTGTAGCAAGGAGTCTGCAGTGGTTTTGTAATCCTGTTGCAGTACTCTCCATTTGAGTCCTTAAGCCAGACGTGGCCAAACTGCTTTTCTTCAAAGGTAAAAGTGCGGCTCCCAAAGAATTCCAAAACAAAGCTCCATCAATGTTCTTGGCCCCACCCAGAAACATTCTCTCTGGTGCTGGCGGGGGGCGGGAGGCAGTTTGTCTCCAGTCCCCTGAGCATTCTTCAGATGAACACTTAGGGTGGAGCAGCATGCTTCAGCACCTCCGCTGCCTGGCTAGGTAAGATGGAGGAGGCTGGGGTGGGGGAGATCCTCCTCCCTGCCGTGGCCAGATCCGGGCGGGGGTTTGGTGTGTTCCCCTGCCACGGCCAGATCTGGCTGGGGGTTTCCTTGTTCCTCTGCCATGGCCAGAGCTGGGCGGGGGTTTGATGTGCTTGACATTAGTTGATTGTAGGATCAGTGTTTGCTCTCTTCTTACAATAAAATTAAACTGTGCAATCAATTTTAAATGTAGTAATTTTGGAGTAGGTAAAAGTATGGATATGTCTCAGTGTGGCTCTCAAAGATTTCATAATCAACTTGGCTGGCTCTTGAGTTTCATAAGTTTGGCCACCCCTGCCTTAAGCAGTGGCTCCCTTCTGTAGGCAGCAAGAGGACAGTGGTGGGCCACTTTTGGCCACCAGGCCACTAGGTGGGTACTACAGCCCTATCAGATTTGGTGCTTTATTTTCATAGGAACTGTACAAACACAATTAAGACACTTCCCTATCCTGAGATGTTTGCTCTCTGATTTAAAATAAGCAACAAATTAATGCCTAGATCCAAAGGGGCAGCCATGTTAGTCTGCTTTAGCAAAAGAAGCAAGGAGTCCTGTGGCACTTAAAGACTAACAGATTTATTTATCACACAAGCTTTTGTGGGAGAAAATCCCACTTTGTCAGATGCTTTGAAGATGGCCTCTTCAGTGTGTCTGACAAAGTGGGATTTTCTCCCACGAAAGCTTGTGTGATAAGGACTCTTTGACTCTTTTTCAACAAATTAATATAACAGAAAACCTGAGGAGGATGAGGATCATTGTGATAAAACAACATGTGTGTGTGTGTGTGGGGGGCGACTCAGTGTTTGTTTTTATAATTTCCTTAATATCTGCCTATGTACGGTTTGTAAACCTTTATTTCCAATTTTTAAAAAGTTTCTCTTGATTACTTCCTTATTCTCCTAACCCTTTCCTTCCAAAGTTTTTTCGCTGTCCTCTCTCCTCACCAAAGTTAGACAAGAATTGATTTGTTGGGGAAATTTTTAAAAATGGTTTATTTAAATTGGATCCTTTCATTTAACTTAAATTCTTTTATTTGGGTGTTAAACTATATATATTTTTAAAAATAAACCTGTGTAATATGAAATCTGAACTTAATACAAAATACATTAAGGCCTAGATTTATAATCTCAAAATTTTAAATTAAAAATGTATATGCTGTTTTCTGTTTAATTAAAATTCCGTTTATTATTTTAATACATCTTAACATAAATCATGAGCAAATTGTTAGTAATCTAATAAATAAGCCCTATATCATTCACCATGTTCTAGCATATTAAAAAGTACAGTAAATGAGAATCCTAAAATATTAAGGTGAATAATACCTTAAATATAAATAGTTACAGGGTATCTTCAAAGCAGCAAAAATTATATACCACATCTAGTGGAAAAAGTTCTGTTTTGTTACAGATCAACATATTTTAGTGGTCAGATCAATCCATAATAATGCATGCACCTTTCTTTAGAAAAATAACTGAAAATACAAATGGAAAAGTTCGTTTAAATCATTGATTTAAATCAAGGCTTTCTATTTGGCAACTTTCAAATCAATCTACTCTACCCTTCACAGTCTCAGAAGTAAACCTGCAGTTAACAGTTTGTGGCAGCAGCTTGGACTCGTGAGGTAAGATTGATACTGCAAGTTGCTACTTTTTTTCATGGTCCTCTGTGCTCTCTGGGGAGAACATATTAATTCTGATCCATGTAAGATGAGTTGTGGAGAGCACCTCACCGCACCTGAATTGTCTGCTCTGTAAACTCAAAATTGCAACCTGTAAACCAAGTGGGGTTCTGTGTCACGTGTCATCACCAACAATAAAAGGGTACGCAAATGAAATCAGGCACAGCGATTCTAGTTTAGCTTCTCTTTTCCCATAAATGAGCTAGTACAAATGTCAGTTTGATACTTAGTAAACAATTGCATTGACTCACAGGGCATAGATTGTAGTTCACTCATGGTTCTTTTGGTTCTGCTTTTTCCCCTTAAAAAAAAATATATTTTTTTTTTCTTTACTACTAGGAAGCAGATATGACTTTGAATACATATCGTAAGTAGTGTATAGTTATTTGGGGTGGTTTTTCAAACTAGACATGCACTTCAGGTTGGTGGCAGGATATCCATGAGGAAATGTCAAACAAACTAAAAGCCAGGACTCCACTATTAGAAGGATTTTGGACAGGTTTGGTGTGAAAAAGTAAACTTGTAAGTCTGTTCAGACAGTGGTGGTCCCTCACCCCCTGTCTCATCAAAATCCCATACCCTACATTAAAAGGTTGGTTAGTTTGCAAAATGCCAAGTTTATGAACTTTTAGATGTTTGGAACCAATTGGTCATGACCTGGGGGCTACAAATTTTATGGGAATACTTGTACACCAGTCTTCCACATGGCAGCCTGCTGATAGCTTAGCTGAGACCTGTGAAGTCTGGCCTTAGTGGGAGACTGAAAAGAAGCAGTCCTGCGTAAGGACTAGTCTGTACTGAAATGGCTGCATCGGTCTTCACATGTCAATGTAACGGGATTGATTGAGCAGCTGGTGGATATCTGCTCAGTCTATCCCAGAAGTGGTTGGTTCAACACAGTAACTCCACCCTCCAGAAAGGAGTAGTGCTGTGTTGAATGGAGAGCATTTCCCATTGGCACAGCCCAGTGAAGGCACAGCTATAAGGGAGGGAAGTTGGTCAGTGGGGGATACCCATTCTGTAGTATGTGGCTTGCGTATCTTCCATCGACCCAGCACAGCAGTATAGACCAGGCCTAACTCTGCTCTTCCCTTATCTGGACTGCCTGCTTCACTGGCTTAATTTGGCACCTTGACTTGAAAACAAACGAGTCCTCTCACTCTTTTAAAAAATTTATTTATTGCATGAGCTTTTGTCAGATGTTTTAAAGATCTTCAAAGTATTTTCCCAGCATTCCCAGTGCTGTACAGGGTGCATTGATTTAAATTAATGGTTTTAGTCCATGATTTTTAAATCAGAAGTCAAGGGAACATTGTTTTAAATACTCAATTTTAATGTTGTTTTACAACTGTACTTTTTTGTGTTCCTAAAGAGAGGTTGATAGTCATTGGTTTGTATAATTTGGTACTACTTCCTGCTACCCTGGAGCAGATACTATATTAATACAAATTTATTTAAGCAGTTATATAGTTGAATATACATTTTTATTATGAAATGGTGATTGACTTAAGCAAAGTGTCATAAATTTGTTTTACTCATGATCTGTCAAGCTATGTGAATAGAAACTGGAATTTAATTACCAAAAAAACCTACCTTAAGTGTGGTAGTTGTATAAAAAGAAAACGAACTTAAAACTAACCTATTTATTAAACCAAGGAAGTACTATTTGTAGTTGGTGACCAGAAAATCCGCTCAATTCACTATATCTTTTAAGCTCTTAGAATTAATAGTACTTTCCCCCCTTGCATCTAAGTTTTATTCATTGATTTTAAGAGGAAAATAAGCTTTCCTGCTTTTTCAGCGTTTTTCCTTGACTTTGAATCAATTAGTCGTAGAGTTAAGCTAGTTGAATGAACTGTAATAAAGCAATACTTTCTCTGCACCTGCAGAAGAAACTACTGCTCTTAGCATTGCAGTGAATTCTGGGTCCAGGTGCTTAGCTAGTGGCTTCCATCAATTCAATGGCTTTACTTTCTTTAAAACTTCAGTAGCAACCCTGTACTGTTTTAAAATTTATTTTAAATAAATTTTAATAAATTTAGTCTTTAACAGAGGTGGTCATAATTTCAAATTTAATTTTGAATAGGTTTATTTTTAAAGAGAGAAAAGGATTTAAATCTTCTTAATCTCCTGTTGTAATGTGTGGTTCTGGTGGTATTATTGCTTTGGCAGTGGTTCTCAAGCCACCATTGATGTGAGGCCAATAGTGGAATTTTACACTGGCTTCCCAAATTTTCCTTGGGAGCCCAACTGAGGCAAAAAACTGTATTAATAGTACTCTATTTCTATACAGAATTTCATGGAACATAGAAAAGGTCCTTTTGTAAACTGAAGAAATTAAATCTCTCTGCCAAATATCAAAGGTTTAGTTCAGAGAATGGAGATGAGAGCAGCTTAAATAAAAGGTTCCAAAAATTCTGCATGAAACTGAAAAATTCATGAAGGCTTCATGAAAAATTCTTCAATGACAAAAGTATTTAGTAATCATCTGCTCTGTATATGCATATTTCTATCTGTAACTTTAATAGTATACATGTTAACTACCATGTCTTTTACTTGCCATTCTTTCACTGTTATCTTGGTCTCTGGCTGATCTGAAAGGCACTGGCATCTTAGTATATTTGGCTTATGTGCAATTTTATATAGTATCATTTTGTCCAAGAAGGATTAATTATGTGTGGAATGTCATTTCCCATTTGTTGTGTTAATCAGGTCTCCTTCAAGATAACAACAAACCGACTTCCAAGTATGTAGGCATTGACTGTGCTTCACTGCACAAAGGCCTTTTCCCGTTATAAAGGAGAAATCTGTTTGATTGGAGCTGTTAGTAATCAGCTAACATTTATTCCCTGTAGTAATCCCAAGAAACTTGTTCAATAGAGGAAGATTCTTCTGTTATTTAATGAGAGTTTACGTCACACACTCTCAGTATCTGTCACAAGCTGGGGAAGTTAATGATCCAATTCACCCAAATTCATTGATGTATCCTGGTCATGTGGTGCCTGAAGCAGATTGCACATGCGCCAAGAAGAATGAGGGTTAATGATTCCATGAATACTGTGAGATGTGGCATTGCATAACATGATACTTGTATTAGAGATTTACTAGCCAATTTGTGGTTTACTCTGAAATACTCGCTCAAAACTGATTGCATGCTTCTAGCTCCAAATGACTTGTGTGGTTGACTGGTCAGTTCATAACTCAGACGTTATACTGTGTATTAAAAAAATACTTTCAAGCAGCTGATTTCTGTTCATGGATTGCTAAGCAGAGGTAGTCACCTTCTTGTAGCCTAGGCTTCAGTGCCTGTCTCTGGGAAGGTGTAATCTTATGTACATTCCACACATCAGCATCTTCTACTGGCTAATTTATGGAGAGCCGCCTAGTATGCTGGATTTTGTGGATGGCATTCTAAGACGGGTCGGCAGCCTGTGGCTCCAGGGACACTGGGCTGCAGCATCAGGTCTAAATTAGAGGGCTCTGTCTAGGGCATGGGGCAAGGTGGCCTCTGTTCAGTGCTGGAATTAAGTGGCCTGAACTCTGTGGAGTGGGCCACTCCGGGGCCATGACCCTGCAAGCATCAGTTCTGCGCTGGCTGCTCTCTGCCCCCTGGGGAGGGGTAGCTGGCTTGGTGGTAGGTGGGACTGTGGAAAGTGCTGCGCTGCTCCACCAGCAGAGCGCAGGGAGGACGACGCAGTCTCTGGCCCTGGCCACCTGCGCCGGCCTGCCACGCCAGCACCAGTGTGGCTGCTCAGTGTGGCTACGGTGTGGCTGCTCGGCCTCCTCATGCTCATGCAGTGGGAGGGTGGGGGTGGCCCCAGTGCCCTGAAACTGGGTGGCCTGGGCTCGCTGGGAGCCTTCTGATTCAGCTCCAGTGCTGCAGCCCGGCATTGCCATAACTGCATGGTGGCCAGGGGTAGGTGGGGCAGCCAGGGCCAGAGACTGCACCATCCTTCTTCTGCTGAAGTACCACTTGTCTTGTCTCTCTCTGGAGAAAATACAGAGGAGGTAAGTTAGTTCATGCTCTTCTCCAATGTGATCTATTTTGTTTGCAGTTACAGCTGATTATTACTGTCAAGAATTTTTCTGGAGAGGATAGACTAGATTTTAAATGTCAAAAAGTAGAAAGTCCACCAAAAGGACCACCCCAGAGGAAGATCTCAAACAATCCTCAGCTGGATTAAGAATTTTGGGCCTAATCACCACTGCTTGATTCAGACCAAACTAAAACTATATGCCAGTGTTTTAAAAAGTGACTGCCTGAAGTTTCTCACCAAGAAAAAAGCAACCTGATGTTCAGAGTGAATGAGTCACCCCCTTATCTGGTGGCAGCCCATGGTCACTTAGTTACTTTCAAAATCAAGGCACTTTTGGTTCAGTCCCCAACTTTTATACTATTGCTTTGGGCAGCTAGTGAGATTCCCACCAAAGTCAGTGGAAAAGTCAGATCAGTGCAGAATCAAATCCATGCCGTTCTTCACTTTCATATGTTGTGGAGCTTTCAAGTTTGACAGTTTTGGATATACTGTTTTCTTTGTTTGCTCTTCACGTGGGCTGTATGCATATCTTCTTCCACATGAAAGTGTATAGTGTGCTCAGCCACTGGCTTGCCTGTTTCCTCACCTCTGAAATTAGGTTGATGATACTGACTTCCTGGGGGGAGTGCTTTGAGAGCTACTGCTGAAAAGCACTAGGTAAGAGCTTAGGTGGGATTATTTTGGAAAGAGGCAGGGCATAGTGTACACAGTTCTGGATTCCAACCAGTTCTCCACAATCATGTGATCACTCCTTCCTCATTATCACATTGACTGACTGTTCTGAAGTTTGCCCCTTCATTTTGTTCTGCAAAAAAAGTATGTTGGGTATCCGTTGTTCGCTTGACGTGTGTGAGAGAAATGCTAAAAAGGAGTGCAGCCTTTGAGAACAATTGTGGGTCGATTCCTAAGTCCCTGTAGAAAAATGATGATAGTGTAACAGAAGAATATTTTTCCAGAATAGAATTGCCATTTCTAGCCTGTTTGGGCTTGGTTTATGGTGCTGCAGAGTTGAACAGAATCTGCATGTTTAATGACACTTACTTACTTTTTGTTTTGCAGTGTGTTGTTATAACACGTTGAAAATGGATTTCTTGAATCCAGCTTATGGCTGGGTGTGTGGAGAACGACTGGTAAAGGATTAGTCAGAGTGGGGACCTGGCTGGATCCGTTATCTGTTCATGTTCAGACATCCTAACACTTTTTGGAAGGTATTTGATTGTTTTTTAGGTAGTTAATGGACTCTATTAAACCCCTGCTTTCAGCCTGAATTCAGGTTTAAGGTTTGGGAATTGCCCTGTTTCTAATAAGCACAAAAGGACTGGGAGCCCTGCTCCATCAGATTTTATAAAGTCCATCAATGCCTGATACCATTCCTTCAGCTTTCTGGAAGCCCACAGGAAGTGTGTGGGAGTTTTAACCCAGAATGAGATAAAGATGACTGTGGACAGAGGAAGGGGAGGATTTTAGCCACCTGGGTATCTTTAAGCACTTAGACTCTTGTATCTAGGATATTTTAAGCATGTACCCTCTTTTTGGTTTTGTTTTGATGTGGCTGATATGCCACCTTTCTTTGTTCTTCCATTCCCTGTACATTTTTCCTCTGTCCTCACCCTTCATGAACCACCTCACTCTCCTGTGTCCTCCCCCTTTGTGTCTCCTCCCTGCAGCCTGGCAGAGGCTGTCTGGCACCCTGGGGGCTGTCACATTTATTTCTCCCCTTTATGTCATGCCCACCCTGCCCTCTACATCCCTCTTCTGCACAGAGCAGGAGGGGTCCCAGCTGCTAGGACCCTTCATGCCCTGTGTGGGGAGGAGTTGGAGAAGGGTGGGGGGGACGGGACGGACAGATGTGTGTTGGAGCCCAGACACCAGCTGGCCTTGATCTGCCACTGGTGGGGGGCCACCATCTGCGGGGGGGTGTTTCAGGCGGGTCAGCTGCAGGGGAGAGGGACTGCTGGGATCCAGAAGAGCCAGCTGGTCTTGGGGAGGTGGGAAGAAGCCAGGAGGTCTAACCACCTGGGCTAGGCAGGAAGGAGGAGTAGCCGTGGGGGATGGCATGTATTGTCCTGCTGTCCCGGGGCTAGGTGGGCGCACCAGGAGAGTCAGCTGCGCTTGAAGGGGACTGCTATCAGCTGGAAGGCCTTCTGGGCATGGAGGGACGCTGGGTGGCACCTGGGGCTGGCAAGGGTGCCAGGTTGGGGCTGCCTTTGGACCAAGGAAGGAGAGGGTCTCAAACTGGGTGGCAGGGGGCAGGGTTCAGCTATGCTGGGGGTGGGTCGTCAGTGGGGCTGAATGGGGGAAGGGTCTGTAGCCAGGCTGGGGAAGGGAAGGGACAGAGTAACATAGCTGTATGCATCTCTTGGAATACTTATTTATGGGGCAGGAGTGGGGGGAATGGCACTGTTCTAAGACTATCGCCATTTGTAGTAAGGGGAACCTAGGTGACTTAGTCAAGTTTTGTGGATTGCAGTGGTGTTCATGTGATTCCTCAAGGCACTTAAAAGTTAGGTGCAGTGACGTTGATGCAGTGTTTATACCCACAGCATTGCAGCGGTACAGTTTTACTGCTTCAGCGTGTCTGATGAAGATGCTCTATGCCAACAGGAGAGAGCTGTGTTGCCAACAGAGCGCTTTGCATTGCTCGGGGGGTGGAATGTTCGTACCCTGAGTAAAGTAAAACTTTGCTGACATATGTGATGTTGTAGACCAGGATTCTCAGCCTTTTGAGGGTTGTGACACAGCTGAGAGGCTTCCCAGCCATGCACGACACACCAAGTCTCCCTTGCTGCCAAGGCTTCCCCCACTGTTGGCAGTGGGTTCAAGTGGTCTCTTCTGCCAAAAGAAAACTGCCTGCAAATGTACCAAAGCTGTATAGGCTGCAACCCTCCACCCCCCCACCCCCCCCCGCGCCCTGCCCAGCATGTACGACTAGCAGCCAGAGTCCCTACCCAGCTGGATGTCACTCTTTCAGACGGCTGAGAGCTCCTTCGGCACTTGGAGTTTTTAAAACTCTTGCCAAGAGAAGCTGTGACTGAGCATGCTCAGAAGCTCTGAGCATGCTCTGTCGGTGCTTCCTCTGGCTGGAGGAGCTATGGCTCAGCCAAGCTGCTGTGGTGTCTGGATAAGGCTGCAGAGGGTTGGAGGTCGGGCTGGCTGGGGGTGGTTAGCTGGGGAGTGGTTTAGGGTCGGAGGGCTGACTGCAGGGGACTGAGTGGGGGAGCAGGATCAGGCTGGGTGGGACTGGGAGAGCAGGATCAGGCCGGCAGGGGTGGGGGTACATGACCTGCACAGTGAGCAGCATAAGTTGCTCAGCTGCCTCAGGGCCTTAGAGGGAACATTGGTTCCCACCGGCTGGCCTGGGGCACTTTGGTGAGCTATAACATTGGCTGCCCCTCCCCCCATGGGTGGCTGCGAACTATGGGAGGGGTCTGTGGGCCCAAGTCCCACTCTCCTCCTCCTCCTCCTCAGTGGCAAGAGCAGCACCCTTCCGAGTTGGGGAGAGTCTGTGGGCTCATGTCCTGCTCTTTCCCTGCTGTGGGGGTGGTGAGGCAGCTGTGAGAGGATCTCTGTGGTCTCTTCTTGTGCCCAGGTCAGGATTGGATGATCCGTGACTCTGAGCTCTGGGCAGTGAGGCTCACCCCTCTCATTTCCTTCCACCTTCCCCTGCTCACTCCCCATATCCCCCCTTCCCTCAGAGTGTCCCATCCACTCAAATCTGCCTCTACTCCAGCTTACTTCCTCTAGCTCCTAACCTCCCTGTCCAGATTCTGCTGCATCTGCTCATTCACCCTTAAGCCATACCCTGCCCCCCCCCCCATCCTGTCTTGGCCCGTTCACCTCCTCAGGCCCCTGACACCTCTGTTCACCTCTCTCTGGCCCCCTTACAACTGTGGCTCCCAGGAGTCCAGCCAGGAGCAGGCTGCAGTGCATCCCCAGCCCTGCAAAGGAAGGCTGCTACTGCAGCTTGAAGAATGGGGTAAGGGGTGGGGGGATTGGAGGCAGATCACCTGGTAGCAGCCTTGAGTCAGTCCTCTCCCTGCAGCTGGTGGGAGGGTGTGTCTAGGAGGCTATGCTACCTGGAGCAGTGGAAATGGGCAGGTCTCTTAACAGAGGTGCTTTGATCAAAGTGCCTCTGAAAGCGGTCTGCAGCTGCTTTTTTGTTGCTGGCCCATAAAAAGCTCCTGGACTGGAGCAGCAGCAGCTTCTAAGGACCCAGCAGTTGCAGCAGGGGTGTTTTCCTGCAGGCGACACACTGATAGCTGTGTGGCGACACAGTGGTTGAGAACCACTGCTGTAGACATAGTGTAAGTGTGGCACCACCTAAGCCTTTTTTTGTATCTTGACCTTGATGCATGGTGTTTTGTGCTTGTCGTTCCTATTCAGTATTCTGTAGAAGCACATTTATACCCAATATCACTTCATGTGTTTTCCGGTTTCACTAAATGCAATGGATGTTAGTTCAGAGAATTATTTTCATGACTTTGTTCATTATTACAAGTTATGTTCTAAACTCTAAATGTAGACATGGTTCAGGGCATTTGTCTGCTCATATGAAATGAGTAAGAAAATGGGGTAGGAATGTGCGTAACAATATTATTATACTGTGCATGCTTTTGAAGAAATGTTTTCCATTATGTCAGAAATATGTTAATGCAAATATGGCAGTGATTTGGCATCCTCAAAGGAAAAAGCTGTGTGTTGGTAACTGTTGGATGTACATCATTATGTGGAAAATACAGAAGCATTTTTAGGTTTACTAAACAGCTTGATCTTCAGGTCTGTAAGAGTGTAATGATATTGAGTTAATTGCTATAAGAACAGCTTTAGTTAATATGCAGCTATAAAAACTGTAAAATAGTATTAGTGGTTTGTATATAACTGTTTCGACTGTTCCCAACACTACATATTTCACCAAATGAAAGTGTAAAATTACAGCTTTAATTATTGAATACTGTGGATCTGTACCAGAGGTGTCAAACTCATTCAGTGTGGGGAGCCACACTAGAGGACAAGGGAGCTGTCGTGGGCCCTGTGTCCACATGGGCTCTTCCCCAACCCTTTTCCTTGCCATGTTCACAGCTGCATGGGCTCCTCTTTCCCCTCCCTTACCCCACAGGCTGTCTCACAGCTTCTCTTTTCCCTGTCCTGTGGGCTCCCCTTTGCTATGCTGGCTTCCTGAGCTCCCTTCTCCTATTGTGCAGGTCCAAACTTCCCCCTGCTTGGCTGGTCTTAGACCCCTCTTCTCCTTCCCTTTCCATTTCCACAACCATTGTGGTAGTTGGCAATCAGTCTCAGTCACAGCCAGAGGCAGGCTGGGCTCCTGCCTTCCCCCTCCCTGCCCACTCACTGTCAGTCATTCAGCATGATG
Source organism: Podocnemis expansa (assembly GCA_007922195.1). Taxonomy (NCBI): domain Eukaryota; kingdom Metazoa; phylum Chordata; order Testudines; family Podocnemididae; genus Podocnemis; species Podocnemis expansa. The sequence continues at coordinate 39,384,734 of ML681990.1, forward strand.
GCCGTTAGTTGGCTTGATCCCGGCTGGTCTTTGATTGGCTCATTCCCATGTAGGCCCCAGGCATTTTTACTTTCTGATTTGTGATTTGTGTAATGTGCAGTCAATCAGATTAGCATGCCAACTGTCTGACAGGGAGCAGTTGGCGAGTGGTGCAGTGGCTCTCTGGCTGTGGCTGAAAATTTGGCTGAAATTTAGCAGACAACTGCAGAGCTGAGCCAGGATTGGCTAGAGCACTTCCTTTGTTCCCCTGTGCTCTGACTCACTCACATGATCTCAGTCACAAGCATGCTTAACTCTACCTGCGGGTGGCCTGTCTTTGTTTGCCGCTGCTGCGGAGAGCTCCAGTGCAGCAGCTCTGTGGGCAGGGTCAGTTGCCTTGGTGGGCTGGATGTGGCCCACAGGCTGCGTGTTTGACACCCCTGATCTATATTAGGAAAAATACTCCCTTTTCCCCTCTTCATAGGAGAACAACAAAACAGATTAACAATACTACCAGAATTAGATTTTTTTTTTTTTTTTTTTTTTAAGACTTGTCTTTCCCTCTTCTCCTGTCAGTGTTCATAAATACACTTATAGTTCTGCTATCCAGATTAGGTTAATTTTGGTGAGAGAGATTCCATACATCTTTTTACTTAGGAACTAAAAAGGTGCAGATTTTGAAGTGATGATGCTGTTCTATTTGGGTGATCTGGCCCACACATTCTGTATCAGTGGTTCTTAACCTGAAGCCTACAAAGGCTTTCAGAGTGACTTCTGGCTCCCTCCTCTTGACTGTAGAAGGAAGCTGCTGCCTAAGACTCAGAATGTGTTTCAGTAGGCCTAAAAGAGAGGTGCAGGCTCCTCGCTGCAGCCAAGGGCATGGGCGATCATCATTCTGTTCCCCCTGGCTGAAGCAGGGAGCATGACAAAGCATTCCACCTAGGACCAGAGGCACTGGGGTTCCTGCTGGAGAAAGAGGAAGGGGAGCACTGATCTTTTGGCCACCTGAGAGGAAGCAGCATCCTGCAAAAACTCCTTCTGTCTGGCTTGGCAGGTGGGGGGAGAGGGAATATGACCGACTAGTGGTATTCAGGGTTGTAAAAATGGCATCTGTGGCTCTCGAGCCAGTAAGGTGGGAACCACTGTTCTGCATCTTACTCTGTAACATTTTGTTGTATTCCTGACAGTTGTAACTATCTGCTTTGTTGGTATGCCAGCTAAATCAATTTATTCCCCATTCCGTAACAGTTGAAAGGATTATTTCTAGAGCTGTTCTGTGTATGTTCATTCTGACATCATTGATGATGCTATTCAGAGGTAATCAAGAACCCCCATGCTGAATTCTTCTATAGATAGCAAAAAATCAGCAATTTAAGCAGATAGAAAGCTCAAAATGGATAGAGTCTTAAAACTGACTTCTTAATCAAGACTATTGCATATAAATCACAAAATATTGGGTAGCAGCATTTTAAGCACTGACTTTCTGTCACTGCTGCATGAGCATGTAATTGAACCACCTTCTGCATTGGTTTCAGTGTGTGTCATAAACAAATTGCATAGCTTTTAAAAATGCTTTGAGATCCTAAGATGCTATAGAAGAAAAAAGTATTACGGAAAGCTCTAGTTAGAACAATCTGTTAAAATGCTTTTTAGGCATTATGTAGCATAGATGTCTATAAACAAAACATGTGCTCTAAGATCAGAAGGGACCAGTAATGGTCATCTAGTTCAGTGGTTCCCAAACTGTGGCCTGGGGGTCAAAAGTGGCCTACAGAGGCTTTCAGAGTAGCCCATGGCTCCCCTCCTGCTATCTGCAAAAGGGAGCCATCACCTACGGACCCAGATGGAGTGTATTTCTGCACAGCTAAAAGACCAGCATGAGGTCTTGTTGCAGCTAAGGGGATGGGAGATCAGCGGTCTCCTTATCCTGGCTTTAGTAAGGAACACGACAAGGCATTTTTTCCTAGGTCCATAGGTGCTGGAGTCTCTGCTGGAGCCTCTGCTGGAGCCAGAGGGGGAGGGAACCACTGATTTCCATCTCCATGGCTGCAGAAGGGAGCCACTGCTTAGGGACCAGGTGAAGTACACAGGGCTACAGGATGCATGTGGCTTCTCTGCCTCCTTGCTGAACTCCTTCCCTCTCAGTGCAGTGGGGAAGGGCCCTGCTGGCAGAGGCTGGTTGCCCTTCAGGGATGTAAAAATGATATCTTTGGCCCAAGCCAAAAAGGTTGGGAACCAGTGATCTGATCTGATCTTTTGCACAGTGTAGGCCGTGGAACCTGACCCATTCCCTCCTGCAGTAAACCTGTAATCTATGACTGAGTTATTAAAGTTCTCAAATCATAATTTAAAGACTTCAAGGTACTGAGAATCCATCAGCAATTGGGATGTCCCATGGTACAGAGGAAAGTGAAACCCAAACATCTGCCCTTTCGAGTCTTTGCCAATCTGTCCTGGGAGAAAATTCCTTCCTGACACCAATAAGTTGATCAGTTAAACACTAAGCATGTGGGAAGACCCATCAGATATACAGCCAAGAAGGAATTCTTTTGTGATAATTCTGAACTCATCACATTGGCATATCTACCACCGGAAGTCAAAGATTAGTTAGTTTTTAAGCTAAGGTGTCCCATTATGCTATCCCTGTCATGAATTTGTCAAGCTCAGTTTTGATAACAGCTAGATTTTTTTTCTTTGCCCTACTGCTCCCTTTAGATGGCTATTCCAGAACTTCTCTCCCCTGATGGGTAGACACCTGTGTCTAATTTTAAGTCTAAATCCTCTGATGGCCAGTTTATGTTTTAGTTCTTGTGTCCACATTGGAGCTGAACTTAAATAATTCCTCACCCTCCATGACGTTTATCCATGTGATGTATTTATATAGAGCAATCGTTTCTCACCTCAGCTTCCTTTTGATTAGGCTAAATAAGCCAAGCTCTTTGACTCTCCTCTCATAAGGCAGATTTTATGTTCCTCAGATCATCCTACTAGCCCTTGTCTTCACCTGTTCCAGTTTTGAATCCTTTTTGCTTAAACATGGGGGATTAGAATTGAACAGAGTATTCCACATGAGGTCTGGATGAAGTCATGTTTTGAAGACCTGTTCTCACAGCCACATGCTTCCACCAGACACTTTCTTCCCCCAGCATTCTCCCCTCAGAGTTTGTTGGTCTTGCTTCCTTCCATCTTCAGGTCTGGGTTTTCACCTTTAGTCTCCTCATTCCTTTGCTCCATCAGCTGCCCAAATCCCTTTCTAAACTCAATGAGGGTTTCCATCTGCATCTCTAACCCTCAGATCTTTTCTTCTATCGGCTCTGTGAGGTGGCATGTCATACAAATGAAGCTCTTTTGAAGTACCCTTTCTGGTATCATATACATCCCACAGCTTCCACATTCAGTCATTGTCATAGTCTTTTCCATTACTTGAGTAACTACCACTGCAGTCTCTGTCATAGCCTTTTCACCTCATCAGTCAGATTAAAAAAACAAACAAAAAACAAGAGTCCCCCTAAAACACCTGCCAACAAGCACCACAGGAATAGCAGAACACCATCACACATGTTCTCCCTAAACTCACTCAAATTCTCATTTGCAGTCCTGTTTGCTAGCTGCTGTTGCAGCAGTTGATTACAGCTAATGTAGCCTTACTTGTAGTCAGGGTCTAGCACCTGGCTTTAATTTAAGGGAAATTGCTTCATGCTTCTGGAAAGACATTATTTTAACCCTCTCAAGCAGATGTTTTTTGCCTCATGGCCTTGAATATCAACAGCCCGTTTTAGGTCAAACGGAGCGAGTTCCAGAGTACACACAAAGAACGTCCTACATGTCTTTTCCACATCTTCATAATGAAAGGGATTCAGCTTAGGTATCCGTGCTGAAAGCAGCTGTGTCAGAATGGCAGAGGGAGAAGTGATCCCTCTGGTAAACAAGTCTCAAGCTACTTGTTTATTATAGCTCATAATTAATACCTTAAACTTCATCTAGAAAACTGCAGGCAAGTAGTATTGACCCTGCAGCACTTGTGATATGTTCCCAGCAAGATGCCCTAGTCAAAGACTATCAAACATGTGGCCTGCAGGCCAAATGCGTTCCATAGACCTCTTCCATCCAGGTCTGTGACTGTGTTCTGCAGGACTATACTCCCTACAGAAAAGGAAAGTGTGGTCTTGCATACCCAGTGCTCTGCAGTGTCTCAAGAGTGTCAGGTCTTGGACATCAGTGAGAGCTGGGTATGTGAGACTACTCTGCAAGACCACAGTTTCTCCGAGAGAGAGAGAGTGAGCAAGTGAGTGTGGTATCATGGAGCGCAGTTTCGCATACATAGCGATACCACAAGAGGGCCATAGTATTTTGATTTGTTCTGTATATGGCCCACTTAAAGTATGTTTACTGGTAAGTCATATCTGGCCTGCCATAGCAAGTGAGTTTGACAGCCCCACCCTAGTCAGTAAATACTCTGGACTTTGCTCCATGGTGTTTTGGTCATTTGTGCTCTACAGTGTGTGTAGATAACTGTCTCTTTGAGGTTTTGCATTCAATTTGCAAATCATACATTTTTTCATAAAAATAATCTCTGCATTCTCAAAGGGGGGGATGTGCCAGAATCCATTAAGCAGTGGCATTAAATGATTTATGGTCAGTTTCAGCTAACACAGGCCTCCCAGAAATAGACATGAAAGTTGAGCTAACCACTAATCCTTCCGTCTTTGAGTTTACCTGCATTCAGTTTTTGTTTTGGGAACCTCAGCCACTAAAGCCACAGCATCTAAACCAGGTTAAGACACTGAGGACCAGATTGAGGTGCTCTTGCTCTTATCAAGTAGGAGTGTCTGAAATGTCCCACTGATTTCAGTGGGACTAGTTGCAGAATTGAGTATAATTCAAGGTCAGTATCGGAATTTAAGTTAATGGGATTTAAATAACTTGAATTCTTTAAATACTGCATTGACAAGTCTGATGATTAGTTTCTCATCTCATTTTCCAAGGGCAGCTACCCACAAAAGGGATGCTTTACAGGGACACTTATAATTATTTTAAACAACTTTTCATATTGCATTAGTAAAATAGTCTAGATTTTTGCATGTAAACATTTTTAAAAAATCCGGTTTACTAATCAGTGTTGTTGACTGACTTTTTTTCAGATTTGTTTTTGTGTTTTTCAGTCCTTTCCCATTTCTAAGCTTTGGACAATGAAAATTAATTAATTCACTGTTGCAAGCAAGGAGTTGGTGGCACCTTTAAAGACCAAAAAACCCCCAACCTATCTCATGAGTTTTTTATGGGAGAGAATCCCACTTTGTCAGATGCTTAATCAACAGTTTCATGATTAGGTTAACCATGATTGTGTTGTGGACAATGAAAAGGAATTATTATTTTTTAACTTTCTGAATCACATTAGATAGATATATATAATACGTAAAAATCAGGAAACACAGGAAGAACTCTGTCCTGAATACAGGAAAATAGAATAAATACAAAATGATTTATTACACCATGTCTGGGAACAATATTCCGTGCATCAAAATCAACTTTAAAACTCTACTTAATGGTATACCTAAAATGCCATCTGTTTAACAAAGAAAGGTGTTTTAGTAGAGTCAAAAAACAGACTACATGAGCTTTCGTGGGAGAAAAATCACACTATGTAATAAATATATTTGTCGGTCTTTAAGTGCCACAGAACTCGTTAGTCTAGTTCAGTAAAACAAACACGGCTGCCCCTTTGCATCTTAGTAGAGTCATTTCTTCAGTAGTTCGACTCTTAACTGCAGTTGGTTTAGTAAACTCAAAGCAAAAAATTCAAGCCTTATCAAAGTCAAGGAAAATATAATTGCAGATCTCCTAAGTAGACCACAATTACGCTGAAAAAAATAATTTTAATACATTTTTAAAAAAAAGCAAGAAAATAGTTTTGTTCATTGTAGATTTACTAATGGCTCTTTTTTTTTGTTTTTTTTGGTAACACCTACGGTTGGTGCTAAATTTTGACTGGACCCCTTCACATGGATTCCACCTGGCCACCAGGTTCCCCCAAGGCTCGATCCATTCCCTAACCCCCTTCCCCCCACTCGGCTGGAGCTGAGTCCCAACTGTGCTGACCCTCCCACAACATGCCCGCCAGGCACCACCTCTCCCAGACCTGACCCTCAATATTCCACCTGGCCATTTGGGCATCAGTCCGGAAACTACCCCACCCCTGCTGCCTCTCCAATCTCTTGGCATTCCCTGCTGACCCCCGCTGTTGGCTCCCTGTCTGCGACCCCCTCCCCCAAGGGTGCCCCTACCCCCTGACATGGCTGCTGGTCTGGGAAGCTGCTACCTGGCATGGGGAGTTGCTCCAGTCCTGATCATGCTCAAGGTGGGAAATTTTTAACTCCCCAGTCCCTGCTTGGCACCAGGAGAAATGTGTCCAGGGTCAGTGGCTGTCAGGGATGCATGGAGATCAGTGTTCCCTGCATGGGTGAGAGATGACTGCTGCATGAACGTCCACCTGTGCAGCCTACAGGGAACATTGGCAATTTTGTCAGGTTACAAGCTGTGTGAGAAGGAAGAAATAAACTAAATGTAAGGGCTATTTTGAGTGGTTTAGGCTGTTTGAGTTATAGCACATACACTCAAGTTTTTGTGCTGGCCTTCTGTTAGTTATGTATACAATTCAAAATGTGTTTATTTCTTTTAAGCTCTGACTGGAACCTGACAGTGTTGTGTGTATGTGGAGGTGTTTTGTTGTGCCCTTTTTTAAAGACTAGTGAATATTTGTCACATGAGCTTTCATGGGAGAAAATCATGGTTGTTAGAATCAACTGAGATTCTTGATCTTGGTTCCGAAGTCTGATTGTTCTAAAACTGGTTGTATTGGAGAGCTTCCATTTTTAGAATTTATTCTCCTAGGTGGTCCAAGTGTTCAATCTAATAAATTTTAGGGAATTATGCGAGGTATGCGTCTGTTGTTTAAAGTTTGAGATTAGGGTTTTCAGTTTTTGTTTCTGAGAACTGCAAATCTAACTTACATTGTATAATCCAATGTCTGCTTGTTATGGTTACAGGCCAACTGCTCTTCTTCTGATATCTGAGAGAATGTCCTCATTTCTTAGGCCTTTTGCTTTATCTTTTCTGAGGAGGAATCACCTAATTCTTGCACCTTTAGACAGAGTCCTGGGCAGTGGTATTCTGTGGACTGACTACTTATTCTAGAGGTCCAATCAGGCCATGTACCTACATTCCTTCTTTCTGGGAGCTTGTGAACATCAGTGACTCGAAACAGTCCTCTTAAATATTGCTTTATCTTAACAGTAAGAACAAAGCACAACTGAATAGCAAAGGCTTTTAAAACAGCAAAAAGCCTGTATGCATGTCTCCTACCTAGAGTGTCACCATCCTTTTAATGAGGAACGTGATACATCTGACTCTACCCAAATCCTGAATCCAGATTACCTTTCTTTTTCAATTTTTCTGTGTCAGCGTGCCTTTACCTAGTCTCAAGTCTCATTGCTCTCCTGTATTTTCTGAGCCTGGTTAAGCAGACTAGAGTGGCTCAGCAGCAGACAATGTAACAATGTTCGAGTCAGGAGTGTTTGCTGAAAGGCTGTTTATCTGAGCTATTGTCTTTTTTGCTTGCATTTTCTGATAGTCTTGTTAGTGAAGTCAGTCAGTATAGATGTACATTAAACTACGCAATAAATCAGACATCATAAAGCAGAGACGTTATTACAAAGAAGCTCCAAATCCATCATGCTACTCACTATGATCATAGGCATTATTAAAACTCAACAAACTAGACACATGCTTGAAAATTTCAAAACAAAAATTTTGCTTTTGGACTGAGTACGTAAATAAGCAATTTCAACCAAAGGTATAACTTCAAGGAAAGCTGTAAGATGTGATAAATAAAGTTTGAGTGGAAAGGTCCAGCGTATCTATACGTAGATCTGGTCAAAAAATTGGAAGGCCTCCCCCCCCCACTGAATTTGTTCTAAATTTTAAAAAACAAATGGTTTTTCATTTATTGGAAATTGTTAATAGAATTTTTAAAAAATCTAGAATGTTTTGAGGCTCTTCTATATTATTGTGTATTCCCCCTCCCTTTATTCTTGCTCCAGTTTGTCATTGAAAAAGTGAGTGGAAGGTCAAAAATGTGGAAAAATAGAAAGAAAAGTGAAAGCTTACCATCTCAGGTTCCACGGGGGCAGGGGGGGGGGACCTACAGCTTTCCAGGTTGGGTGGGGGTAAGGTGGAGAAACAGCCTTTAAAAACAAAATAAAAACTTTATTAGACTTTTTGACTTGCTCTGGTTGTTACACATTCCAACTTTGTGCATCGTGGTGGCATGTTGACTGCCATATTGTTCAGGGTTGGGAAATGTTAGATTTGCTTGACCAACCTCTGGCACTTGAGCTAATGGAGTAACTTATAACAGCAGTGGGTTATCATCATCTGTGTGGACAAGCACAGAGGGGAAATAAGACACTTCACCAATGGGTTTCATGGAAAGTGCTTTGAGGGAAAATTTGATGGATGGATGTTAAAAGAGGATATAGTTGGGGACTACTTCAGCTTGACTGCCAGCTTCATTCTTCTTGAGACAAGTCTGGTGAGTGTTGATTCACCACTCCTAGCTTGGACAGGCAGGTGAAGGGTTTTTCAAAGCCTGAAACTTAAATAATTTTTTGTGCCTGTCTTGTGGATTATATGAAGGACTGATAAATTAGTTTTTCATATACGGAAAGAAATAGATTTTTATATGCCAGCTTTCCTGTTTTTCCATCTTAATACCATGTTCAGATGGTATAGTAAACAAAAATTCTGCTTATGCTTGTAAGAAGTTATAGTATTTACTGTCAGAGTTGAGATCAGCAAGGACACTTGGCATGTCTACCCTTTCATCTAAAAGAGAGGGGATGCCTGGCAGAGTGTTTTTTATGAAGGCCAACTGCCTTTTAGAATTCTTTCTTCTCGCACCTACTGAAATAGCCCAATTTTGTTGCCTTTTTGAGGTGTGCTTGCTCGTGTGCTTGAGTAGGCACTGGTGAAGGGCTCAGGTCACTGAGGAGGGGATTTTTGTGTGGTGTGATAATGTGGTGGGGACAGTTCAGATTAATGTGGTTTTTGAACTGGTGATTGGATGATATCTAGAAGTATAAGGTGGAAGAAGTATGGCATTTAGTTATTTCTTTGTTAACTTCTATGTACTGTTGCCAAATCATGATATTTAGTGTTTGTTTTTGTCAAGTCCTAGCTCCCAGTGTGATCTGATTACATGAGAATTTCAGCTTAATTTTTTTTTTCTTTTTTCTTCCCCCTGTTTTTTAAAGGAAGTTTCTGGTCTTCATGGCTGCTTTAGTTCAGCTTGAAAACTTAAGCCACAGTTGCTCAAAAACCGGAAGAACAAAGAACTGAGAAATCGTTGTTTAAAATGGCATGATTTCCAAGATGGTTTCATTATTTTTGGGTACCTGATTCAGAATTACTTGGACACCTTGGGAATACTGCCTATGATGTTTTTTTTTAAATGTATGGCAAGGGTGCGCAAGTTTCAGATGAGTTAACGTGGGGTGTAGAGTGGTTTAGACCAGTAGATTTCAAACCAGGGGTGGGGACCGAGTACTAGGTCAGACTCTTGGTGCTGTGTCACAGCACTCTCTGCTGCTGCTGTTGAAAGACTGGAATGCACTGCTAAAAGATGTAACTGTTGGGTTGTAGGCATTAAGTTCCTTCCCCCCATCCCCCACCTGAGTCCTGAGGGAAAAGGTTTGAAAACCACTGTTTTAGACTGAAATTAAAATCAGTAATATCTTTCTTCTCAGTATTAGTTAGTATGTAATAAAGTTGCTTTCTAGTCCAGGTATACTCTTATCTACATACTGTATATTTGCTTCAAAGAATACTGCAGCTAACTTGAACTCCTTGTTGTCAGCTGCAGAAAATGTATTTCAGATAATAGTACAGTACAATGTTCCCTCTAAGGGGAGAGGGCAGCTGAGCAACTCCGGTTGCTCGCTGTGCTCCCCCCCCCCCCCC
>ML681990.1:39394829-39515263 GCA_007922195.1 Podocnemis expansa
CCCCCCCCCTTTACCTTGGAGCTGGACTGGAGCCAGAGGGCCCAGCCATAACTCCCGGGCCAGAGGAGCTCTACGGAGCATGCCCAGATTTTCTGGGCATGCTCCATTGGAGCTTCTCTGGGCGGGAGTTTTCAAAACTCCCAGCCCCAGAGGAGTTCTGTGGAGGCTGCCGGCAGTGCGCTGCCGGCAGCTTAGAGGGAACATTAGTACAGTACTAGTCTCTGAAGCAGAAGGAGGCATGATAGATTGCTCTTTAGTGGCAATTCATCCATGTTCATCTCCATTGTAGATAAAATTGCCCTTTTTATTGGAGCATCAAATAATTTAAAATAGTGGTTCCCAACCTTTTGAAGGCTGCGGACCTCTTTTCTATCCCAAAAAAGGCTTGCAGCCCCCCTTGCTGTTTGTTTGGTATGTCGATGCTGCAGGCAGAATATGGCGCACACCACAAAGCAGCAGAGCCACATCATGGGGCACTGGAGGAATCTGGCCCTGCTGTGAATCTGCACGGCTGTGGCAAGGAGGGAGTAGGGAACTGGAGGAATCTGATCCCGCTGTGGAGCGGCAGAGCCATGGCAGGGTCTGGCCCTCCCCCAGTCCACCGGCCACCAGTGGGGTCCAGCAGCAGGGTCCAGCCCAGCCCCCTCCCTAACCCCACACCTTGCCACTGGCTTCCCCACTGCACCCATTCCCCAGCTGCCTCTCCATGTGCCCGACTCCCATCACCCAGGGCCCCCTTACCTGGCTGCTCCTTCCGCCCTGAGCATGATCTGAACATTCTCAAGGCGGCGGGGCAGTTTTAAGAACTTCCAGCCTGGGGCAGAGCAGCTCCATGCCATTGTCTGGCATCTGGCTCCCCTGGCTTGCACCGTGGCGCCCCTGGTTGTCCAACCCCAGCTCCCAGCCTGTCCATGGACCCCTTGAGATAGCTCTGCAGTCCCCCAGGGGCCTGTGGATCCTGGGTTGGGAACCACTGATTTAAAATACACAAGAATTCAGTTGAAAGATGTTTTTCATTTGAAGGATATGTGTTTTCTTTCAAAAGCTTGCTTATTACAAATCATTTATTCAGCCAAAAAAGAAAAAAAAAACACCCAAACCTAATGTGCCTTGTCCATCATTTGCTGAGAAAGAATTTGGTAGAAAATTAAATTCTTGTTTAAATGCATGGTTGAAGTGCAATCTTATCATGCTCCATTAATTTCTGGTTATTGTGTTTGGCTTCTCCAATAGAAGTCTTCAAGATCACTCAGAGAGAACATTGCTTCTGAATCAGTTTATTAGGACAGATGTCTTTCAACAATGTTGTAATGAATTCACAGTTTTTTAATATTGTGATTGGTAATTGCTAAGTATTTCAGAAATGATACATAAGGATTATAGAAGAAGCAGTGTAAAAATAAGATCAGAATTAAAGTAGAGGAGAAAATGATGTATGTATGTTTGCCCTTTCTGAAAAACCTCTAACTTCCTTCAGTTGTTCAGATCATCATCAGCACAATTTTTAAAAATTAAATTGATTTTTTAAAAATAATTTGAATGCAATATAAAATGGCTAAAGATACAGAAGAACATCATTCAGGGCATTAACTAATCTTTGTCTTTTTTTATTCCACAGAATGTTGGCTTTGAAAAACCTAGGGGATAAAACGTAACACTTTGGTAAGGATCATCCCCCCCCCCCTTTGGAACCAAGAGCAAGTTTATTAAATTACATAAACAAACCTTCAATTCTCTGATGCAGGGTTGACCAAATTAATGTAGTTTAAGACTCTATGCTGCACGAATCCCATGTTAGTCTTATACAATATTTTTCCACTGAGAACTAGTGCCAAATTCTAAAGTTAAAAATATCTGCTGTGACAGCTAGTTGAAAGATGCATGTTTTTAAACTGATTTAGGCACATCTATCTGTTACTGTCTATGTAAAAGGAGAATAATAGGGAAACTAAGAGGGGGAAAACCTACTCTAGAATTTAACTGTCCATTGTAAAGTTCCCTGTATTTTTAAAATACTTGAAAAATGGTTTCCGAATCATGAAAATTTTTTGTGATACTTTTAATTGGACTTGTTTAGCTTTTAGGAGAAATGAACAAGCTGCTATGAGCATGGACACTAAATATCTGACAATTTGCAGTGCGTTTCCTTATCATAAAAAAAGTAAGAATGACCGTACTAGGTTAGGCCACTGGTCTGTTTAGCCCAGTGTGCTGTTTTTTGTCAGTGGCCAATATCAGGTTCTTTGGAGAGAATGAATAGAACAGGTAATTAAGTAATTCAGTCCTGTTTGCCATTCCCAACCTCTGGCAAACAGCGATTCCTGGCTAATAGCTGTTGTTGGACTTATTTTCCTTGGACCTATCTTGTTTTTCCTACAGGAGTTCTACAGGTTAATTGTGTCATGTGAAGAAATACCTTGGCTTGTTCATTTTAAACCTGCTACCTTTAATTTGGTGGTTGTCAGAGTAGAAGCTAGTATCCATGTCCCTTTCTAGGAAGAATAGGAACCATGTGAGAGCTAGATGGTGATGAGAATCACCAATCTACCAGCTAAGGATGTTTGGGTATCCTGTCAAGAAGTGACAGTTTGTGGGGAGTGGGGAAGAAAAAAACTAATCTGTCAAACTGAACTAATTTGTTCACAAACACTAAAATGCCCTAATTGTAATCATAACAGTTATTGTACGGTGTCTCTATAAGACGAAGATTTTCTTGTATCTTGCCTGTACATTTCCATATGATGAACAAATTTTAGATTTCTTTTAAGTTTTTACCTTTTAACTCTTAATTTTGTGGGTTTATGATACCCTTTTTTTAAGGGTGATTAACAAAATCCGTGTAATATATTTTAACTTTAAATTAGTGATTGTTGTGTGTTTTGAGTCTTGAACTCAGTTAACGTTTTTGTCTCGGAATATAACCCAATAATGTGTCAGCTAGAAATTTAGTGGAAACAAAGTATTCTAGTTTTTTATGAAGTTCTAGTTTCAATATGAGAATGTTTGTTTGTTAAAAATTGTCGCCTTTTCATGTTAATTTAAGAAGAAATGGCTATTTAAGTTTACAAAGAAGAGATAATGATATCTCACTTACAGTTTTGGCCTGATGCACAACGTGTATCCATTTCCTAGTTATTTTTTCTTAATGATCAGGAAAACTTGTAGAAATAATAATTATTCTTCCAGAAAACCTTCCTAATATCCCCGCCCTGCCCCGCCAATTTCTAAGAGTCTCTGCTAAGGTGCTGGTGGTGGGATTGGTTTGCTTTTTATGAACAAGTGATAAATAAAAGCTTTGGACTTGTTCAACTAGTTATTAAAACATGCAGTAATCTTTTCACAAATGTATGGGTTGAGATGGTTATATTTTTAATAAACAAAATGCATTTTTGATAAAAGCAAAAAATCATTGCGGGACACCATGCCCTTTGTTAATAGCTTTTTTATTTCTAACTTGATACAGAAAAGATAAATGTGTAAATTTTAACTAAAAAAACCTCAATATTTCAGTTTTAGGATTATTTTGTATTTCTAATCTTTTACATGAATTTTTAATATTAAATTATTATGAAGCAATTTAGAATTCATTTCATGAAACAAATAATTTAGCAAAGAGTTATTAATCTGTCATTAAAAAATCATAAAAATGCTTTATGCTTGAAGTTAGTGCTGTGTCATGTGGTCCATTTACAGCTTGGCGTCTAGACTGAAGATAGAAGATAACCAGCCTCCTTCAATTTCTGATTTTTATTTTGTTGGATGTGAGAACTGTGGACCTCTGAAATGATGATTTTTCATTTATTTTCAATTATGTAACTATTTTTCTTCCTTTTTTGTAATTTAGTACTTTTTCTGTACATACATTTTTCTTAAAAAAGAAAAAAAAAAAAAAAAAAAGAAGGAAGTCTTTGCCGTCACAGCAGAAGGAGGGGTTCTATATCCTAGGAGAGAGGATAGGAAAGAAGTTAGTCGAATGCAGCTATGAGCTAGTGAGGAAAGTCAAATGTTAGCATTCCATGTAAGCATAGCACATAAATGCAACAACAGAAAATTGAGAAAGTGTACAAATTGTACAAAATTGTTCACAAAAGTTGAAGTCAAATACTATTGTAAGTGAACTGGATTGCCTGATATTAAATGAGGGTATTGAGCTAATAGACAGTTTGGAACCTTGATGGGATGAGTATAATTGATAGGATACTGTAATTCTAGAGCAGTGTTTCCCAACCAGTGTGCCATGGCACACAGGCATGCCATCAGGCCTGAGCAGGTGTGCCACAGAATTCTTTGAAAAACTACTCAGAGCTCTGGATTGGTTCATTGGCTCATGAATATTCATGAGTTCATTTGGAAACTGTATGGTGGTGTGCCTCAAATTAATTAAAGGTAGCCAGGTGTGCCACAGTAGAGATGATGTTGGGAACCACTGTTCTATAGTATAAAATACAAGGAATAACAGTCAGTTGTGCTTGGTTGGGTAGTAGCACTATGTGTGAAAGAATGCTTAGAGTAAAAATATTAAATGAATCATGGTACTATATAATCTGTATGATGGAAACTCAATGCTTGAACAATAAAATTATAGCAGTAGAGTATACTATCAATCATCTGACATGAAGGGGATGGTGACTGTGAAATGCTGAAGAAGATTAGAGAGGCTTTAAGTGCAGAAAATCCAATTTTTACAAGAAATTTCAATGATCTCCATACTGACTGGGTATACCTCACCTTGGAAAGGGATGGTTGGAAAAAATTGTAACGTAAATGATTGCTGCTTGGATCAGCGAGTTCTGGAATCTATGAGGGGAGAGGAACTTCTTGCCTTAGTACTAATTGGAAAATAGAACCTGGTTCAAAAGGTGAATATAGCTACACTGCTCAGTAATAATCATCATAATGTAATTAAATTTAAAATAAGTGTGCAGGGGAGGAGTTGAAACCAAATAACCCTCCCATAGTAGCATTTAATTTCAAAAAGGGTAAGTATATAAAATGAGGAAACTAGTTAAACAGAAATTAAAAGGAACAGTCAAAAGGGATGAAATGCCTGAAAACTGCATGGTGACTATTTTTAAAACACCTACAGAGGCTCAAACTAACTGTATAACCCAAATAAAAAAAGAGCAGTAAGAGACACCCCTATCCCTTAAAATCAGTGTGGCTAAACAGCAGAGTAAAAGTGGATGGTTATTGGCAACAAGGCATCCTTTTAAAAATCGGAAGTCTAATCCTAGTGAGGAAAACAAAGGAGTGTAAACTCTGGAAGTCAAATATAAAAGTGTAATAAAACAGGCCAAGAAAGACCTTGAAGAGCAACTGGCTAAAGAAGCACAAACTAAGCACAAAACCTTCTGATGTACTTAAGTGGGAATCCTGTAGAACAATCACTGTGGTCACTAGATGACAGAGTGGTAAACGAGCACTTAAAGAAGACCAAGCTAAGTGAATTCTTTGCATTCATTTTCACTGCAGAGGACGAGAGGGAGAGCCTCACACTTGAGTTGTGCTTTTCAGGTGACAGTCTGAGCTATTGTCCATGATGAAGGTGTCAGTTGGGGAAGTTGTGAAACCAATTTAACAGTGAGACATCATCAGGACCGGTTGGCATTCACCCAGTAGATCTGAAGGAACTCAAATGAAATTGGAGAACTACTTATTGTGTTATATAACCTTCAAGCAGCCTGTGTATTAAATGGCTAGAGGGCAGCTCACAAAATGCTGTTAAAAAAAAAAAAAAAAAAAAGCTCCAGAGGTGGTCCTAGTAGTTAGACTAGTAAGCCTAACATCAAAACCTGGCAAACTGGTTGAAACTAGTAATAAAGAGCAGAATTATCAAACACATCAATGAATAGGATGTGTTCTGGAAGAGTCAAAATGGCTTTTGTAAAGGGAAATCATGCCACACCAATGTTAGAATTCTTTGAGGCTGTCAACAAGCACATAGACCAAGGTGATCCAGTTGATGTAGTGTTCTTGGACTGAAACTCATTGACAAGAACCCTCCCCAAAGGCTGTTAAGCAAAACAAGCAGCCATAAAATAAGAGGGAATGTCCGTTCCTGGTCAGTACTTAGGCAACAGGTCAGAAACAAAGGGTAGATATAAGTGGTCGGCTTTCACAATAAGAGGTCCCCCAAGAATATTTATTGGGACCAGTGCTGTTCAACATATTCATAAATGATCTGGAAAAAGGTAAACAGTGAGGTAGCAGAGGTCGCAGATGATACAAATTAGAACTCTAGATTCTTAAGTCCAAAACCGGTACCTCCCTAAACTGGGTGACTGAATTTCATCAGCTATTCTGTGACCCAGTGTGGATGAATGCAAGGTAGTCCACACTGGAAAACATAATCTCGTGATGGGGTCTAAATTATCATCATTCAAGAGAGAAGTCTGAGGTCACATCATCACTGCAGAATTGTGCTGACCTAAGTTAGGTCTGTATACATTAATTTTAATTATAAAATGATGTGTGGCATCTTTAAAAGCACAGAACTGTTCAGAAAACTGCAAGCAGGGACTTTATTTCTTGATGGGTAGATTACCATTGGGAATGTTTAAATACCAGTAGTGATCTTGGGACATCCAGTGTATCGCTGGCTTATGAAACTGTACATTGGTCATGGTGACAGCACCAAGAGGCACTTCAGCTACAGGCCGAGCAGCTGCAGAATGACAGTTGAATGTGGCTGTGATCATTTGAAGGGTTGCTGATATTTTCTCACAAGATTGGACCTCAAGAAAAAAACTATCCCCATGTTTATTGCTACCTGCTGTGCCCTGCATGATATCTGTGAAGCAAAAGGGGAAAATTTTCCACCAGTGTGGAGGTAGAGTGGCTGTCTGCTGAATTTGGACAGCCAGATACAAAGTCTATAAGAAGTGCTTGGTACAGAGCCACAGAGGCTTTTAAAGACCATTTTCACAGTGAGCTAGAGCATGGCATAGCAACACAAACAACTCTATTTGGCCTTTCTCTGTTTTGTGGTCCTAAATCTTCTAGTGATTGCTGTATCTATAGAACACTGATGTTGTTAATGCACCTATTTAATATTATTTGTCCATGAATGTTGTTACAGGTTCTGTCACAAATTGCAGTACAGGAAATTGATTGCTGTCAGACCTATTCATTGCTGTCAGACCTATTCATTGCCAGCTAGCAGATATTGTGAACTAACCAAAGTTAATAGAAAAAAATGTAATTCGATTCTGTAACATGAGCCAAGCAAATAAAAACACTTAGAATTTAATTAGGGATCAGAACTCATGAATGGGAAAGGAGTCATTTCCATTTTGGTTACATATACACACACTCCTGTGAGAGACATAACTGGTGTATGTGAAGCTGTTGTTTTCTCTAGTGTCCGCCTATGTGGAGTGGTGATGGTAATGCCCAAAACCCCTGATGCCATGTGGAAAGTTGCAGGGTGGTGCATATGGGGAGATACCAATATGGAATTCTTGTTGTGCTGTGGAAGTAGTATATATTGGAATTTTAGATGTTAATTTTAACAAGGTACAAAAATTTCTATTAGACATATGATCTTGAAGCCTATGATGTCCATTTAAGTAACCTCGAGGGAACAAAACTTGTTCAATTCCAAGCATTCTTAACCAAAAGCGTTATACTGTACGGGATCCTGCCAGATTTTGATGGTTGAGCAGAGCTGGGGTAGGTCAGTAGTTGGGTAAGTATTCCCTGGAACATCTGGTCACTTTAGTAAATACTAGGTGATTGATAGGGTGACGTTTTTGCTTGTTAGTTATTAGTATGCTTGTCTAAACTCAGTATTGTGAGTGCTGTCTGTCTGTCTGTCTGTTTTACGTGGAAGCTAAAACATATGACCTGAAGATTTTGGGTTTACTACCCTACTTGATTAGCATTGTGAGTCTTAATTAGTGAATGTTTCTAAAACAGTCAGAGAACCTGGGATGAAAGTGCAGTAAAAGTATGAGTGTTATAATTTATTTGAAAAGCTGTTAGTATCACATTTGATTCAAGGTTTTCATAGTACTCAAATTTCAATAGGTGAAATTTGGATAGAGATGAAGGTGTAAACCACCTAAAATTGGCTACTGATTGTTAAAACTTTAAAAAAGGAGAAAAAAAGCTGATTTTTTAAAAATAACTTGCTTCCAGGCTATGAATTTGACATACATATCTTCTTCCTAAAATGATGAGAAATTGGTTAGACAAGGGGAATCTTTCTGGCCTTCAGAACAAATGCACCATTTCCCCAATACAGTATGTGAGCAAAATTTTATCCTACTTTAATTTCAGATATTCATTGAAAAAAATGATAAAAGCAGAACTACCATCACAACAGAAAGGGAATAGGCACATGATCAAATCGCATATATCTGTCATGAGTACACAAAAGCATTAGGTACCATCTGATATGATCATCTTCAGTGGAGAGTGGTAGATGTGAGGATTCCAAAGCACCTCAATGAACTCATTTTAAATTTCTACCCGTAATCATAAAGAGCACTGTATGAACAGTGGCCTGTGGCAGTAAGTGGTGTTTTTACTAGGCAGAGTGTGAGACAATGGTGTATTCTGTCTGGCAGGGTATGAAACAAGGTTCTGGCCAGGTGTGAAGCAAGCAGTGGGGGGCTTTGACAAAACCAAAGAATCTAGGGTTTCCAATGGTGTATTCAACAGATCTCAGATATACTGAAGGTAAACTAGTTCTTTGCTGCAGACATGGATGCAATGTACCAAATCTTGGAGTCTGTAAAAACAGTAAGGAGCAGGGACTGAATGCAGCAAAAACCAAAATGCGTGGATATTGACAGGTTTAACAAAAATAGGTTAAAAGGAGATATCAGGCTTAATGATCGAGTTATAGAGGTAGATTGGAGATAAAATTTGGTTATTTGGGATCCTGTGTATCCAACCAAGGAAACTGTTCCAAAGAAATTGGAAGAACAACAGGAATGACGTGCTTACAATAGTTTGGAAAAACCATGGCATCTCAAAAATATGACAGTTTGTCTGCTGAAAACCTTTTCCCATAGCGACTTAGAGATGTGACTTGTGGGAAATAAATACTGCTGCATAATGAAATTTGAAGCGTTTCAGAATCAGTGGTGTAAATGAAGGTCCTGCGAATGTCCTGCGTTGACCCCCCCCATCTTCCTCCCCAAATCTTTGTTGGCAATATGAGGCTGCTGTTGGAAATCAGCAGATGTAAATTTATGTACTCTGGCCCCGTTATGCATAAAGATTGAGATTGCCTCAGGCAAATTCAGGAAGAAGTGTTGGTAGCTTATAGTAGTGAGGAAATGGCCAGCAAGGAGATGGATTGATGGTATACAGCAGATCACTGGAGGTAAATTACTAAGTGTTTGAACGGGCAATGTTATGATGTCACCAATATTCAGACAGGAGTAAATGGATTTTTTACTTTACTGCAATACCAGTGAACTGATTAGGGATTTATCTTTGTTTATTTTGGTTTAAGTAATAAAAAAGATGGTTCTACAAAGCCCTATCTTAATACTGCTGGAGTTTTGTTGTAATATTAATTATTCAGTAAGGAACTCTGCCATCTATGAAAGACTGTTTTTTGATCCTTTCATGATAGATGGGAAATCAGATACTATAAAAATAGCATCATTTGTGCATCACTTAAATAAAATTTGGAAGTTAAGGCATATATACAAAATGGGCTCCTGATGAGTGAAGTGTAATTTGAAATATGTAGCAGACTAGGTGTTCACAGAATCAGATGGTTTAAGAGGGAACTTGGTCCTGCCATGAGTGCAGGGGACTGGACTGGATGATTTCTCAAACCCAGCTCTTTGAATCTTCCCTAATAATAAGTCAAGTGTTCCAGACCTTTAATCATTCTTGTTGCTCTTCTCTGGACTTTCTCCAATTAGTACACATTGTTCCTGAAATGAGGGGCCCAGAACTGGACACATTACTCCAGTTGAGGCCTAATCAGCGTAGGGTAGAGCGGAAGAATTACTATTAATTTATTAATATCTATTAAGCTGTTTGAGGTAAAAACACACATTAGGCAATTTCTCAAAGATATTTCACAAAGCATATGTTTGTTTACAGTGCCTGAAAATGACGACAAAGCGAAACTTGTTTGTGCGGTTCGTGCCATGCCGCTGTCTGCGTGGAGAAGAAGAAACAGTCACTGCACTTGATTATTCTCACTGCAGCCTGGAACAGGTGCCTAAGGAGATATTTACCTTTGAAAAGACCTTGGAAGAACTTTATTTAGATGCAAATCAGATTGAGGAGCTTCCAAAGGTATGGTGTTTGGTGGCTTTTTTTCTTTTTTTTCTTTGTGAGGTGTATTAACTATTACTTTACTATATTTACAGTTCAGCAGTAGAGTAATAATTTGTAGAAGTCTGTGGTGTCTTTGAGGACCTTGGTATGCACCTAAATACCATTTTCAACTCACCAGTTTAAACTTCTTAATATGTAACTGAAGACTGTTTTGCTTTTTTTTGTCTTCTCCATTAATTGATCAAACATTTTGTTTTCTGGATGCACACATGTATAGGCAGCTGCTATCCTAAACACACTCTTCAAGTCCCCATGCTTGCTTTGGCACACGCAGAAATTTCTTTTTAAAGAAATGATTTAAATTGCTTGAAAGTTTGACAACAGAAGAGCTGGAATGTTGTTCTAGCAATTCAGATGCACAGTCTAGAATTGTCTTAAGAGTTCAGTAAAACAAACAGAGTCCTGTGGCCCTTAAAGACTAACAAATTTAATTATTGCATGAGCTTTTGTGGGAGCAAATCCCACTCTGTCAAGCACTTCGAAGATTTTCTCTTACGAAAGCTCTTGTGGTAAATTTGTTAGTCTTCAGGTGCCACTGGGCTCCCTTCTTGTTTTAATGAACTAGACTAACACAGTTGCCCCTTTGGAACTCTTCAAAGTTCAGAAATGATAATACATAGTCTTTATGGAATAAAGAAAACCCGGAAGGAGCAGCACAAGTGTTGTAGAGAAGTTGATTTTAGATACACAATTATACGCATCAGAGGTAATATGTGTGACATTGGTTCACCATCAGTATATGGAAAACTAGATCATTACTCTGCCTTGATAATTGTTGAATGTCCTTTTGCTAGACATTTTGAAAAGTTGACTGTTCTTCACTTTTATAACTTTTGTAACCGTGAAAGTCCAAGCAATTGTAACCAGTCAGGAGATTCTTCAGTTTCTTGTTACTACCTATTTTGGTAAACAGTGAATTAAGAACAGTGGACTTCAGTGGGAATAGCTAAGATAACACTACAACTGTAAGTCAAGGTATAGTTTGTCTACCTTCCAAATTGAGAATCTCTATCTCTTAATTAAGAATAGATGTTAATAATTTCATATTCTACAAATGATAAAATTGATTAACAAATAAGAAGGCAGATGGGATCATTATGGTAATGTAGTCCAACGTCCTGTATATCACAGATCATAGAACTTCTCCAGAATAATTCCTAGACCATGTCTTTTAGAAAAAAATCAAATCTTGATTTTTTTTTTTTTTTTTTAAATATTGTCAGGTGATGGTGGATCCCATGTGACACTTAGTAAATTCTTCCAATGGATAATTATTCTCACAGTTAAAAATATATTTGTCTAGATTCATCTTTGAGGCATTGGATGGTATTACACCTTTGTCTGCTAAATTGAAGAGCGTTTTATTAAATATGGTGGAAGACAATGTTACTTAGTGATCTGATGCATATATTTTTTGATGCAAAAGGAGACCAGCATATCATCTAGTCTGATCAGTATATCACAGGCAGTTAAATTCAACTCACTAATCTTTATCACAGCCAATAATTTGTGCTTGTCTAATGCTCATATTCCAAAAGGGCATCCCGTCTTGATTTTTGAAGACCTTAAGAGATGGAGAATCTGCCTCGTCCCCTGATAGTTTGATCCAGTGACTGATCATGTTTTCTGTTAAGTTTGTGCCTCACTTCCAATTTAACTTGTCTGGCATCCAACTTTGGTTCTTTGTGTCTTTCTCTGCTAGATGGAAGAGCCCTTTAGGACTTGGTATTTTCTCTTTGTGAAAATATTTGTACATTGCAACCAAATGACTGCTTAATTTTTTTTTTTTAAATATGGTAAATAGATTGAGTTCTTGCAACTCTCACTGTAAGGCATTTTATTCGTCTTCCAAATCATTTTCATGGCACTTCTCAGCACCCTACTAGATTTTCAACATCCTTTTACAAATGTGGATGTCAGAACTGGGTGCAGCATTCTATTATCTGTCTTGACAATGGCAAATGTGAATTAGACTCATACTGAGACAGGGAAAGGGGGTGTGTGTGTTAGGAAAAATTTCTTGGTAGCTGCATAGCATGTCTTGTTTCAGCTAAGGAGAAAAGCTACAGAGTTAGAACAAGTCTTTCAAGCTGGTTAGGCCTTTGCCTTATATCAAGCTGACTCAGTTTTTCAAAGCTGGGGCAGATGTCTGTATAAACTAACCTCCGAAAGCGAGGTTGATACATAAAATTTGAAAGTCACATATGCTCCTAAGTGCTGAAATCATAGAATTTTGGAAACTGAAACGGACCATGAGAGGTCATAGAGTCCTGTCCCCTGTATTCATGGAAGGACTAACAACCCTCTTAAACCGTCCCTGACAGGTGCTTGTCTAACCTCCTCTTAAACACTTCCAATGATGGAGATTCTACAACCTGCCTGGGCAATTTATTCCAGTGGTTAATCACCCTGACAGTTAGGAATTTTTTCCTAATGTCCAGCCTAAACCTCCTTTGCTGTGATTTAAGCCCATTGCTTCTTGTTCTATCATTGGCAATTAAGGAGAACAGTTTTTTTTCCCTCCTCCCACGACAACCTTTTAGGTACTTAAATTGTTATCACGTCTCCTCTCAGTCTCCTCTTTTCTAGACTAAACAAACCCAGCTCTTTCAGTCTTCCCTCAAGGCAAGTATTCCAGACCTCTTGTCATTCATTTTGTTCTTCTCTGGACTTTTTCCAGTTTGTCCACATCATTCCTGAAATGCAGCACCCAGAATTGGACACAGTACTCCGATTTAAGGCGTAATTAGGGCCAAGTAGAGCAGAAGAATTACTTCTCATGTCTTTCTTACAATACTCATCTTAACACATTCCAGAGTGGTGTTAGGCTTTTTTTGGCAACAGTGTTACACTGTTGGCTCATATTTAGCTTGTAGTCCGCTATGACACCCAGATGCCTTTCTGCAGTACTCGTTCTTAGGCAGTCTTTGGCCATTTTGTACATGAGAAATGGTTCGTTCTTTCCTAAGTGCAGTATTTTGCACTTGTCTTCATTGAATATCATTCTGTTCACCTCAGGCCATTTCCCCAGTTTGTCCAAATCTTTTTAGATTGTGATCCTGTCCTCCAAAGTACTTGCACCCCCCCCCCCCCGCTTTGTATCCTCTACGAACTTCATAATTGTTGTAGTAACCTTTGGAACGAAGGGGTTAACGCCCTGGTCAGTGAGTCCCAGGGCAGCCAATAGAAACATAGTACAGGTTTTTGAATTGGAGCTGCAGCCTTGAGCAGAGCTCCTGAAAGGATCAGGCAGGAGGAGGCGAGAGAGAGGCCTGAAGAAGGATCCAGCTACATCCCTGTCAGAGATAAGCTCAGTTTGTAGCTGACCAGGCATGAGTAGAACAGGGAACGTTTACTTAGACATGGTCAGGGTATTGCTTTGTCTTTGGTTTGTTTTTGGATTTCTCTGTGCTCAGCACATGTACCCCACCACCCATTAATTTACGTAAGTTAAATCCCAAAGAAGCAACTTTTATTGATGTTCTTTTTAATTGAAGATTTTACCTTTTAGAGTAAGCTCTGGCTCTGTGTCCTGAAAGGCAAGAGATTTGTGTGCACGTACCTCAGAATGCACAGCCAGCTACTAAAGGGGATTCTGTCCCTGTTCCAGCTCATACCCCAGCCGGGGGTCAGTCACTCTCCTGAGGGAGGAATGGTGGTGATTGAGGTTACCTCACAGGAAGGAATTCTCAAGTGCGCCTTCCTGGATTTCAAGAGGTTTTTGCATTTGGGTAGTGGCAGCAGTACCACTCCACGGCTAGAAATTGGCGGCCTTGGAGACTTTAAAGACCAGGCTTTAAGGCCAGTGGTTTTTAAGGCCTGTTGCAGGCTCCCACCTTCTGCACTGAAAATGCCAGAGTGGGGAAATAACCTTGACAATTTTACTCTCTATTCCATCATCTAAATTCTTGATGAAAATATGGAACAGAACTGGACCCAAAACTGATTCCTGGAATACCCCGCTTGTAATGCCCTTCCAGCATGACATGAACCGTTGATAACTACTCTCTGTGAGTGGTTATCCAGCCAGTTGTTCATCCATATTATAGTAGCTCCACCCAGGCTTTATTTCCCTAGTGCATTAATGAGAAGGGGATGCAGCACTGTATCAAAAGCCTTATTAAAGTCTAGACTGGGGTATTGACCTCATTCAATGTGGTGGGCCCCGTTGGAGGGCAGGACACCTGATGTGGATCACGTGTCTGCAGGGACTCCTCAGCCCTTTCACCTGCCACATTCAGAACAACAAGGGCTCCCCTTTCACCTTGCCAACCCTGCAGGCTCTCCAACACCTTCCCTTTTCACTTCCTGGCATGGGCTTCCCTTCCACACACTAGCTCCCTGACCCTTTCTCCTGCTGTGCAGCTCCCGGACCCCTTGCCTTTCCACTTCCTCTACCACATGGTGGCAATTGGTCAGTCTCAGTCCCAGGGAGGCTGGGCTCCTGTGCTCTCTACCTCCCTCTTCTGTTGGTTCACTGTCAGTCATTCAGCTTGCTGGCCTTTGATTAGGCTCAGTCCTGGCTGGCCTTTGATTGGCTCATTCCCCAAATGGGCCCTGCCCACTTTTTCTTGTTTCTGGTTCGCACCCTGTGCTGTTATCAGGTTAGGCATGCTGGCTGATTGACAGTGATCAGGTGGGGTGGTAGCTCTCTGGGAGCCCAGCCTAGCCTGCTGTGACTGAGGCTCTTTGGTTGGCAGACCACAGCTGAGGTGAGCTGGGATTGTCTAGAGTGCTGCTTTTGTTCCCCAGTGCTGTGACTGGGATCACCTGGGCCTGTCCTGTTCTGCCAGTGGCTGGTGTTTGCTGTTCACTGCTTCTATAGATAGTTACCAGGCAGCGGGTTCACAGGATGGATAAGCGCCCATGGCAGTCAGTAAATTTGACACCCTGGTCTAGATACACCACACGTACTGCTTCCTCTCTATCCAGAGGGCTTGTTTGAAAGAGGGGCTAAGTTTCTAACTTAAACTTTTTTTCATTACACTGAAATTTTAAGACTACAATGGGCTTTGTAGAACCATAGCTACTTCCCTAGCAAGCTTTGGTCAATCAGTCACATTCACTTATTCACAGTAGAGTCTTCAGATAACAGTGAACATTTAAGCACCTCAGAGCTGCAGAAGAACTCAGATACTGGTACAGATTCCTGGAGGTAAATCTATTACATCAGAGGAAAGGGGAAAGCATTCTTGCAAAGCACATTCTGAAGTTGGCTTCTACTTGCCTGTTTTCCTTGGAACTTGGGAACAGTCAGTGATATAGCCTTTACACCAGCCAACTTTATGGAGCTTCACGCACCCAGTGATGGATCACTATATCACACAATACAGAAGATGGGGAGGAAAAAAAAAAAAGTAAAACTTTACACTGTCACAAATTTCTCCCCAACTTCTTGTGCCATGTTTTTTTCTTTTTTTATTCTTTTCATGTGGTTAACTTTATAGTGTGATTTTTAGAAGTCTTGTATAGCCGTTCAAATGCAGGGAAATATTTTGTGGTATGTTGTCTTGCTAGTAGTAGTAGGAAAAAGGAATGGCTCCAAAAATGTATGCCAAGCAAAGCACCTATCCAGTATCTTACCCAAGTAAATATAACTGATGAAAGCACTGATGGTGCAAGCTAGTTGATTTGTACCAGGTCCATATTTCTGAATGAAAGGTACTGTGTCACTATTCAGACTACAGTTACTCTTGCATAATTCATCTTCCTAATTTTACTGTCCTCTTTGCTTTGAGGGTTATGTGATTCTTGGGGATTTTGTTCCATGGCTTGTTGTTTGAAATAATTATTTATTAACCGAGTAGTGCAAACTGGTGATGTCTCACTTACGTTCCTGGCAGCTTTCGCATTCATTGAAATGTTCAAGTAAATTTTATCTAGTCCAACCACATTCTCATTGTTTGGTCACTGCTTCTTCAGAAATCAGTTCCTGGGAAAGAGAAGATGACTTGTGACTTATCCAAGTTTGTCAGGAGCCGTATCTTCAATAGTGTTATATGTTATTTGATCACAGATGACAAAATTGTTTTCAGATAGGTCTTTGGATGAATTATTGTCAACAGAATATCTGTGATCCCTGTCTTCTGTTTGGTGTCGAGACACTGATCTTTTCCTCTGTTCCTAAGATTGTCTTGATTGCCCATTTATAAAATTTTCCATAGGTATTTCAAAGCTTTCTCCCATGTGGGAAGATATCACCATTAAATACCTACAAAATCACTTCACAGTCCTTCAGATCAATCCTTAAAACTCTGCTTTGCTGTGATATGTACAAAAACTTCGACAGTGTGTAGACAGCCAGAGTTCTGGACCATTGCTTAACGTGCTGGTCAGTCTCATTACTTTTTCTTGTGCTCTCTGCCTCAGTTTCATGTCTTTGCGTGCGCCAGGTATGACAGGGACCTCTGTCTCAAGCTCATGCTTAGGGAGACGTCTTTGAGACCTGCCACAGACCTTGCGTAGGATAACACCACCTCACGTGTGGAAACCAGGAAAAGGCACTCTACTCCACAGTCTGTGGAGCATGCCAAGAAATGAAGGTCACCAGAGGCAACTAAAGGATCCATTACAAAGAGGTTTTAGTTTCTTCAGGTACTTTGACCTACATGATGAAGACAGACTCTCTCTACTTTTGTAAAGAGCTGGGGTACACAGTACAACAACACTGATGACGTGTTTCCGTCGAAGGTAATGATCCATGTAATGGCTGGAACCTCCAAGTCATCAGCACCGACTCAGTCCTTGGCTCTGGTATCTGGCACGATTTTGATGTGCGCTGATCAACCACATCATCACCAAAAAAACATGTTGTGCTGGCGGCACTGATAAGTCAGGATGCCATGGTACTGAGGACATCTTTTGGCACCATTAGCACAGCTGTATAGCTCCACAAAAACACACTTACAAGAGCAAACGTCAGAATGAGGAGGAATTTTTAATATCTTTCCCGCTAACATTTCTTTATGGGACCTAGTGTCTATCCAGTCCATTCCCCCTCAGGATCATTTCCTTTCTCTAATCTCCTCCAGTAAGGAGTAGTACAAGAGTGAGCAGACTACCTTTTCTCCTCAGCAATCACCTACAGTCCATCCATTAAAACATCAGCTATATGCTAGACAACCACCACGCTCATGGTTTGGGCCTCTGTGGTTTGTCCCACCTTACCATATTCATTGGACATGCTCAAACACCTGATCTGCCTATTCATCATTATATAGCATGTTGTCAACATCCTAAAGATGCAGAGAACCGTCACCTATTCTGCATCCAAAAATAGTCCCTGAAAAATCTGGTTCTGTTGAGGAACAGTGTGACCCTGTTGAGCAAGATACATTTCCAAACAGAAGCAACTTATCCTCATCATCCAACAAAACAATAGTTCTCCCACCGCTGACAGCTGCAGATGACGTTAAGCAGTTTCTAGAGCCATTTAAAAGGGTGGCAGATAGCTTGGAAAATCCACCCCAAAAAGTGACATGCTCACAACAGAAACTGCTAAAAAATATTGCAGATTTCAGATTCTAAGATCACCCTTCCAATGGATGGTGTCCTCATGAAGCAATTGAGAACCATCTGGTAGATGCCACCCACGATTTCTCCCTCTTCCCCCGTTTTTGTGAAAGGACTGATGATAAGCATTATGTTCCTGCCAAAGTTAATTCCTCTTTACCCATCCCATACCCAACTCATTGGTCATCGAGACTGCTAACCAGAAAAACAAGCAGTAACATCTCAAGTCGGCACCCCACAAGAAGGATAAGAGGCTAGACTTAATGAGTAGAAAAGTTTTAAACATCCACTATCCTTCAGTTCACTGTTCCCTTTAAGCTGCGCGGCCAGGCAGCCTGCCAAGCCCCCCCGCGCAGGGAAGGCTGCTGGCCGCGCAGGGCTGGCAGCCAGAGGCCCTGCTCACAGCTCTTGTGGGGCAGGGAGATATTAAAACTCCCGCCCACAGAAGCTCTAACGGAGCATGCCCAGAATATCTGAGTATGCTCCGTTAGTGCTTCTCTGGCCCAGGAGCTGTGGCAGGGCCATGCAAGGTAAGCGGGGGGGGGCTGCCAGGATCGGGCCCGCGGGGGGGCGCGGCGGCAGGATTGGGCCTGCGCAGGGGGGTGGGGCCCCCCACGCAGCAAGCAACAGGAGTTGCTCAGCTGCCGGTGGGTCTTAGAGGGAACATTGCTCCAGTTATCAGTGGTATGTGCAATTATTAATACACCACACTACTGTCAAATTATGATCATTAAAATTACTCAGATTTCAGAAATTCCGATCCAGATACGCTATCCGCTTCACCTGCACACCT
The DNA here is from genome assembly GCA_007922195.1 of Podocnemis expansa. Taxonomy (NCBI): domain Eukaryota; kingdom Metazoa; phylum Chordata; order Testudines; family Podocnemididae; genus Podocnemis; species Podocnemis expansa. Next base: position 39,413,446 of record ML681990.1, read on the forward strand.
ACAACCCAAGTCCATGCCCCATCCCTCTTAAGGGACCTGTCTCTCAAACACTACTACAACAGAAGGTGTATCATTTACTCCAAATAGGTGCTAATGCAGAGACAAAGGTGTTTTTCCCTGTTACTTTCTCACCCAAAAGAGGACTAGAGGTTAGAGATGCATTTTAGATTTAAGAAATCCAAACAAGTTTGTAAAGATACAGGAAAAACTAGATACCATACCACTGGTGCTAGAACACAGGAACTGGTTCACAGCCCTTGACCTGAAAGACCCATATTTCTGTATCACCATTCATATGACCCATTGAAAGTTCTTAAGATTCACACTGCGTGGCCTTTCCCATCCAAAAGTCATCTTGAAGGTACGTGCTGTGGTAGCTGTGTACTTGCTCAAACTGGGGATCACTGTATTCCCCTATTGTGGTGATCGTCTCATACAGGCATGCACATACATAAACATTGTCAAAGCAGTTTGCTTCATGAGGACATTATTCCACCCACTAGGGCTTATAATAAATGAGAGCAAAATCAATCCTACCTATGCCCTATGCAGCAATTGGAATTTATAAATGTGCACCTGAATTCTCACCGCCAGGAGTTGACTACCAAAGACCAGATGTCAGGCCATTGTATATCTGTAAAACAAACAAGGAGTCCTGTGGCACTTAGACTAACAAATACATGAACTTTTGTGGGAGAAAATCTCACTTGGTTAGATGTTTTAGAGATGGGGGAACTTACAGAATGGAAGGAAATAAATGTAGGGGAGTGCAAGTCCTGGGAATAGGTCACACTGTAGCAGCAAATCAAAGCAGTTGTTAAGATTCAAAGACTGGGGAACAGCATATAGAGGAAGATGAGGTCAAATTATGTTGTAATGAGAGAAAAATCCAATGTCCCTATTAAATCCTAAAGCAAATGCAATCAAATCTGCAAATAAATGCAATCTCCACAGTTTCTCTTTGAAGCGTCGATCTGGTATTCATCTGTCTGAGCACAGCAATTAGTAAATCGTTAATGGAGTAATCAGGAAGACTGAAATGCTGACCCACTGGTTTTAGAATGTTTTATTTCTGATGCCAGATTTGTGCCCATTTATTCTTTTGCACAGAGATTGTCCTGTTTGTTGAACATAGAAGGCAGAAGGGGCATTTCTGGCACATGATGGCATAAATTACATTGGTGGGTGAGCAGGTGAATGGGTTCTTGATGAAACAGCTGGTTTTATTAGGTCTTGTAATAGTGTCTTTTGTGGAGATATGTGGGCAAAGTGGGCAGCATGGTTTGTTGCAGGTATATGTGCCTGCATTAGTTGTTCTGTTGTGAGGTCTGTAGTTGCTGGTGTGTATCTCCTTAAGATTAGGGAGTTGTCTGTAAGCAAGGAGATCTGTCTCCCAAGGCTTGAGAGAGGGAGGGATTCTCTTGTAGAATAGGCTGTAGATCCCTGATGATGTGTTGTAGGTGATGACTAGTGGCATTTTGTTGTTTTCATTCTTGGATGTCTCCTGTAGTAGTTCACTTTAGGGTACCCAGCTGGCTCTGTCAATCTGTTTCTTCACTTCGGCAGATGGGTACTGTAATGTAGGAATGTTTGATGGAGATTCTGAAGGTGTCTGTCTTTGTGAGGGCTCAGAGCAAATGCGGTTACATCTTAGGCTTGGCTGTAGACAATGGGTCGTGTGGTGTGTTTTGGATGAAGGCTTGAGGGATGTAGGTAATTATGCCGATCAGTAGGTTTTCCGTATAGGGTAGTGCTTATGTGTTCATCCCTAATTTGTATTGTAGTGCCCCAGAAAGTGGATCTCCTGTGTGGAGTGTTCCAGGCTCAATTTGATTGTGGAGTGGAAATTGTTGAAATCTCTGTGGAAATCTTCAAGGGCATCCCTACTGTGGGTACAGATGAGGAAGATGTCATCAGTGTAGCGTTAAATAAAGGAGAGGTGCTTTGAGATGAGACATGAGGAAACGTTGTTCTAAGTCAGTCGTAAAAATGTTGGCATATTGAGAAGCCATGCATGTACCCATAGCAGTGCCGCTAACTTGAAGTCATAAATTATCCTCAAATCTGAAATGGTTGTGGGTGAGTACAAAGTCACAAAGTTCAGCCATGAGGTGTGCTGTGGCATCATCTGGGGCGGTTCTTCTAATAGCTTATAATCCATCCTTATGTGGGATGTTGGTGTAAAGTGCTTCTACGTCCATAGTGGCCAGGATGGTGTTTTCTGAAAGCTGACCAATGCACTGGATTTTTCGCAGGAAGTCAGAGGTGTTTTGAAGATGGCTAGGAGTGTTAATAGCATAGGGTCTTTGGAAGGAGGTCATATAGCCAGATAAGCCTGCTGTAAGAGTGCCAGTGCCTGATATGATAGGGCGTCTGGAGTTTCTTTTTTATGGATTTTAGGTGGTAGATAGAATATCCCAGGTCGGGGTTCTGGTGATGTGGCTGTCTTGATTTGTTCCTGTGCTACCATGGGGAGTTTTTAAGTTCCCCCATTTTCAAAGCATTTGACAAAGTGGGATTTTCTCCCACGAAAGCTCATGCAATAAATAAATTTGTTAGTCTTTAAGTGCCACAGGTCTCCTTGTTTTTTACACTGAACTGGACTGCCCCTTTGGAAATTGTAGATCTGGAATCAGTACTACAAAATATCCCAACACTGAACCTGTGCACATGTCTACAAATGTTAGGCCAGATGGCAGCCACTACCTTTGTTTTCAGAAATGCATGACTGCACAACAGACCCATTAAGCTCTGGCTTGGCTTGGCTTGTAGTAGTTTAAAAGCCACGTAGGTAATTGTTATTCAAAACTGTGTCAATACAAATAACATCAAGCAGTCATTAAAAGGATGAACAAAACCCATAAATCTTCAAACAGGGACTCCATTTATATCCAGAACACCTTCAGTCATGAACCTGAAAGATGTATCGCTAGATTGGATGGGGAACTTACTTCCTACAACATTCCATCTGGGAAATTAAATTGCAAATAGACCTACTAGAGTTGTGTTGTCCACAGTGGCTGTCCACATTTCGTAACACAAAATACAGGGAAAAAACCAATAAAGATAATGGCAGACAACATGGCATGTATGTTCTACATGAATCACCGTGAAGGAGCAAGATCCAACTCCTGATGCACAAAGGTAATGGACTTTGGCATTGGTATGTATGCTACAACATCCACATTTCAGCAACATATTTTCCTGCTCCCTAGAATATGACAGCAGGCACTTTGGCGACAGTTATGAGTGGGAGTTACACAGCAGAATCCTGCCCCACATTGTTTCCTAATGAGGTTATTCCACAATCATTCTGTTTGTGACTGCAGGGAATCACAAATGCCACTCCTTCTACTTGAGAGCAGGCAGAGGTTCCAAGGTGGGTGTGTTCCTTATCAGTTGGAATGCAGGTTTCTTTAATGTGTTCCCACCTATCCTGCAATAGCAGAAATCATGCACAAAATATACAAGGATGACGCAAAGTTGATAACGATAGTCGCTATTTGACCCAAACAACCATTGTTCATTTGCCTCACATAGATGTCTATCTGCCCACCAATCACTCTCCCACTAGCCCATGCCCTGCTGTCTCAGAAAAACGGTTCTACATGGCAGCTGAACTTGAAAAAGTTATATCTCATAGCATGGTTTGTAACTGGTTCTGACAACCTGAAAGATAAGGCTGAGAACCTGTGAGACGTTTTACCGAATAGCAGAAACTCTGCCACAAAGAAAAGTTACTTGCAGAAATGGCATGGATTCTCCTTACGTTGTCAAGATAGGCACATTTATGAGCTAACAGTGTCAATCCCCACTGATTGAGATTATCTCCTGGAAATCAAAGAATCAGGTTTATCCATTTAGCTCAGTTCAAGTGCATCTAGAAGCCATCACCATTGACTATAATCTAGCTGATGACCCCAGAATATTTGCACATCCAATTGTAAAACAATTTACGATTGGTATACAAGATGCATGTCTACACAGATGTACATTCTCTTATATTACCTTAGGATCTCAGTTCAATCCTATCATTGAGCTGCTCTTCAATCTTTGGCAACATTTTACATGTCTATTAAAGTAGCATTTTTGGTGGCAATCACATCAGCACACTATGTCAATGAGCGCAGAGTGCTTATGACCCACCAAATGTACATGGTATTTCATAAAGATAATGCGATGCTATGACCTCACTCAAAATTCCTTGCAATGTTAATATCAACGTTCCATCTTAACCAAAACATCCATTACCTATATTTTATCCAAAACCACATACTTAATGCACAGGATGCAGCTTTCTGTGTGCTGAACATCAGTGGAGTTCTATTTTACTTAGAACAAAACATTTCAGGAAATCTCCTAAATTTTTTGTGTTGATTACGGAGCGCTCCAACGGCAGTGTCGTATCCACATGGAGACTATCCAAGTGGATTTCCAGCTTTATACAAGTTTCAAACAGTCAGGAATATCACCATTGCAGTGGAACAGGACACATTCAGCCAGATTAATTGCTACATCTGCAGCATTCTTACACCAGCAAAATATGCAGAGCACCAGGGGATCGCTGGTACTGGGCACCCAAGGCACGTGCCCCGAATCCCAGTGCCGGTGCTCTGGGTCTGGCAGGGTTCCCCTCCCCCCCCAGGATCAGGCCAGAGATTCGGGGCCCAGCCACCCGCGGTCGCAGCAGCCCCGTCCCCAGCTGGGGATCCGGGGCTCAACTGCGGAGGCTGGCCCTGGCCCTGGCCCTGGTGGGGAATCCGGGGCCCAGCCACCCACGGCTGCGGCAGCCCTATCCCCGGCTGGGGAGGCAGGGCCCAGCCGCCTGTGGCTGCTTCTGGCCCCGTCCCTGGCTGGGGAGGTGGGGCCCAGCGGCACGTGGCAGCTTCCAGCCCTGTCCCTGGCTAGGGGGCATGGCCTGTGGGCCGGGGGCAAGGCCTGGGGCCGTGCCCCAGATCCCTCCCCGGGGCAGCGACGCCCCTGCAGAGCACTACCTGGGCATTAACCCATACCTTCACAAAACACTGCCTTTGATCAGGCATCTAGACAGGATGAAACAACTGGACTCTCAGTTCTGTCCTCCATCCAGACAAAAGACTGTGAAGGTCCCTCCTTCAGTTGAGGGCACTGCTTGACAGTCACCTGTAGAGGAACACAGATGTGGACACTACTCAAAGATGAGAATGTTAATCACTTTGTGCCGTAACTGAGATTCTGACGTGTGCTTGTGAGTGGTCTACTATTTGCCCTCCTTCCTTTTACTTTGGAATCAAACATTTTGGCTCTTTGATGGAGAAGTAACAAAGGTTGCATGTGCTTAAAAGGGTGCTAGTGGAGCCATGAGATGGGGACAGCGCATGTGCGACCCAGTAGGGCGCTCTTGGCAGAATCTCAGATAGAGACTATGACACACCTGGAGTGGAGCACTAATAGACAAATAGATCTTGAAGAACTTCCATTAGTACACAATGTGAATAAGCTCCTCTTCAGTTGTGTTTCTTTTTGTGATCACTTGTAATTGCTGTAGAAGCGTTTGAATTTTGTTATTGCTGCCAGGTTGTTATAGCTGCTCAATGCTTTTTTGTTTTTGCAGCTCTGATGTTATTAGCACTAGTAAACAGTTCAGCCTGCTAATTTGATCTCACCCTGAGAGAGACTATAGGCATGATTTGGTGAAAAAGAAACTTGGCCAACTTTATTGCCCTTAAGCCACAGTTCTAGTGACTTATACAATTTATGCATGAGTGCACAGTGGCGAGGATCAGCTCAGCAGTAGTTTTTGCTGTTCCTCTGACTGCACAAAGGGTTAAGGGAGGTACCCCAACACTTTTAAACTGGAGATAAATAATTTATGTATCACTTCATGTGTTTGATTACTTTCTTTACCTTTCCTTGTTTCTACTTCTTTTATCTTAGCTAAAACATTTCTATTTATTGTTTGCCAAACCATCTTATTTCATACTAGATTGGGTGTATTTCTGTTAGAGGTTCTGAAATGTATTTGTGTAAATATTTAGTGCCTGGTACACTAGTAACAATTTTTTAGAATTTCGGCTACAAACTCTAAAACGTATTTTCATGAATACTTGGTGCCTGACACACTAGTAATAATTTTGCCAAGTTTGCATACTGAGTAGTGAACTTTTAAGCATTTGCTTTAATACATAGCCTGAGTTTGGCTTACAGCCTCTGATTTAGGCATCAGATTTTTATCAGGGCCAGTGCTCTAGGCCAGTGTTTTTCAAACTTACGGTCAGGACCCAGTACTGGTCACAGACCCTCAGACGATGGGTCGCACCACCTCCTGCTGTTGCCGTTAGAAGACTGGAGTGCATTGTTTAAAGATGTAACAGTTGGGTCACAGGCATAAATTTTTTTTTTTTTCAACTGAGTCCTGAGGAAAAAAGTTTGAAAACTACTGTTCTAGGCTTTAGAATTGCTCTAGAATTGTTGGATGTTATGACTTTGAATAGTGAATTTTAGTATTCCCTCTACTAAGTATTAGTGCAAGTTCATGATTTCTGAAGCACTGGAAGAAGTTCATAAAGCACATCTGACATAGGTGTTTGCCACAGTTTGCTGGGTCTGGACAATTACAGCTTTACACTCACGTTTTGTAATTCAGTAATTTTCTAAATTTAAAACAAATTGTTTCATAAATGTCCTGTCTTTCTAGTGGGAAGGTGAGACTTTAGAAAGGATGGAGAGGACATAAAAAGAAAACTGAAAGATGCTCACAATTACTTCTTTCTTTGTTTCAACAGCAACTTTTTAACTGTCAATCCCTGCACAAGTTGAGTTTGCCAGACAATGATCTAACAACATTGCCAGCATCCATTGCAAATCTCATTAATCTCAGGGAACTGGATGTCAGCAAGAATGGTAAGTTACTTTACTTGTTGTTACGTCTTGGAAGAGTGAAAAGGCAAACTAGTATGAATATATAGAATTGCAGAGGCAACTATTTTCAGAAAACTTTTGTCTTAATATTGATTATAAATTACCAACCTAGGTGACAGTCAGACTTGGTGTGTGGGGAAAAAAAATTGTTTTTTGGTGCGTATTTGTGGTATTGATTTTATTTTTTATGCCTCTGAAAATAAACTCTCTTTAGTTTGGACTTTGTTCAGTGTCAGGAGGAAAAAAAAAAAAAAAAAAAGGCAGCCCTGTACTCAACTACACTAGCCTGAGCTGACCCATTTATTTTCAGTAGCCTACCCATAAAACATCTGCATAATTGTTTGTAGGATCAGGGCTGTCAGTAGCAGTCTTAGGTCTGAAACACTGAGATCCAAGTCTTGTGATTGGTAACAGGCAGAGAATAACCAGGAGCTTGTAATTGTTACTGCTGACTTACTATATGTTGGTTCAGCAGTGGAGTCCATTTGCTGAATTCAAATATAAATGGTTTATTTTACTCAATATTCGCAAAAGTAAATGTTGTGCATAGCTAATTCTTAATGTACAATGAAATTCATAAATTTGAATGTTCTTGATTTGGATTTTGTGGGTTTTAAAATACCCTTTATATTAAAGGTTTGGCATTTTTTAGCAAATTTGTAGTTTCATGCTAGCAAAAACAAACATTTCATATTGTTAGCAGAATTGTTTTAGTTTACAAGAAAAAATGATGTACCTGATTACAAGGTAATTCCTGCAAAATATGGTACAGTACCACCTCATTAATTGTTTAATGATGAAAGGCCTATTGCAGATTAACATTTTTTGCCTTAAATAACCTGTGACCCAGGCCTCTTGGGATAACCTTCTGAATGTGCCAAAATCAAGGCAGGCTGTAAAACCAAGGGCCAAACCACTGACGGGCGGTACTTAAATCAGTCTTCCAGTCAGGAACAAAACATGCTTCTGATTCCCCACTCTGGTCATCACCAAGCATAACAAAATAGAAACAGCCCCCTTTCTTGCACATCAACTCTTCCAGTCCCCACCTAGCCACTGAGTCTCTTAAAGAAATAGGTTCTTCTGACCCCAAAAGGTCAGCCACATCACCCAGAATAATAGAGGCTTGGATTTTACCCAAAATACTAAGCTGCCAGCCAATCCTTCAGTAACTGCAACTAAAGGTTTAATATAAAAAGAAAAGAAAAGAACTATGAGAGATGTTAGAGATTCAAAGTGAATCACATGCATACAAATGATTTAGAGTCCATAGAAAGCAAGTCCTTGAAGAATATGTAGTTTAGGTAAATCTGCAGGTTATTCCAATTCCTCTGGTATGCACCCAGCACCTGGGGGTGGGGGGGTTCAGTCCTTCGTTCAGCCCTAGAAGAATAGTTCCAGAGGAGGGTGTTGGTTGCAGACAGACTGAAGACAAAATGGAGATGGGGCGACTGCCTTTGATTACCTTTGGCTTTTCTCGTGCTCTGAGTCCTGGTCAAAATGGAGTTATCTCATGATCAGTCTGAGTGACTCATTGAACAGATTTCTTCCTAGGCCCAGTGTAGCTGGAAGCTTCTTTAATGGGCCATTGAGAGGACAGTGATTTTACAGGTACTCCATCTGGGAATGTCTTAGAATCAAATAACTTGGAAACACACACAACTATTCTTAACTTCTAATACAGACATGACAGCTACATATGCACCATAATCATTCCTGGCCGATTACAAACCTTTCTGTTTTTACCAAACATGGCATATCACATATGAATTATTGCAAATATGAAATACTAATATGAAAGATAATTGTAAGCAGTTCCCTAGACCCTGACAACATCATACGCCTTCTGGTGCAGTTTAAAGTAGAGTGGGGAATAAAAAAGGAAATTCAACAGTAAGTGTAATTTACCAGAATCACAGTGAAGTTTTAACTTAGATTTATAGTTTTGTTTGCAAACTATTAACAAACACATTGAAAGAGGTTACTTGTCCAGAGAATAAAGAAAATCTTTTCTGTTATCCCCAAGATATTACAGGAAGAGAGTTGTTCTCTACAAGGTTGTTTCTAGCCCATAAACCTCCCAAGTCCTGTCTAGAAATATTCTTCCTATCACCTCCAGTTTTTGCTGTCAAGGAACACTGTTTCCAGACAATTTTGAATCCATACTTCAGGATCCTTGTATATAATTTAATCTGAAGTTGGGTATAGAACATTTATTATAATATGCAAATGTATTTAAATAGGAGGATAAAATTAAAGCATAAAATAAGACTAGATGCTGTCCTGAACATGTATAGGCAAGTTGTGCTTACTTAGCTGGATATGGAAACTGTAGACCTCTGCTTAAAACATTTTATGTTCTTGAATGTCTCTAATAAAATCTGCAGTTCTAAGAAAAGAAGAGATTCAGTTGTCAGATTAGTCATTTTAGAGCAAGCTGTCAAACTCATGGCCTGCAGGCCTCATCTGGCCTGCCAAGGAGCACGGATCTGGCCCATGGAGCTGCTCCCTGGACCATAACTGGAAGCTGTCTGCAGCAGCAAACAGCAAGGGTCCTGGCAGAGCAGGACCAGGAGTGCTTCTGACTCACTAACATGATCTGAGTCACAGCACAGGGGAACAAAGGAAGCACTTCAGCCAATCCTGGCTCAGCTGTGCTGTGGTCTGCCAACCAATCAGAGTCTCAGTCACAGCAGGCAGGGCTGGATTCCTGGAGAGCCACTGCGCCACCCCACACCCAAACTGTTCACAGTCAGTCAGTCAGCATGATAATTTAATTAACAGCACATTGCACGAATCACAAATAAGAAAAGAAAAAAATGGCTGGAGCCTATGTGGGAACGAGCCAATCAAAGGCTAGCCGGAACTGAGCAAACCAAAGGCCAGCATGTTGAATTATTGACAGTGAATGTGCTGGGACTGGTGAGGGGTGAAGAGACAGGAGCCCAGCCTGCCTGTGGCTGAGGCTGTGGCTGAGACTGATTGCCTGCCAGCACTGGTAGGGGAAGTGGAAAGTGAGGAAGAAGGGGCGTCTGGGAGCTGGCCAACAGGAGAGGATCTGGGAGCCAGCATGGCAACAGGAAACCCACAGGACAGGGAAAAGGGAAGGTGGCCGAGAGCCTGCAGGGGAAGGGGGTGGAGAGGAGAGGGGAGCCCGTGCCACTCTGAATGCTGCAGGGGAAAGGGTTGGGGAGCCTGTGCGGACACGTGACGCATGTCAAGAGTCCTGCCCTGCACACTGAGTTTGACACCCCTGTTAGTGTTCTGCATGTTCAGATTAGTTATTTTTGCACAATTCCATAATCTAGTTGTATCCCAGTTTTGCTTTGTTTGGCCAGAGAGTCCATCCAGCCACAAAGTTACTAATTGGTTCCTCTTATAATAAACCATTAAAAAAAATTGTGGAAACACTGTTTTTTCTCCCTCATTGTCCTTTGTGACCAACTTTGTACTTGGACTGTTTTGTTAATATTCTAATAAACACAACGTGTTTATTGAACTATAATAACTTGATTGTTATTGCTCTGTTCCTTGCACAAGTCAATTAATAGCGTTAACTAAATTAGACCATCCAAACACTTTCACATGATAAGGATGGTATGTTAAAAGAAATATTTTTCCATCATAGGCTAAACTGCTGAAAGAAATAACTGTTTACAGCATATCAGTTATTAAATGAGATTTAAATGAATCAAAAGGTTTTTGTTCTAGTTCTAGTAATTTCCTCAGCTCACATAGAAAGAGCAACTGATCAGTTACCAGCTGTAGAGAAAAACAAACAAGGAGTGTTTTGGAACTTACAAAGACTAACACATTTATTTACCACATGAGCTTTAGTGGGAGAGATCTCACTTCATCAGACATTTGAAAATGGAGAATAAAGTTAGGAAGGAGGGATAAAAGCTGTTAAGTGTAATCACAGAATCAGGTCAGATTGCTTCAGCAAATCAGACAGGTTGTGTTGAGTCAAACGGGGTGGAATAACAGATAAGGAGGGTGAAGGAGGTGACCATCACCGTTTATAATGAGAAAACCAAGAAATATCCCTATTCAAACCTGAGTTGGTGGTATCAGATTTGCATATGAATTCTAACTCTGAAGTGTCTCTAAGAAGCCTTGACCTAGAATAAACCTATTAAAGTATAGCCACAGATGATCCATCACATTGTGGCTGAGGAGATTGAAGTGATCTCTTCTTGGCTTTTGACTGTTAGTTCTGATGTCAGATTTGTGTCCATTTATTTTTTTGTGCAGAGACTGTTCTGTTTGTTCTCTGTATGAGGCAGAGGGGCATTGTTGGCACATGATGGCATAAATCACATTGGTGAATGAGCTGGTGAATTTGCCCATGATTGGATACCTGGTTTGATTAGGTCCTTTGATGGTGTCATTGGTGTAGATATATGGGTAGAGTTGCATTGGGATTTGTTTTAGGGAGATGACTGCCTTCGTGTTTCTGTTGTGTTGACTGAAGTTGCTGGTAAGCACCTGCTTAAGGTTGGAAGGGCTGTCTGTAAGTGAGGAGCGGTCTACCTCCCAAGGCTTGAGAGAATGAGGGATTATCTTGAAGTATAGGCTATAAATCCTTGATGTGTTGCAGAGGTTTGACATGGAGACTGAAGGTGATGACCGGTAGTATTCTGTTGTTTTCCTTCTTGGGTTTGCCCTGTAGTAGTTGACTTCCAGTTACCCGTCTGGTTCTGTCAGTCTGTTTCCTTACTTCCCCAGGTGGGTGTCTGTCTCTGTCAGAGGTATCAGAGCAAATGCAGTTATATTTTAGGGTTTGGCTGTAGACAATGTCTTGTGTGGTATGTCCTGGGTGGAAGCTCGAAGGATATAGGTAGCCATAGCAGTCAATAGGTTTCTGGTATAGACTTTTAGATTTTCTGAAAAGTCTTTTACTGGCAGTTGAGAGATACTGTGTGTCACCAATGGCAAGCACAGGTGTCTTGATGATACAAAAAACGTAATCTGTAGGAGAAGACTGAAGAAATGATGTTTTCAGCTACTTTTCTTTGGCGTTGAAGTTAAGATGTGGATGATTACATTCCTCCTAGACTCTCCTCTATGTTCTGAGCTTTATCAGTGGCTGATATTGCTGTTCACCCATCCTTCCAGTCATGTGTATTTTCACTTTTCATGTTTGGGGGGGGGGCATTTACTGTCAGGACTGGGGGCCTTTACTAATACAAGCCTGGAACAATAGCTCTAAGTGGATTGAACAACACTGTTCATTTCAGTAGCGTTGACTCCAAGATCTGTTGCACTGAGAGGCGTTACTAACACCATCACCCAAACAGAGGATTGTATTTATGGTTGGAGGAGAGAAGTGGTGGGTATTGATGGGAGAAAGTTATATGTCTGTGCAGAATGAGCCGAGTGTTAAGGCACTTAAACACGGTGGATGGGATTTTCCAAAGTACTCGATGTGTATCTGCTCTTCTGTTGGGCATGGCGTACTCACCCACCCAAGCAGTTTCAGTCTGGAAGAGCAAATATAAGCTTTTCTGACTTTAGCATTCCCTCTGAGGGAGACAGATGTGGCCTTTGCTGCTGCTGCTCCTCCTCCTCCTGATGATGATAAAAAAGAAGTCCCATGCCAGTGTCATCCTCCCCCCCCCCCCCAAAAGAGGAGTCAGCCCCTAGTCTCTGCCACTTCAAGTGGTATGTGGGGCCATGGTGAGTGTGGTATACTGAATGTCATGGTACACATGTTGTACGTCAGCCTCCAGGTTGCTTCAACGCAGTGCTAGCTGTGAGAGGAATGAACTTGCTATACTGAGATATGCCAGAACTATCCCTATTAAAGACAGTAGAGATTCCATTGTGCAAAAGGGATGAGTTTTGCCTGAAGAATCTCTATTCTTGGAGGTATTCGATGAGCAAGAACATGCACACATGCAAAAGAAAAAATTCCTTTTGGGTCTAGCAGGGCAAAATTTTAATGACAGGGTATATTCAAAGTCCAAATCACAAGTTCACTGGGAAGAGAAAAGAGTTTTTACTCTTTGGATACATGGTGATCAGCCTAAATGTGGCGAACAGTCATTGCTGGAACTCCTGGCCACAAGGGACAGAAAGACGAGTAGAGATAGAAGAATGAATTGTACTGCTTACTGTCCTACTGACCCTCTTTTCTTTCATCTTTCTTTCTTTCTCCCCTGCCTTCCCGTATTTATCCTACTTTTCCTTTGTATCCTTCATTTTAGTTTGTTTTTGTTCTAGGAGAGAAGGAAAGAAGAGTTAGCATAGAGAATGAACTGAAGTAACCCAACTCCATGCTTTTAGCATACAGGATCTAAACAATGAAGGAAAGCATTGTGGCTTTGGGCTTAATTAGAATAAAATACTGCTACCTACTTCCCAGTGATTAAAGCCACTGAGATACAGAGAAAAGAGTCATGTAATTCACTATCAAAAACAGACTTCAGAATCTATAGTACTTGCCATGTAGCAGCCTTTTATGTTTGTTATGTGTCATTCACATCCCTTATTCCCATTTTTTTGAAGTTTTATGCTTTGAATGGCAATAGAGCTCTTTTAACAACTAATATGGTACACAGAGGCTTTTTTTCCTTAACTCTTGGCTTCAGTGGAAGACTTTGAGTGTATCAGTTCAATTTTTATTACTCATTGTTCAGTGAGATGAATAGAAAGCTGACTGGGTCTTTGAGGTCAGCGGGCAGTGATTAATGGCTCAGGGTCTAGTTGATATCAAGTGGAGTGCCCCAGGATTCGATTCTGGGACAGTTTTTTTCCCTCTTTCCATTAGTGATCTAGATGATGGTGGATTGTACTGTCAGTATGTTCACAGATGGCACTGAGCTGGGTGGACTGGTAGATATGCTGCAGGATAGGGCTAGGATACAGAGTGAGCTAGACAAATTGGAGGATCAGGCCAAAAGAAACATGAGGTTCAACAAGGACAAGTGCAGAGTCTTGCACTGAGGATGGAAGAGTCCCATGCACTGGTACAGACTGGGGACCAACTGGATAATCAACCATTCTCCAGAAATGGACTTGAAAGTGACAGTGAAAAAGCTGGGTATGGGTCAACAGTGTGCCCTTGTAGCCAAGAAAGTTACTGGCATATTGGAATGCTTTGGTAGGAACATTGCCAGCAGCTTGAGGGACGTGGTTATTCCCTTCTGTTTAGCACTGGAGAGGCCACATCTGAAGTATTGTGCCTACATCTGAAATGTTGCGTTCATTTCTGTCTCTCCACTCTCCACAGGAGGGATAAGGACAAATTGGGGAAAGTCCAGCGGAGCATAACAAAAATGAGTAAGGAGCTGGAACACATGTCTCATGAAAAGGAGCTGAAGGAATTGGATTTATTTAGTTTCAGAAGAGAAGAGTAAGGGGGGATTTGACAGCAGCTTTGTTACCTGAAGGGGGTTCCAGAGGGGATGGCACTAAGTTGTTGGCAGTGGTGACAGATCATAGAACCATAGGGTTAGAAGGGACCTCATGAAGTCATCTAGTTCAACCCCCTGCCAAAAAAGCAGGACCACTCCCACTAAATTATCCCAGCCAGAGTTTTATCCAGCCGGGCCTTAAACATCTCCAAAGACGGAGATTCCACCACCTCCCTAGATAGCCCATTCTGATGCTTTACCACCCTCCTAGTAAGAAAGCTTTTCCTAAATACTCAGGCCCCTACCCTGGACCGGAAGGATCGAGGAGAACACCACCTGTGCTCTGAACTCCTTCACCCGCACTCCCAAAGCCCTGTAGTCACCTTTGATCTGCTGAGGATCACCTCTCGCAGTATCATTGGTTCCCATATGGATGAGAAGCATGGGGTAGTAGTCAGAGGGGCCGATGATTCTTGACAATCCCTCCGTAACATCTCGGATGCGGGCACCTGGCAGGCAGCAGATGTCCCAAGAGGTCTTGTCAGGGCGACAAATGGGTGCCTCCGTCCCCCTCAGAAGTGAGTCCCCAACCACGACAACCCTACGTTTCCTTGTGGCTTTCGATCCTCCCAGCCTCGGGGGTACATGGTGTCTCCTGTTTTACCTCATCCTTTGTCTCTAGCGCTGCGTCACGGTTCTTCACCACAATGGAGGGAGGGATGGGAGCAGGGTTGGAGCACTGTCTGCTGTCAGAGGTAACCAGCTGCCAGTGTCCTCCCTCCTCCATAGGCATCCCATCCTTCTCCACTGGTGCAGCAGTAGTCTTCTGCACCTGGAGAGTATCCTCCTCATTGCATGTCTCCTCATGGATGCTATCAAGGAACTTCTCCAGGGCATGGATACTCCTGAGCCGAGACACCTCCTCCTGTAACTCTCCCCACCTGCCTCCTGAGAGATTCCACTAGAAGACACCTGTCACATTGATTCGTCTCTCCAGCCTGATCATCGGAGACAAGGCACTGCAGGCTGCAGTCCCTGCAAATCCACACCAGGATCAGGGTGGAGAGATCCATGCTCAGGATGTCCATCTGGCTACAGGCAGAGGTGGAGGAGACAGAAGGGGCGCTGGTGCAATCAGTGCGCCTCCTCTTCACCATTTTGGCCTCACCAACTTCTCAAACTCCGTCTCAAACTCCCCTGTTTTCAGTCCCCCTGGTCACTCAGCCACTGGCTTTTAAGGCCTTCTCTGCCTAGGGCAGCCCTTGCCCCTCGTTAAGCACACAGGGGAAGGATGATCACAAGGCTGATTGAAGTTGGTGATCAAAGGTGAGCAGGGAACAATGATCCAAACAGCCCCAATCACACAATCACAGTCCCAGTTCCCACAGTAACTAACAGAAATCACCGGTAGGGGAAGACACAAACACACAGTTAGTAATTCACTTACCCAAGCTTCGCTCTCCCCTTTGCTTCTTCAGCTAGGGGATTGGCTTTGCCTCCTCCTCAGGGCTTCACCAGCTCCTTCCCTCTCAAACTCCCCTTTTTTCAGTCCCCCTGTTTGCAAGCTGATGACTGAACTGGGAGCAATGGTCTCAAGTTGCAGTGAAAGAGGGCTAGATTGAATATTAAGGAAACTTTTTTGCTAAGCGTGGTGAAGCTCTGAAATGGATTACTGTTCGCGGTGGATGCTCCATCCTTAAAGGCCTGGGTTTTAAAGCCTGGTTTGAAAAAACCCTGGCTGAGATAATTTAATGGGGTTTGGTCCTGCTTTCAGCAGGGGGTTAGACACTAGATGATCTCATGAAGCTTCTTCCAATCCTGATTTTCTTTGGTTAATTATTGATTTAATATGAATTTGCTTGTAAGAGTTCTGCTGTTTGTTTGTAGCTGAATGTAGAGACAGATCTGCAGCTGGCATACATCACTTTAGCACTATGAAAGTTAGTGTTCAGCAACTGAATATCTGGTCTGTGGTGTATATGCATAAAATTAAGACTTTGTTCCAGTAAACTTCACTGCACAACAAACACTTTTTTCTCCTCTTGTGATCTCTAAATATATTTTCCACTTTAATTACTTCACAGAGCCATACTTTGATTTGAAAAAGGAGTCTTGTTCTCACTGATAAGCAATAACTTAGTCTTTACCAAGTAAAACACACAGGGAATAAGATGAGAGACAGTGGTGCTTTTGTTGCCTCTTGCCAAAGGAATAATCAAACATGAGGCTGCTGGAGAGCCTTCTGTTTTATATATCAAGCACAGCTGATTAACATTGCTATATTTGGACAGAGCAAATTTATGTTCATACTTTACTCTTTCTTAGTAGATGTTACTATATATGCAATTTATTTGTTTTATAGCTGTACGTCAGTTTATATAAAAGTTTAACAAGTCTCTTGTGATGTTTCCTTAATACACACAGTGTACTCTGGTATTAATAAACAGGTCAGGTGATGATGGTCACATTTGATACAAAAAATGGTAATATGACTAAAGTATCAATATAATAGTTTTTATAGCACTATATTTCTTGTTCCTGGCCATCTGTAGCTTTTCTTTTAATCAAATATTTTCCACATCTTTTTTCTCTCATTTGTCATAAGTAAGGTTATGATTTTGTCATGGTTACTTTTAGTAAAGTCACAGAAAGGTTGTGGAGAAACTTGGCCCCGGGTGACTGGAGGGAGCACCTGCAGCTTACAGCTGAAAGAAAAGTCACAGAGGTCCAGAAATGTCCAATACTGTGACTTCCCTATCGTCTGTTACTAAATTGTATCCTTAGTCATAACATTTTATGACTAACTATCAGATATGGTTTTATGATCCCTTAATAACTTATTTGTGTGTCATGAAGTCATCAGAGTGTGATTTTTCAGCTGGTTAATGTTGCAGTTGCCTATCCTCTTGACATACTTTCTGAATCACAGTTGTGTATATTTTTAATTTCCTCTTGCTATTATTTGTTTAAAGATTTAGTTCAGATTTTGCTCTAATTTAGACTAGATTAAATTTGGAGAAACTTCAAAGTTTCTGTTGTATTTTTGCAAGTTTAACAAAGGATGTGATCTGGATGAGTGTAGTCTGTTGAGTGCTGCTTTTAGTCCAGGTGTTTCAGTTAAGGGAGAAATTACACCAAAAAAAGTATTCTTTGCAGAATTTGGTATGATGTGATTTGCAAGTGAAATGGATCACTTATTCCCAAAAAGATATATGACCTGATTCTATTCTTTGAGAAAATGGAGGGAAAACTAGCCATAGCTCCCTGGCTCTGGGACCCGGTTTTCTCTGGCCCTCACGAGAATTAAAGTAGCTGAGGATTTGCTCTAACTTCTGTCCTGTAAGGGGCCAATGCCATTCCCACCAAGGCCTGCTCCTACCCCAACTCTTCCCTTGAGGCCCTGCCTCTTCCTCCCCCCAGGTCTTTTCTCTGTCATCCCCCCCACCCCCCGCCCCATCCCTGCATGCTGGATCATCTCCGGGAGCCTTGTTGGGCAGGGGCTGGCTGGTGTGAGTTAATAACCCAGTGCCTCCTCCTGTGATATGGTAACCAGACTTTTTTGGTTCAGGTGCTGTTGAGGATTGCGGGATCTGGAAAACGTGGCAGTCCTAAATGGCACCCAGACACAAAAGCCAAAACCAGATTGGCCAGGTGAAATCCGGATAGGTAGCAGTCCTACTTTACTTCTCTTCTCGCTGCCCATCCCCCTTACTCCGTTTCCTCTCCTTATTGTCCTATGCCCCATCTCACTCTTCCATCCCTTATCCTTTTCTCATTCCCCTACTCACCCTTATCCCATCCTCCCCCCGATACTGTTCAGTTTCCTTTCCATTCTGTACTATGCCTCCTTCCCCCAATAAGGACGCTCAGTGTCGCATAGAAACAAGACCCGGCACATAGAGAAGAGGATTATAATGACTGCTAGAACTCAGGAGGCAGCATCCCAGACACACCAGCCTTTGCATGGGAGAGGATTCAGTTTAGCCTGTGCAATATGGGAAGGACAAAGCCCTTTCTCCACACAATAGACTGAGCAGAGTAAGATCAGCTTATTGCTCACAGAAATCCAGAAGGTGGGGAGAGGGCAGTGGGTTACAGTACAGCTCCCCTTATGCCTATGGCTGTTGCCAGTGATGACCCACACCATCCCCAAAACATGGCAACCAGACTTTTATTGTCCTGTCAATTCTGCTGACCAGATACTGCCAGGTCCCCTTTTTGATGCCCAGTCTTCATCCTGAAGATTGATTTTGATATTTGATAACTGATCAAGAAACATTCTGTACAATAAAGGAGTTCTCGCAGTTCAGTTTAGCAAGTTTTTCCCTTGAGAGAATTATTTTATACTATCTCACTGTAGGTAAATAACAATTAGCCAATTTACTACCTTATAGACGTTTGTTTGTTTGTTTGTGTTGTAGTAGTGTCTGCTGTATTAATTTGGATGTTTAAACGGGCAAAAGGTGTTAACATGACCCATTTGCTATTGTAGCAAGGCACCCATCTCAGCTCTGTGGGGTTAAGGCCTCCAACACTGACAAAAGTGACCTGGGATAAAATCTGCCCCACTCTGGACAAGTCTCTTAGCTTCTCTTTTGAGTGCTTCTAGTCTCAGTGAGTTTCATGGCTGGCCTTGGATTGGCCTGTAGAACGCCTCTCCGTCCCCTGGGAGCAGGGGTTAAAGTATAATTTTGAGGGCCCTAGAATGCTTCTGTGTGGGTGGGTCCCCCTCCTGCATGGGTATACCCCCTGGACCTCAGCACCTGCCCTCCCACGTGGTGGCAGTGGTGCAGCTGGGGAGGTGGGGGTGGTAGGCCCTGGTTTGTGGCAGTGGCATGGCTGCAGGCCCCAGGCTGGGGCGGGGTCTGGAAAGGGAGGGGCTTGAGCCCTGTCCAGGAATGTCCGTGGCTCCGCCCCCTCCCTGCCTGCCTGAGCACCAGGGAACGCTACTCCAGGACCTGCTATTTTTAGGGGCCCATTGTTCAGGCCCCTAAAAACAGGATATGGTGCTGTGTTCTGGGGACTGCTTTTTTTCCAGTGCTGGGCCCCGGAATGCAGTGTTCCAGCTCAATTTTCTATTTTTAGGGCCCCAGAAAACTAGCCATTAAAAATAGTAGGCCCTGGAGCAGTGTTCCTCTGCGTTCCAGCCCACTTTAACCCCTGACTGGGAGGGAGGGTGAATGGGTTAGTAAGTCGCTATCAGCTAGACCCTGCAGCAAGTACCTTTTTGCTGGCTTCTCCGCTGGATCTATAGGCCTGGTGCTGTTGCCATAAGGGCAGAGAAGTATCATCCTGTCTCCCAAGTTGGTACCAGGGTTTTTCTTCTGCTACTCCTCTTCTAGAGAGAAGCACTATCTTCTAGTTTGGGGGAAGCTTTCTCCTGTGGCACAAACCTTTGGGTAGCTTGCCTCTCTCCCCACTTTCTCTAACAGGGGCGCTGGTGTTTTGGTAGCTCTGGAGTTAGCTCTTAATTGAGCCTAGGTGTCTCTAAGTGACCCACAGTAATCTCACCTCTGCCTGCAGGGAAAAGGGCCTTCAACAGTCTAGAGCTCACATACCAGCTCGGGTATACATGCCCCTTTGTAATCTGACTTTACCACACAATCCAATATTAAACTATGTTCAGAATTTGTTATACAGAGACCTGCTCAGCCTGATTAGTACCCTGGCAAACAGATCATTAAACACCCTTTTAACCTTTTTATTGAAAAGAAGGAAGAACAAAACACTTGAAATGTACCTTATTAAATAAGGGTTTCATTTCCATGGTGGGTTTGTTTTGTTTTGTTTTGTTCCCTTTGACTGGACAAATTTTTAGAAAGAAAAAACCCCTTGTTTGACAGTCTATTAGATGGCGTCAAAGAAGTTAATCCTTTTTCGGGGAAAAGAGAAGTTAGTTGAGATGGGCAGAGCCTGGAGAAACTGCTACTCCTGCTGCTTTTTAAAATCTAATCTTACAAGGAAAAGCACCTTGTTTGACAGTGCCTTAAATGGTAACAAAGATAGTAATAACTCTTACAAAGCAGGATTTGGAATTCATCTGGCGATGGAGGCCGTGGGTGGTAGGTTCTTCTCTTTCTGGCCAAGACATCACTCAGGGCTCAGGTTGATGAAGGTCTGAGGGCATGAGAAATGGTGGAGGTGGCAGCCACAGTGATTAAGTTCCCTCAAGTAGTCTTTCCTGTTCTTTGTGGCTGTTCATGTTGTTGGCCTTCCTTTGTTCTTGCCCCACAAAATCTTTCTTTAAAGCAGTGGTTCCCAACTTTTTCTCTGTCGTGACACACCTTGATACCTTTGAATTTTTCGAGACAAACCACTATTAAAAAATCCACGAATATTGAAATTAACGTAAATTACTTATGAATATTCATGAACCATAGCACAGTGTTTCAGAAATGTTGCTGTGTGGGGTAGTAGGGGTAGCAGAGCAGGGGTGGCAAAACATGGGAGGTCAGGAGTCATGTGCAGTGGCAGGAATGAGTGTGAGGAGCAGAGCAGGGCAGGGGTGGCAAAAGAGGACAAGACGAGTCATGTGGGGAGCAGCACAAAGGTGGCAAGAGAGGAGAGAGGAAGGGAGAACGAGAGCGGCTTTGTGGGTGACCAGGGGGGACCTGGGGCATGGGAATGTCGGGCAGGGGAGCATGGTGCAGCACCCACTTCCACCTTCTTCACAGTGGCTCCCTGCCACCCAGGGCAAATCCTCACCCCACTGCTGCACCCTCCCACCCCAGTGGGTCATCTCCTTCCCTCCCTCAGCCCCCTGCTGCCTGTGATGGACCCTCCCATCACTGCAGGGACCAGAACTAGGCCTCCAGCTACAGCCCTGTGACTAAACAGCCACCCCACTCCACAGCTACACCCCACCAGCTAAACAGCCACCCCACCCCCTGGCTACACACCCTCTGCTACATAGCCACTCTCACACACCTCTGCCACACACACACTTGCCCCGCACAACCCCCAGCAGCTCTGCCTCCCCCAAAGCCGTTACCTGGGCTGTTTGCAGGCTGGCTGGCACAAGCTGCTCCACCCTGCAGGGGGAGATTCACATGCTCCTGGCCTCTGGCAGCTCTCTGCTGGCTTGGTTAAGGTGGAGCAGAGTATAAGGGGGAGCCACCGGAACTCTGCCTTCTGGCTGCTCCTGCTATTTTGGGGCCGGGGGGGGGGGAGACCTGGAACTCCATGTTTGGGTGTCTTCCCCTATTTTTGGGGGCCCTTGAATGCTGCCTGCCTAAAAAAAGTGGGCCCCTGGAACTGTGTTCCGGTGCCTTCCCCCTTACTTTAACCACTTGCTTCTTCCCAGCCGTGCACAGCCCACGGGGCAAGGCTGAGCAGGGAGGGAACTTTAACTGTATATCTAGGGGATGCTCACAGCACACAGTGGTTGGGAACCACTGCTTTAAAGTACCCTAGACAGGAGCAATGGGTGTGATAGCCCTTTCCCTCATTTTGTCCACCAGTTATGCTTCATAGCTGACATTCCAGTTTTGACTCATTAATTTCCTGCTCTGCATTGCCTTTTTGTTTAGATTAGTTATTTGTTCTTTCTTTGCTTCCTTTTCATACCTGCTCTCATCAGCATTTGTTGTTATAGGTTATCGTAACATCTTGTATAGTTTTGCATAGTTTCTACAGTTAACTTTACAATTTGAGTAAAGTTGTAGGCCCAGTTGTCACAATGTATCTAATTGGCCCCAATCAAAGTGAAGCTGCTTTTGTGCTGAATGCTACATGTATTAAGGGGAAAATAGTTACATGTAGTAAAGGATTTTAGGATGAGGTTATCCTTTGATCTAAAACTACCTTTTAAATAGTTTGCATCTTTTGCTTAGTCTCTCTATTAGAGTTTGATCTTGTGACATGCTTCATGCTGACAATTCTCATTTCAATTAGAGTTGAAAAAAACAAAGCATCAGGTTTTTCACGTACTATCAGGAGTAGTATGTCATCAATAACCTAGTAGGAAGAGGGCTTTTTCTTTAGTAACCAGAATTTTATTAGTATCTGTTACAATTAAAATATCTCAAAATCACATTTTGGGTAGTGTTAACTATAACCAGTTACTGAGTTTTATCAGTACAGCATAGGCTGTTTCTTTGTTATTTCACAAAGCATTCAAGACACCTAATTTTAAATCACATGCTGCATTTACATACAGCGTTGCTGTAGACCTGCTATTATTGTTTCATTTGAGTTAGTTGAGTTGCTATGTGTCATGTTTTTGCGGGGCAGCTCTCAGTGTGAAGCATCTGGAACATGCCCTGTGTATGCAACATGAAGAATACAAAAAATGTTTTTGCAGCTGATAAGAGAGCCATGACAAACATAACAGTATTGACATGTTTGCAGTAACGCAAAGTGAAGCGATGGAATTACTTCAGATTTTATGGCAACGGTTGTATTTATTGTTCAGATCTTAAAATTCCACGTGCTTTGCACATATGACTTTAACTCCCTTTTTAATAAGGTAGAACAGAAGAGACAGAAACATTTACAGGCTCTTCTTGGTTATATTTAGTTCCCAGGAATTCTGACATCTAGCCACTGTTGGACTGTCAGAGTACTGAACGCACCCTTTAATGATCGCAGTTGACCTGATGGCACATAATTTAAAATAAGCACCTTCACAGTAAAGGCTCTTTTATGATATTTTCACAATTGTCTAGGTACTGAAAAGATCATGAATTCTTAATTCACCATAAGAAGAGAGCTGATGACCAGTCTAGAGCGGTTTCTCCCAGGGGCAAGGATCTCTGAGTTAGTAAGGATAATGGTGACGACATGGCAGGTTGGTAGGCTGGGGATCATTGTTCTTGCAACAAAT
The DNA here is from genome assembly GCA_007922195.1 of Podocnemis expansa. Taxonomy (NCBI): domain Eukaryota; kingdom Metazoa; phylum Chordata; order Testudines; family Podocnemididae; genus Podocnemis; species Podocnemis expansa. Next base: position 39,436,528 of record ML681990.1, read on the forward strand.
TCAGAGAACTTGGAACTTGCTTTGCCAGAAGACAACAGTTTGGTATTAACCTTTATTAACTAAAGGTTGTTAGATGGGCAGTCTGATACCTAAGTCATTTCCTAGATCATCACATTTTAGTTTATGAACAGTATGATAGTGGCATACAGGAGCAGATAGGAAGGAACAACATGAGAGATCCTTCTCCATTGGAAACCTCAAGCCTTCCTGATCCATGCAAGAAATCTTTTTTTTTTTTTACACTTTCATGCCCCCATCGTCAGTGGCAAACTTGCCATGTGGAAGACTGGCAAAGTGGGATGCTCGCAGATCCAGCAGTATAGGTTCCACCTTCCCATGAACAAATTTAACTAGCCTAAGATAGATCTCATCATATTTAAAAAATTAAATGTAAAATTCTTATGTACTCTTTTGATAGGCAAAGGATCTAAGGGCAGTAGCCCTGACGCAGAACTCTGGTCTTGTTTAAGTACTGCACTACCTCACATGCTCCTAAGCAAAGTGTCTCCTGCTCACCTTTTCCTCTTCCTTAAGCCTCTCACACTAGCTTCATGTTTGTAGATAACTAGAGTAGTGATAATAACCTTCCTTGTAGTTCACAGAAGAACTAAAAAGATCTCAACAAAAAAAGTTACTAAATTTTTTGTGTGTAAAGTCTGGCATTCATTTGGAACTGGTAAATGATGTGCTTGGGAATGTGGGGGGAGGAGGAAAACAAAATTTTGTTCTGTTTTTTGAAATGGCGGTATTGGTAGTGGATTAATTCACAAGCACTTGAAGCTGTCTACAATTAATTGAAAACTAAAATACAGTATGTAAATAAGTTGGTATCTTATTTTTGAAAACTGTATAGAATTTATTTTTAATTCCTGCAAGGTCTGCATTTCTGTTTGTGTTAGAGTTCACTAATTGTTTGTTTCCCTTTAATATGTTACATGATCCCATCCTCAAGGAGATCTATTTTAGGTATTCCCAGTTTCTTTAAAAACTTACTACCTGCTCTCCCTTATAGTAATACTTTGGATCTACATAATTCATAAAAAGATTGAAAGTGTCTACAAAGATATGTTGAACTGGTTTTTCTTTTGCCCCTGTGTTGTTTATGATGGAGGTAATGTAAGTATGGGCTTCTGCAGATGTTAACAATCTGACTAAAATCCTTACATATTTATTTCCTTGTTCAAGTGAAACCAAATCTAAGTGTTCTGCTTGCTGGGAGAGATGCCAGCTGAGATTTGGCCTCATTTATTTTTTGTGGTGTCATTGCAGATTTGGTTGCTTGAGGTTTTTGAAGTTTTAAACATGTTAATATTCTGCCTGCACACTTTTCACTTGTACTGTGATGCCTGCCTTCATAATTCCCTTCTTGTATTACTTAAGGGGGTCTTCAAAGTCACCATGGGAGCAGAGGTTCATTTCTTTCACAGGTAGAGCTAGCTTTGGCATTTTTTGCCGTACCTATGAAATACTTAGCCACTGATCCTTCAGTGCCTTCCCAGCCTTCTCTAAACTTACTAACTAGCAACTACTATCCCATTCCTATTTTGGAATGCTTATTTGGTCACACGAGTGATCCATCGGAGAGGGTCTGCTCCTGTGATTAAAGTTTCAGCATATACTTGAGTGTTTGCACAATTGCAGCCTTAATTTTATATATGCAGAATACTGCAAGGAGAGTGGCAGTAGCAGCCACTTTATTAAGATTTTCTAACGATTTCCACTATTAACAATAATATAGTAATCCTTCTTTGCCTTTAAGGTAGTGTGGAGGCACATTTGAAGGGGATGTGGCAAGGCCTGGCCCAGCCACCTTGGAGAGTAGGGAAGGAGCATCACCCAGTCTGCTCTGCCCAAAGCTCTATTCTGGCATTGCTGCCTGGCGCCTCACTCAGTGGTTTACAAACTTAGGGTCAGGACCCAGTACTGGGTCACAGACCCTCAGCTACTGGGTAGTGATACACCCTGCTGCTTCCATCAGAAGACTGGAATGCATTGCTCAGAGATATAATTGTTGAGTTGTGGGCATATATGGGTGTTTTGTTTTTGTTTTTTTTTTTCCCCAACTGGATTCCAAGAAAAAAAGTTTAAAAATCACTGCCCTAACTCAGCCTTGGCCCCTGGTACCCAGCTGTAGTCTCAGTGCCTGCCATGACCCTGCTCCCATCCTATACTGTGTCCTTGCAGCCCCTGGCCTTGACTGTGGCGTCGCTCCCAGTTGTAGCTGGGGAGTGGGGCGGGCACAGGCAGGGGTGTGTGTGGGGGGGTGTGGGATAAAATGTTTGGGGACCACTGTTTTAAAGGTTAGAACGGTAGCCTCATGGGTAGGTTTGCTGTTCCTTGATCCTCCTCGATTTTTTTAACCCAGTTCCCACGTGGTAGCGTGACTCTTTAGGGTGGTTGCCCTTGACAGTCTTCCCTGGACCTGGAGTCAGACAGTATGGGCTGCAGTCACAATGTTCCCTCTAATGTTTCATAGGCTGTGTGTGCAAAAAATTTCTTCTGTGCAAATTTTTGGAAGCAGCGTCCACATTTGTGCGCACTCCAGTGAGTGTGGTCAAACTTGTGAGTGCAATGAAGTGAGTGAGCATGATGCAAATAATATCTGTTTTATTTTGATATGGTGATGCAAATGATTTTATAAATTACAAAACCTTGTATGAAACATGCTACTTGAAATCACTTTCTTAAAGTTGCATAAAAATATTAGCACCATTGAATTATTTTGTGCACGCTTTATTTTGTTGTGTGTGTGTGGCTTTCATGACCTGTGCGCGCATGTACATGCGCACAGCTTAGAGGGAAGATAGGCTGTGGAGAGGCGTTAATGTTGCTTGGAGCAGCATGTAATCTCACATGGGTATCAGTGGACTAGGAGAAGGAGCATGCCATAGCAGCTGGCTGTTTCTTAGCTTTCTCACTTCAGTACTGGAGCAGAGTCCTTTCTATTAGAGGAGAGAGAGCCTGGCATAGAAGTGCTTATCTGGTTGGTATGATGTTCTTACACTAGGATTACTGAATAAGAACATTAGCACCTATATTTGTGTCAAGACTTGAGTGATTTTTGTTATCATATGTTAATAATTCTGATTTCCTGGAGAATCCATTAGTGTAAGAAGATTAGTCAAAAAAAAAATATTTTAGTGGAGAAGTCCATAGATTAGTAGAATGAATTTAAGAGCAGAGATTAATCAGCATTTCTGTTTATAATCTAGTCTAAAGTACTATTGTGATGAGATTTTATGTGGTACTTAATGTTGTTATAACCTTATTTTAAAATAAAGGAACAGTGCAAAAGGAGCAACATAGCATACTACATTGGAAAAGAAAATACACTTTTAATAGCGGCCTGATGTTTCTTAATTATGGGATAATAAAGAATGAGGTGCATGTTGTAAGTCATACTCTTAGCTAGTGAAAATAGGCTGCGGTGCAGTTTTTCCTAGTCATGTAAAATATTTTCTATTGCCTGTATTTTGAAGTATTTTCTTGTCAAAATCTCTGGCAAATACTAATAGGAATTTTGGCAGAGACTGTTGAGATTACAAACCTGTGTGATATCTGGGTTTATGCAGGCTTCTTTGGAAAATTTTGACTCTTAGCTATACAAAAATTAGCATGTCATTTGGCCATAGTATTTGTTTCTAATATCAATAATTGGGAAGTTCCAAAGGGACAGCTGTGGTAGTCTAGTTCGGCAAAAGAAGCAAGGAGTCCTATGGCACTTAAATACTAACAGATGAATTTATTGCAGGAGTGGCCAAGCTTATGGAACTCAAGAGCTACACAATTTGATTATTAAACCTTCGAGAGCCACACTGAGGCATATAGCCTTATTTTACCTACTCCAAAATTACTAAACTTAAAATTCATTGCACACTTCAATTTTATCATAAAAAGAGGACAAATATTGATCCTACTAATGTCAGATTCTGATAATTACTTAAGGCTAGTAGAAACTTAGCTTCTCCCCGCCCTCTCTGACCGTGCCACCATGCTTCTCCCCACCCCCTCCGACCATGCTACCATGCTTCCCCTTCCACCCTCTCTGACCCAGTCCCTAACCCTCAGGCTCTGACCCTGGCTTCCCTCGGGCCATCCCCCCACCCCAAGGCACCCTTAGCTGGCCACTCTGGTGGCTGGGCACAGGCTAGGCCTCCCCCTGAGCATGCTCAGGGCAGGAGATTTAAAACTTGTAGGCTGGGGCTTCTTTCCTCTGGATGTCTTCCAGGAGCCGCATTTTTTCATTCAAGAGCCGCATGTGGCTCCTGAGCCACAGTTTGGCCACACTTGATTTATTGCATGAGCAAATGCCACTTGTCAGATGCTTTGAAGGTGGGGGAACTTACAGAAATTGGGAAGAAATTATGTTCTGCTGTGTTTATAGAGAACAGCCCATTTGTTAAAATAAGTATATCAAACTGTTGAAAGTTTAAGTATGTATGTCTTGAAAACTTTTACCTTTTGATTTGCTGATGCACCAGATGAGAGAACTAAGTCAGTATTTTAATTTTGGAACTTGTTCATCTTGGTGTTCTCTTGTTGTATTTTCAGTACAGATTAATTGTCATGAGATGGTCAACAAAAGAAAGTGGAAGTCTTCCATTTACTGGAAGACAAACTGAATTAAAATGTAAATGAAATTATTGTAGCCTTTGTTTTAGTCCCTATCACCACCTCTTACCTCTGTTTCCTTTTATTTTTTGGCCTTTATGTTTATCAAAACATAATATTTTTGTACATGTGCATCTTTTAAAAAGCTGCTGAAGTAGAATGTAGCAGTAATTATCTGCTTACGAATCATTGTTTTTACATACCTACATACTAAGCACTGTTCCCTCCAAACTGTATGCGTCCACACAGGTCGTGAAACCCATACACACAACAAAATAAAGCATTCACAGAATAATTGAATGCACACAAAGAAACTTTTTGCACACACAGCCTATGAAAAATTAGAGGGAACATTGATAGTAAGTACAATAAAAATGCATTTTTCTTTAGAGGGGGCATCTAAGTCATTGGATAGATAAACGATTCTTTTTAATTAGCTTCAGTGGCCATGGTATACATTAAATATTACATATTTGTGAAGATAAGGAAATTTTTTATAATGTTTTATGATGCCAGTGTGTGCCTCTGTTTCCACATATGTGCTATGTTTGTATCTAGCATGTGAAAAGGGACTGTTTGTTCTCAGGTCAGGTAAAAAACACAAGAATGAATGATGCCTAGCTGTCTGGGGTCTTAAGTCTCATATCAGTGGAGTTCTTAAGAATACACTGGCAAATCCAGTTACATGGGTATGAACAGTGTTAGAAGAAAGGATCAGGCCCACTCAAGAGTGGAATGGGTAGCTGGTGTCTTTAATTAGGTTACTTGTTCCCCTTATACACTCACTTGTAATAGGGAGTAGCCACAACCCCTCTGGACCCATATAAGTAAGCCCAGAATATAGGCTTCACAAAATTATATATACTTTTCTAACATGCAAATACAATATGCATAATGAAACAGGTTATGGCATGCCTAAATGCCTGTGTAGTTTAACTGTTCTTCATATGCAGGTTACATGACTTAGATTATTCTTAATATATGGCATACAATTAGCCTGCCCATGTTTGTTGTTTATGAGTTATTTGGCTACCAAATACTGTTGTGACCAATAAGATGTTAAAAGATCCTTTTCCCTCTCTGATGCCCCCTCACCCCCACAGCCTGTTTGCCAGGGCAAGACTTTCTCCTATTAATGGCTTTCTGGTAGAGCCATTACAGTAATCTGCCCCCACTTAACAGTGAACTATTTCCACTTAATTTCCTTTGTTAGTTGTACTTTGGTGCTTTCCAGTGAAGTTGTCTGTTTACACCTTAGTGTTTCAGCGGACAATAACAGTTTTGATTTAAGCCCAGTGACCAGCTACTCAGTTAATATAACAACACAAATTCCCTACAAACAGCTAGTAACTAATGACACAGAGAGATCTAGAGTCCCCACTGCTCACCAGGAAGATAAAACTGCATCTCCCCAGCATGGGATCAGAGGACTGGAGAGGTGGGAGTTCATTGTTGGCTGCTGTAGGAATTAAGGGACTGCAGACTGGGAAGTCGGATTGAAGAGGGCAGATTGAGGGAAGGTCTTCAGTGATGGTGGCGAAGTTACTGCAGTCAGATTGATCAGGGAATCGGTCCTGTAACTCCAGACTCTTGTGTAGGTTAGGGCTGAGTTGATGGGAGGACACTGAAGAGACCACAGTGAGTAGGCGTTAGGCAGTCGAAGGGAGATATGCAAGTGATTTTAAGTAATTTGTGTATCTCCCTTCAACCGCCAAGGAAAACGGCATGTAGTATAGGCCAGGTTTAACTAACAGAAGGAAGAGATTTGGGCTCTGGCTAAGTAGAGCGTACTCTGCTATGAAGTTCATGTCTGTTTGTTAACCAAGGTTTTCCTATGCTCTGTTCCAGTTGACTAAGGAAACCAGTGGTTCCCAAACTTTTTGGCTCAAGCACCACAGATAATGTTTGTACAACAGTGACAGGCCATCAGTCATCACCAGTAACCCCACCACCACCCTGAAGCCAGACAGAAAGAGTTCAGGAAGGAGGCTACCTCCTTACTGATCTTCAGTCTCCCTGGCTGCAGCAGGGAAACCTTTTGAGTCCTGTAGCTTTCGGTGCCCCTAGGTAGTGACTCCTTTCTGCAATCAGGGGGACAGAAGATCAGTTCATCTCTCTCTGGTTTCATCACCTGTGAACTTAGGTCAGGGGGTCTCCAGTCCAACAGATAATGAGCAGTTTTTAAAAATTCCTTCAGTAACCAAGTGTTCTGAGAGCCGCAATTGGTGTAGCCTCCGGTTGGGGGAGCTGGGCTAGGGCACCTGCCACAGGGTCACTTGGCAGGGGGGAGAAGAAACCCAGAACCAGGAATGGGCCTCTTGCAGGGTCCCATTGTGGCGGGAGGCCAGGCCCAGAGTCAGGAGCAGGCTGCCTGCAGGCATCCACCCCCTCCTTGATTGACCGGGGTGGGGCACAGATTGTGGAGCTGCAAAGGGGAATCCAAAGAGCCATGTGGTTCTCTGGAGCTGCAGACTGCAGACCCCAGACCTAGGCAAAGCACTTTGCTGTTCTTCCTACTACAGAGGAGGGGAAGGGTAGTGCTGGTCTCCCATCACATTGACTGCAGGAAGGAGCCAGCAGGGGTCTTGCAGCCTTGTAGAAACTAGGCTCTGCCTTGGTCCTTAGGTGGTGGCTCCCTTCTGCAGCTAGCAGAAGGGGAGCCTTGAGCTACTTTGAAAGCTCCTTTGGGCCACAGGTTGGGAACCACTGAATTAAACCCTACTGTTTGACATCACTGAGTGTCACTGCAGTTGGTTGTGCAGGTGCATATCTCCATAAGACTGTACAGGTCAGAGGTCTAACAGGTTGAAGCAGGAGTGCCGATGGCTCAGAGGTCCAGTTTAAGGAGGCAGTGAACCACATGGCTTACCCTGGAGGAGGAAAGGGATTTGTTAGGAATGTGGAAAATTGAAGGGATATTCCCTGCCCCCCACCAATTGTTTCAAAGCTGGGGCTGTAGCACTGGTCCCATGAGTCACTGAGCATATTGTCCTCAATCTATAGCTGAACTACCACTGATATAAATGAGAACTTTGCCTAAAGTCAAGGGCAGAATCTGATCTTTATGCAGTAACTGTATATTTAGCTATTTTTTCAATATTTTTATTGTTGCAATGAGTTTACTCAGTGAGAAGACATTTACCACACAAAAGCTGTGATTTGTTTCTCTCTTTCCTCACCCTCTGTCTTTTTTCTTTCCCCTCTCTCCTCTGTTTTGCTCCTCACTGACTTCTGCCCTGCCGCAGTTATCAGCCTTGCATAATTTGCTTTTGATAAAACTATAGTGCCATGTCTCCATTAGGATTTTTTGGGGGGGATAGTTAATGCATGCTATCCTGTGATTAAAAACACACTTTTCTGGGCAGCGAAAACCTGTCATTGGTTCAGGCTGTTTACAGAGTTAACTCTCAAATGTTATTTAAGCCTCTCTTTGCAACCGTGAAGGCTAGGAAAGTTACTTTTTGTAAGAAATGAAGTTTATAGTCTGCATAATTTGAATATGTTTTGTAGGCCACATAAGCACATCAGATAGGTTTGGTCTGTAGTCTCTCTAAACTATGGAGCAGGGAACACAGTTAGATAGAATCCTAGGGTTAGAAGGGACCTCATGAGGTCATCTAGTCCAACCCCTTGCAAAAAAAAAAAAAGCAGGACCATTCTCACTAAATCATCCCAGCTAGGGTTTTGTCTAACCGAACCTTAAATATCTCCAAGATGGGGATTCCACCACATCCTTAGGTAATGTGTTCCAATGCTTCTTCACCCTCCTAGTAAGAAAATTTTTCCTAATATCCAACCTCAACTTCCCCGGCATCCACAAATCCAGCCTTCTCATCATAGAAGGCGATGAGGTTGGTCAGGCATGCTTTACCCTTGGTGAATCCATGCTGACTGTTCCTGATCACTCTGTTTTCCTCCAAGTGTTTCAGGATGGATTCTTTGAAATCCTGCTCGATGATTTTTCCAGGGGTTGAGGTGAGGCTGACAGGTCTGTAATTCCCTGGATCCTCCTTTTTCCCTTTCTTGAAGATAGGCACTGTATTTGCTTTTTTCCAGTCCTCTGGCACGTCCCCAATTCGCTGCGAGTTTTCAAAGGTAATGGCCAGAGGTACTGCTGTCTCTTCAGCCAACTCCCTCAGCACCCTCGAATGTAGTTCATCTGGCCTCATGGACTTGTGCCCATCTACCTTCTTTAAGTAGTCCCTGATCTGACCTTCCATTACCAAGGGCCTCTCTTCTTCTCTCCAGTCTGCTATGCCCAGTGTAGTGGGTTGGGAGCTGGCCCTCCCTGTGAAAACTGAAGTGAAAAGCATTGAGTACTTTAGCCTTTTCTGCATCCTCTGGTATGAGGATACCTGCCTCATTCAGTATGGGGCCTACACCATCCCTGATCCGCTTCTTGTTGTTGACATACTTGTAGAACCCTTTCCTGTTATCCTTCACATCCCTTGCTAGCTCAACTCCAGTTAACACTCTCCAAAAACTTTCCGGATTGCCTGTGCCCTGCTATATTGCACTCCCAGCAGATGTCAGGGTAATTGAAATCCCCCATGAGAACCAGGGCCAGCGATCTAGAAACTTCTGCCTGTTGTCCATAGAATGCCTCATCCACCTCCTTCTCCTGGACTGAAGGTCTATAGAAGACACCTACCACAACATCTCCCTTGTTGCCCTCCCCTCTAAACTTAACCCACAGACTTTCAGCTGGTTCATTTCCACTTCCATAATGGAGCTCTGAGCAGTCATAAAGTTCTTTTACATATAGCGCTACTCCGCCCCTTCTTTTTCCCTGCCTGTCCTTCCTGAACAATTTATGCCCATCCATGGCAGAGCTCCAGTCATGTTAGCTGTCCCACCATGTCTCTGTTATTCCAATTATATCATAGTTACCTGTCTGTGCCAGTATTACCAATTCTTCCTGCTTGTTACCCAGGCTCTTCACATTTGTGTGTAGGCACCTAAAACACCAGGCCGATTGCCCTACTTTCCCCTGTCGATTTTCAGTTCTATTGCATCTACCTCATCGCATTTTCTCCCAGTGTTCTCCTTCCCCACTCGCCTCAGGTATTAAGGCTTCATTGGGACACCTAAGACAACTATTTGATTCCCCTCCACACTCCCATGTTCCAATTACCCTCTTTTATCTGTAGTATTACAGTCCTGCCCCCCCACCTCCCGAGTTCCATCCCTTCTTCCAGGTCTTCCACATTGTGACTTATCGGTTTAGGTCGCCTTCCCCCTTCCAGCCTGGTTTAAAGCTTTCCTCGCTAGGTTAGCCAGTCTGCATCCGAATATGCTTTTCCCCTTCCTCAACAGGTGGAGTCCGTCTCTGCGTAGCAGTCCTTCTTCCTGGAACAGCACCCCATGGTCAAGGAAGCCAAAGCCCTCCTGATGACACTGTCTTTGTAGCCAGGCATTTACTTCCAGGACGCGTCTGTCTTTGCTCAGTCCCCTACCCTTGACCAGAAGGATCGAGGAGAACACCACCTGTTCCCTGAACTCCTTCATCTGCTCTTCCAGAGCCCTGTAGTTGCTGCAGAGGATCACCTCTTGCAGTATCATTGGTTCCCACATGGATGAGTAGCGTGGGATAGTAGTTAGAGGGGCCGATGATTCTCGACAATCCCTCCGTAATGTCTCGGATATGGGCCCGTGGCAGGCAGCACACCTCCCACGAAGCCTTGTCAGGGTGACAGATGAGCGTCTCCGACCCCCTCGAAAAAGAGTCCCCAACCACCACAACCTGATGTTTTCTCCTGGGTGTGGTGGATGTGATCCTCCCAGCCTCAGGGGTGCATGGCGTCTCCTCTTCCACCTCATCCATCATCTCTAGCACGACGTAACATTTCTTCACCACAGCGGAAGGTGGGGTGGGAGCAGGGGTGGAGCACTGTCTGCTGCCAGAGGTAACCAGCTGTCAGTGTCCTCCCTGTGCCATAGACATCCCGTTCTTCTCCAGTGGTGTGACAGTAGCCTTCAGCACCTGGATAATATCCTCATTCTTGCATGTCTCCTCGTGGATGCTGTCGAGGAACTTCTTCAGGTCACGGATACTCCTTAGCCTAGACACCTCCTCTTGTAACTCTCCCACCTGCCTCCTGAGAGATTCCACCAGAAGGCACCTGTCACATTCATTCATTTCGCCAGCCTGGTTGTCTGCGAGTGGGAGCTGCGGGCTGCAGTCCCTGCAAATCCACACCAGGATCTGGGTAGCGATATCCACGGTCAGTGTGTGTGTCTGGATACAGGCACTGGTGGAGGAGACAGAAGGGGTGCTGGCACTAGCAGTGCAACTCGTCTTCACCATCGTGGCTTCATGAACTCCTCCCCTCTCAAACTCCCTTGTTCGCAAGCCCTCCCTGCTTGCTCAGCCACTGGCTTTTAAGGCCTCCTCCCTAGGTCAGTCCTTGCCCCTCATTAAGCATACATGGGAAGGCTGATCAAAAGGCTGATCAAAGGTGAGCAGGGAACAATGGTACAAACAGCCCCCGGACAATCACGCAATCACAGTCCCAGTTCACACAGTAACTGACAAATAGCAGAAATCACCTGTAGGGATAGACACAAACACACAGGCAGCAATTCACTCACCCAAGTTTTGCTCTCTCCCTTGGTTCTTCAGCTAGGGGATCACCTTCATCTCCTTCTCAGGGCTTCACCAACTCCTTCCCTCTCAAACTCCGCTGTTTGCAGTCCTCTGTTCACAAGATAAGATACTGCAAATGGATGCCAATGTAATTGATGACTGAAGGTTGACTCAAAGACTGTAGTTGACTTTAGTGGGATTTGAAGCAAGCTCTTAATCTACTTTACTGATTCATGAAAATCACTTTTGGAGTGGTTCTGTGGAGTTTTGATGGGAGCCTTTCCTGGTGGTCCTTGAAATGAAATGTATGGAGAAACAAAAAGTGAGAGTCTAATAGGTACTGCAGGAGTAGGTGGTGCATGAAAGAATATTTCTCTTATGCAGTAGTCCTTAAAAGGAAAAATTGGAGAATCAATGCACTGATTATCAAATGAATTAGTTTTTTTTTTTAATGTTTCAAACTGAACATCATTTCTGCCTGAAATGGAGTCTAATAATATAACATGGGTGGTTTGTTCTTTGTTTAACAGGCATACAGGAGTTTCCAGAAAACATCAAAAACTGTAAAGTTCTGGCAGTTGTTGAGGCCAGTGTAAATCCAATTTCAAAGTAAGTGCATTTTTTCATTTTGATGACAAAATCTTAATGTGTGGGGGTGTGTGTGTGGGGGGGGGGTTGTACATGGACCTGATAGTGCCCCCATTGTTAAAGGTGGCCAGCAGTTTCCATTGTAAGATGCTTTTATTTCCAGTTGGTTACAACTTTGTCAAACATTAAGTCAGGGTTTGGGGGTGGTGGTGTGGGATGGCTCCCTGGTCCCCATGGGTTTTTAGCAGTGGTTCCTAATCTGTGGTCCAGGGACCCTTGGGGGTCCACAGAGTTATTGCAAGGGGTCCATGAATACATCCAGTCCCAGTCACTACCAACCACTGGCAGGTGGCCTGGGCCCGATTTGGTCCCAGCAGCTGCTAGCCAAATCCATGTTGGAGAGTGTTCTAAATAAATTTTATTTCCCTGCTTTGGGCAGCCACACCCTGGATGTGTCCTGACCCCTTGGGAGCAGGTGGGGCCATGAACTGCACTCCCCTTCTGCAGCACTACTGCCTGCAGTCGCTCCCTGAGAACAACTATTATCATTTGGCGGTCCATGAAATTTTTGTTATATTAAAAAGGGGTCTTCGTACTCGGAAAGGTTGGGAACCACTTGTTTTTAGTCTGGCTTCTAGCTCAATTATGGAAATGCAATGGAGGAGTGTCCTCTGGTGACCAGTATTAAAACTGCTGGTACCTAGCTGGGAGCCAGTTTTGTTGAGCCCTGTTTTAACAGTTCAGGCTGAAATTTTATAAGTTGGATGATTGCCTCATGTTGAGCTTGATTATGGCTTCAGCAAAGACAATTCAGCCATTTCTAAGAACCAGGTTAGAGGAACAGTATTTATTTGCTCATGATTAAAAAACTAACGTGAAACTGAATTCTTACAATTGTTTCATTGAGATGCTCTAGTGCCCTCATGGTTTGGAGCAGGAACTTCAATTTCAGCAGGAAGGTGGAATGATCCTGACACCAGGCTATACCATTGATATGAAAAATCTGTTCAACTTTGTTCAAGTTATAAGTTTTTGAAAAACTGTATTTGCTACAAGAAATATAATAATAATTAATGCATAGGAGTAACTTGTGAAAATTGGCAAGTAAGTTCTCCAGAGAGTCCTGCACTACTTAGGCCCAAGCCTAAGGCTGCAGACACTGTGCAGGACTTTCCCTGTAATTGGTGCTGCTGGCTGCTACAGTTGTCTGACACTGGAACTAAGAACAGTGAACAGTCCCGTCAGTATGGAGGGGAGGAAGCAGCTTGACTGAAATGCAGAGGGGACAAAAAAAATGAATAAGGGTAGAGAGAGCGAGTGGCTTGGGACAAGGAGCTGATTGGGGAAAAGACTTGGCCAAGGAGCTTGAAGCGTTTGAGAGAGAAGTATGTCTGGTATAGGGAGAGGTTGGAGAAGGCTAGTTGAAATGGTTAAACTTGGAGGGGAATTGGGCACTAGATTTTGTGCTCATAAGAACATACTCCCCAGTGGAATCTGGAACTAAACCCAGGATTGGATGTCCACTGTCAGCAAATAGCTGCTGATCTCTAGAGGAGTGGTTCTCGACCATTTGCAAGTCACAACATTCTTGGTGACATATCATGATCCTACAGGACATGCCGACCCCTCCCCCCAATGAATACAGCCTTCTGCATAGCTCTCTGTGGCATATTTACTGCTGTGCCTTCTTTAATTTCTAGTCCCCTAAAAAGATGAGTGGAGATGTAGATCCCCTTGAAAATTTTAGACAGTCTAATACAGGTTGAAAACTACTGCCATTCCAACCCCCTGGCGAACCCCTTAGCAAATTTTGTGAATCCCCTGGGGTCTCTGGACCACAGGTTTTAAACTACTGATTTAGAGGGTGGTCTAGGTAAAGGATGATACAACCTACTACTGTGCTTTATAATATATTTTTTTTTTTTTAGCTCAAGTGGCACAGACCTGTGCTGTGGATCTATGGGTTTTGGCCCTTAGGTGTCAGCATAGTTTTCACAGGGTGGGATTTTTGGGGATTTCTTTTTTCTGTTTTTTTTAATTTCTTTTTTTTAAGAACACTCGCAAGCAAACAATTAACATTAAAACCATGTTTATGTTGCAAAGTCAAGCACTCAGAAGTAAAGGAACGTAACCTGGGCAATGTTAATTCTTCCCTTTCGTACATGTGCATTATACTGCAGTCTTTATATGGTCTAGCCCTGTTCTTCTGTCTCTTTGAGAGCACAGGATGGACAGTGCTCTGGAAACTTATCAGTGCTGTGGAATGAACGAGGTTGCTTTCTGTGGGACCTCTGCTTCATTTGGGCAGGATTTGGAAGGAGTGGAGTGAATGAGGCAGTAGGAAGATGTGTAGTGAATGCTGAAGAGAATGAGCATTATGGCTGTCAGTTGAATGTTACCCTAAAAACCTGGATTCTTTCTCTGCTTCTGCTCGGTGATTCTTGTGTGATGCTAAGCAAGTTACTTAAACCAAACTTCCCCCAGGTGCTTACTAATTGTGTTCCTCACTTCTGGGTGCTGGACTTCAGATCCTTTGAGTACTCACAGCTGCAACAGGCCAGATCACAGATAGAGCCCTGCACAGATACAAATACGTGGATCCGCATCCGACCTGCATCCACAAGAAATGGTCTGCAGATATGTGTGTTCTCCTTCGAGTGCCTGCTCACATGCTCTCCAATTAGGTGTGTGTGCATGCATCGTGCAATCGTGCACAGCTGCCAGAAAGTTTGTCCCTCGCTGTCCGGTCCCTGTCAGGATCGATGAGCCCCCTAGAGTCCTGCCTCTATAATCCCCTTTATATGGGCTCACCGACTGTTAACCGCCTCAGTTCCTTCTTCCTGCCGTGACAGCCAGTCAGAGAGCAGACTTGTCAGTCTCCAGGAGACTTCCCTAGCTAGTTCTTTTAGACTTTTATTTTTTCTGTTTTCAGTGTAGTGTGAATCAAAATTTTTTTATTAGTGTTGAGTGTGGGGCTGTCTTTGATCCTCCTGAGCCGCCCTGGGCTGGGGTATGCCGCGATCTCCTGGCTTTAAGGCCTGTAGTGTATGCCACAGGCATATGCCCAAGAGTAACCCTCATATTACTGGCCTTGCGTGCCTGGGTGAAGGACATTTATCGGCTAGGTGCCAGATTTGTAAAGCCTTCTGCCCCCGTACGAGAAAGGAAAGAGCAAGAAGGATAAAGCTCTTGCTAATGGAGACAGTGCTGAAACCTCCTGCCAGTACACCGAAGCAGTCCACTGCTTCCCGTGCCTGCTCAGACCCACTCTGCAGCGAGCACTAACAGCTCCGGGGTGAAGTTGGGGCTTGATGCGGAACACCGCAAAACTTCGGGGCAGAGGCCAGCAGACAGGCACCGATCCCAGTCCCTGGTAGCCAGAAAAAAGCACCAGGTAGACCGCGGCAGATCGCTGGAGCCCAAAAAAGCGACGGTAAAGCCGCGCTCGGCCCTGTGCAGCTCCATGGCGCTGAGGTCGACACCAGTGCTGGCGGTTGAGCCCGCCCCGACATGTGCACAGGCGAGCCCGGCACCAAGCATGTCAGCTGGGGCAGAGGAGGAGGTGGACATGTTTAGCTCCCCCCTCCACTCCCGATACCTACGAGGTGGCAAGGGACCTCATAGAGGCTACGATACCGCCTCCTTCGGTGCGGCGAGCTTCACCCGCCCCAGCCCCCGCCTGTTCACGGGGCAAACCCACTCTGTTGCCTCACCCCTCCTCTCAGCACCGGACTGCAAAAACAGCCCAAGTAGAGGCACAGTGGCCCCCTGGGAACCACTCCCTTCCTACCAGTGATGTTGATTATGGGCATTTGCAAACCTCTAGGTCATGATCACAGTCGCAGCAGCGTGAGCTCCTGTCTCAGCCTTTCCCAATGCCCTGGATGCCTAACTGGCCCTTCTGGACCCCCTGGTTGGGCCACCAGACCCGGGGCTCCTACCCAGCATACCCTACATATGGGCCGGTCGGGGAGGAGCGAACGAACACTGATATGGGTCCAACTCTATGATCAGGGGACTCATTAGCACATCATAAAAACCAGGGTCAGCTCAAAACTATGTCACGGCCTGTGCCTGACATGGACTCAGATACAGGGGCTGAGAACATGGACCTGAGAGGTACCATATTGTCTGAACCTGACTTCAGAGATCAAACTGTCTCTAGGGGCTCCCCCTCCCCACCTCAGGACGATGCTGTCACCGGGTCCTCTGTTACAACCCCGGTGGAGGACAACCGGGCTTACCAGGATCTCCTTTGGAGGATAGCTCAAGGTTTGGGTTTAGAGGTATCAGAGGTCACCGAGGTCTCCTCTGATCCTATGGTGGACATCTTATCAACCTCCGGTCCATCTAGGGTGTTTCTACTTCTGATTAAGACTATTGATAGATCCATGAGAGCCATCTGGCAAACACCGGCATCAGTGCGAGTAGAGCGAAAATACTTTTGTCCCGCCCAAGAGTTATGAATTTCTGTACACTCATCCCTCTCCTGGATCACTGGTGGTAGCAGCTACTAACGAAAAGGAGAGACAAGGTGCCCAAACACCGGCCCCTAAGTCCAGAGAAGCTAGAAGGCTGGACCTGTACGGTCAAAAGATATACTCCACAGGCAGCTTACAACTCCGCATAGCCAGTCATCAGGCCATTTTGAACCGGTACACCTTCAGTGCCTGGAACTCCCTCGAAAAATTTTCTGGGGCTCTTGATCATAAACTTAGTAAAGATCTGACAGCGATGATAGAGGAGGGCAAGGGAGTCACCAGAGCCTCCCTCCAGGGTGCATTAGATGCAGCCGATGCAGCAGCCAGAGCTATGGCTTCTGGCATTTCCATGCACCATAGCTCATGGCTCCAAGCATCTGGACTCCCACACGAAGTCCAACAGGTAGTGCAGGACCTACTGTTTGAAGGGCCTCCTTTTTTCTCGGAGCAGACACTCTAAGCTACACAACCTAAAGGACTCCAGAGCCATGTTAAGATCCCTTGGCTCCCACCCCCAGAACTCACAGAGACGTCGCTTCAAACATCAGTCTCTGCCACGGCCATTCCATAATCAAAGACAGGACTCGGGGAGGAGGAGATCAAGGTTTATTCAACATCCAGCCTCTGGGAAAAGAAGGTCATACCCCTTGGGCAGAGCTGACAGCTCATCAAAACAGGCACAGGGCCCTAAGCAAAGTTTTTGAAATTACTCATGAGGACAGCGTATCAGCATCCATGTTTCAGAACTGCTTATCTTGCTTCTATCGTGCGTGGTCTCAGATAACTTCCGACAGATGGGTACTACGTATGATAAGACAGGGATATTCCATCCAATTCACCTTGATAGCTCTCTCCTTTCCCCCTCCCTTCCAGTCCCTCTTCAGGGACACATCTCACAAACAAATTCTGATGTCAGACGTTCGCCATTTCATGGAGCTGAGGGCGGTGGAGGAAGTCCCTGTGCGGAGAAGGGGTCAGGGATTCTATTCAAACTATTTCTTGATCCCAAAATCAAAAGGAGGTCTCAGACCAATCCTGGACCTCAGGAACCTGAATAGGTTTATAAAGAAGCTAAAGTTTCGGATGGTAACCTTGACATCCATTATTTCCTCTCTGAACCACTGAGATTGGTACGCTGCCCTCGACTTGCGTGACACTTATTTCCACATCTCAGTTGCCCAGGAACATAGAAAGTTCTTCAGGTTTAAGGTGGGTGATAACCCCTTTCAATTCACAGTCCTTCCCTTTGGCCTCTCCACAGCACCAAAAGTCTTCACGCAGTGCATGGCAGTTGTGGTAGCGTTCCTCAGATGAAACAGGGTACACATCTTCCCCTATCTCGACGATTGGCTGGTGAGAGGGTCGTCCAGAGAGCAGGTGATATCTCACTTGGCAATGATAAGAAACCTTCTCGATGACCTAGGCCTGCTCATAAACGAGGAGAAGTCAGTCTTGATTCCAACCCAGAAAATAGAATTCATTGGTGCCAACATCGACTCAACCCCCCAACGCTTCCACAACATGGCCACCCTAATCAACGACATATCCGTTTTCCCAATGTCAGTGGCTTGGACTTGTCTCCGCTTGCTGGGGCATTTTGTGGCATGCACCTCTGTGGTCAAACATGCCAGGCTACACTTAAGACCTCTTCAAATGTGGCTCAGAACTGTTTTCCATCTTTCCAGACACCCATTGGACTGCATTATTACGGTCCCCCCCACGTATCTTGGACTCCTTACAGTGGTGGCTAAACCAGAGAACTGTGTGTGCAGGGGTCCCCTTTTCCACCGACCTACCCTCAAAGGTACTAGTAACAGACGCGTCGGACATCGGATGGGGGGCTCAGCCTGAAAGGAGAAGGACTATTTGTCTCCACTGTTAAAGTCCACCTGGCCGCCATCGCGGCCTTCCACAATCCTGTCAGGAAGCTCTCTCTTTTCTCTCATCCGATGGTGCACAGGTTTATGAAGGGATTATGCAGGAGTTTTCCCCAGGTAAATAGACCACTCCCACAATGGGATCTGAATTTAGTTTTATGGGCGATAACACGTGCCCCCTTCAAGCCGCTGGCTGCATGCTCAGACCTCTACTTATCGTGGAAGGTGGCCTTTCTAGTAGCAATCACGTCGGCCAGAAGGGTCTCTGAACTACAAGCACTCACGACCGACCCACTGTACACGGTATTCTTTAAAGATAAAAGTACGCATTCGCCCACACCCAGCCTTTCTGCCAAAGGTGGTGTCGGCTTTTCACTGTAACCAGGACATCTATCTCCCAGTTTTTTATCTGAAACCCCACGCCTCGGATAGGGAGCAGGTGCTCCACTCGCTGGATGTAAGGAGGGCCTTGGCCTTTTATGTAGAAAGGATGAAGCCATTCAGGAAATTGACTCGTCTGTTTGTTTTGGTAGCTAACAGAAAGAAAGGCTCCCCTGTTTAGTCTCAGACTATATCCAAGTGGATCATCTCTTGCATCAAGACTTGCTACGAGCTGGCAAAGAAACCAGTCTCTCTGATAACAGCCCATTCAACTACAGCCTGTGTAACATCTACGGCCTTCCTGGCCCATGTTCCCATCCAGGAAATTTGCAAAGCGGCAACTTGGTCATCTATACATACCTTTGCAGTCCACTGTGCTATAACGTCCCATGCCAGACAGGCACTCAAAGGAGAAAGACGTTTACTAACCTTTTCCCGTAACTGTCGTTCTCTGAGAAGTGTTGCTTGCATCCACTCCAAACCCACCCACCTACTCCTCAGTCGGTGCTTCGGCAAGAAAGAACTGAGGCAGTAATGGTTGGTGAGCCCATATAAAGGGGATTATAGAGGCGGGACTCTAGGGGGCTCAGTCACCAACCCTGACAGGGAGGGGACAGCTAGGGACAGACTTTCCGGCAGCTGTGCACGATGCGCGCACACACACCTAATTGGAGTGGATGTGATCACCGCTTTCAGAGAACGACAGTTATGGAAAAAGGTTATTAACCGTCTTTGTATCCATGGATGCGGATATAATGCAGATATCCGCATATTTGCAGGGCTTTCGCTCTGTGCAGATAAAAATATGTGGATCTGTATCCGATCTGCATCAACAAGAAATGGTCCACGGATATCCATGTTGTATCCGCAGATGTGGATATAATGCGGATATCCACGAATATCTGTGGATTTGCAGGGCTCTAATCACAGAGAAGCTATATAATGCTAAGTACGGTGAAAAATTGTCCTAGATGTATCAAATTTGGCAGCCGATGTTAATGGAGATGTGTTGCATATGTCCATTCCGTGTTAGGGGTGTGTGTGTGTGTCCAGTGCATTGATGCCAGAGATTTTTCTGTCATCTATAACCACAGGGTCGGCTCTAGTACACAGTGAGATGGTGAGCATGTGCATTGGAACAAGGATGTTGCCATCCCCCCCTCGCCATCTGTTTATTTTTACTGCCTGTGATGGTGCTAGAATATCCTTTTGTCCTGCGGGGTCTCCAATTCAGTGATTTGTTGTTGTTGTTGTTGTTGTTTTGTTTTTTTTGTTTAAGTGTAGAATAGTGTTTATAGTTAAATAAGTTTAGTTTAGTCTGATGAGTTAGTTGTAGACTCTGGTTCCATGAAGGATATGGTCCTAAGGGCAGCTCCCCCATTCTTTGGCCTTCAAACCATGCATGTTTTTCAGTAACCCCTTGCCTGTGAATGATTCCCATCAGAGCTTTGTTGGAAGTGCCTTGAGGAAGCTCAGGTACGTGGTACATTTAGGATTTGTAAGCGATTTAGACCAGGTATGAAAAAAAGACAGAGAGTAGACTTAGAGCCCTGCTGATGGAAATGACTCTTAGACCGGCTTTGAAACCAGTCCATTTGGACTTGATGCTAAGTACATCATTGTTGGTGTGGAGTGCCTCTTTGGCACCAGATTCTTCTCAGCACCAGTCTCCGTAACTGATGTCCAATAAAAAAGCCATGGGGAAAAAAAGTCCTGTACTGGAAGAGGGTGCTCCCCAGCATTCAAGAAAGATAAGAAAGGAATGGGGGGAAATAAGTCAAGACCTTCAGTGAGCTGTTGATCTTGCCCAGATCTTATGCTGGCAGTTGCTTCACTCTCAGAGCCCCAAGTCCACCCTGAGCAGTACCCAGCACACGAGGGTCCCTTCCATGCCAGAAGCATTTCAGGCAGCTAGAGATTTATTGCTGCTCCTGATTCTGTCTACCAGTGTTGTTGGTTTTTTTTGTTTTAATGTCAAAATCCTAGATCTTGAAAATAAATTATTGTTACTGGGTTTTTTTACATATTTCTGAGGCACCTATTTCTATAGAATTTGTATGTCATCACTTTACATTTTTTACAGTCATCAGTTCTCTGAAGAAAGTGGATAAACCTACAGTCATCTGCCTCATAAATAAGTTGCTTAATTAAAAAGAATCAAGTCTGTTTTATTTCCTGGAGCACGAAATATGGACCATTTTTCAAACTCATCTCTAGGATAAGACTTTCCCAAAGTGGTATATCTCCTATCTATGGTGACAAGGTTTAGGCTTTGCCCAGTTTCTGTAGAGCTAGCATAGGTGGGATCTCTGCCCATGATGACTATCACTCCAATTCTACCCCTGAAAATCAAACGCATGAAGAAAGTCTGACTAGTTTTTCATTAGCCTCAGGATCTCCACCGAAGGCACCTTCAAAAGTGGAATGCAGTCCAAGACCAAGCCTTTTGGATAGCTAGACCATGATCTGCTCATAGTATTGAAAAACCAAAGGTCTTGATGCTGTTCTTGGAGTGAACATGTGTACCGCCCAGGCTCAGACAACCTCGTACAAGTGCTAATTAAATTTATTTTAACATATATTCATTATGCTATATTAAACAAGTTTATACTATGTAGCATGAATGTGTGACATAATGCCATCTGCTTACTGAAGTAAAAACATTGCCTAAATTTTTTTCGTTTATCTAGGCTTCCAGATGGATTTTCCCAACTGTTAAACCTAACACAGCTGTACCTGAATGATGCTTTCCTTGAGTTTTTGCCAGCCAATTTTGGCAGGTAAGTAGAAAAGCCCTACAGTCTTAGTTCATACTTCTTAACTGTTGACAAAAACTTTTTGCTGTCTAAGCCAGGGTTGCGAGGTACATCTCTGTTTTTCATGTATATATAACTTAAAATAAAACAAAACCCACCAACATTCTCTTTAGTAGATATTTCTAAGCATTTTATTTCTACCCTTGAAAACTCTTACCAAACAACACTTAATGCAGGGGTCAGCATCCTTTGCTGATCCCCATGCCAGCGACTCCTCCCTGACCCTCAGCCAGTGCTAGTGGAACCCACTGCCCCAAAAAAAGTGGTGGATGCCTGAAAATTCAGCAGCAGCCACAGCTGGAATTGGGAATTGTTTCGCAGGTGGCCTGAGGAAAGAAGCTGCCTAGAGCAACCTCTCTTTCCAGGCCTGAGGATGGGAGTCCCCAGGGATGTCACAGAAAGAAGCTCCCTGGAGTGACTCCTTTTCTCCAAGCTGAAGTTAATAAAAACACATCTGTGCTCCACAATGACACAGGAGAAGCTGGTCGGCCTTGCAGCCATCTCAGTAGAGAATGCGCTGGCCCAGACTGTGGACCTTCAGAAAACAGTTCAAATCTTTGAAACAAAGGAGGCACAGAAAGCTCCACAATTATTCAAACAGGTGAAAATGCCAGTGTTTACTATGCAGACAAAAGAAGTTACACTTGCTGTTCAGGCATTTGAAAGTTATTTAAAATTTTTGAACAAGGCATTTTAAGTTGTTAGTTCTCCTTTACTGGGGTAGGTAGCAGAGCAGAACCATGAGGGGAGTAGAACAGGAAGAGGGAAGAAATGAGACCTTTCAAAGTTTTGGCCCAAGCAAGGGGGCATCATTTGAGCTCCCTGCCTCAGGAGCCAATGGCCCTTGCTGCGATGTTCCATCCTGTCTGGGAGAGACCTGTTTTCCCTTTGTTTGGTCGCAAACTGGGAAGCTTGGTATCAGTGAGTATTCATAATACCTTATATAATGTTAATGCATATGTTTTATGATGACAGTAGTCACCAGCGTGTCACAGGCTTTCATAAAAGACTTCACTTTATAATTTTTTGCAGTATAGTGTTTTATATAATGTGTTGACTAAGTAGCTTATCACTTGAGGTTCAGCCCCATTTGCCCCCATCCTTCCTGGTCTTTATACACCAGTAAATCTTGGCTATGTGGTGTTCTTTGAGAAATATAACCCAGACAGAGTTTTTCTCTCTTGCTTGGTATAAATGCTATACTGTGTCTTCCTCTGCTTGTTAGTTTGATAGATTTATTTATCTAATGTGTAAATAGACTTTCATTGTCTCTGCTTCATGACCAGGCTAGTCAGAGAAGCTAGTACACATTCTGTTGTCCGGGGCAGACCTGTTAACCCCATTCTAGTCATAATTCTAGCATATATCCATTACTCTCAATGTATACTACATACATGCATCATGCAAGAACGTTAATGATCAGCGAGTTACTAACTGTCCAAAGACCTGTTATATGACACCTTTTTAAATACAGGTTATAACTGTAGTGAATTAGTGTACATTACATTTGTTGGGCCAACTGAAAATGAGTGCTAGTCAGCTTCTGGTCCTGTGGCATTGGGATGCTTTTAGGGGTCACGCCTCTTTAATTACAAAGTTTTAGGAGGATTAGCTAGTGGCTGACCAAGAGGCAGCAGGTCAGAGCCCTCTCTTCTGGACATGGGGCATCTCCATCGTATTTTCTTTCTTTCTACAGAGGAAGCCTGTTTTTGTCACCTTTGTTTAGTTTCCAAGTCATATCAGAAACTACTCATAATTCCACCCAATGAGTGGCTAAGAATTGCACACATCCTGTTCAATTTACTTGCCTTGTTTCCCTCACTTCCCCTGTAACATGTTGGATACTTTCACCTACCTCTTACATTTGTCTTTTAGTCTGTTGGTTTTTTCATTGTGACAGTTGATTCACAAATGTGGTTGAGGCCCCTAGGCGGTATTGCAATATAAGTGTTATAAAAATTTTAAAATTAGTGGGAATTGGGGTGCAAATCCCTTAAGAGCTATAAAAATCTCAACCTTTGCTTTTAAAATATACATGTACTGACTAAAAACACAATAATTTTTAGGTTATTACTGCAGAACAGGAGGGCAAAACACAGGTTGGGGGACCACAGCATTAACCTCAGTGTTACACAAGAGAACACTTTACAACCACAGGATTTCTGTCCTTTTCTTCGAGGCTTTGATTTTATTTCATTGAAATAAACTTATTTAGGAGACGTTCAAAACATCGATCATGACCTTTCTCCTGATTGTAGAGTCTTCTGCTGGGCCTATCTACCCCTCACGGGATTACACTCTGCAGACCAAATGCCTGGGAATCACGTGTTCTTCCTTCTGCTCCAGGACCTCTTGCCTCCCTTCTTCCTGCAGTTCCCAGCCTTAACTGAGCTTTACTTGCTCAGTTTTATGAGATCTAGTTGATCATCAGCCTTTCATATGATTCCTAACCTTGGGTCCAACTCCTTTGGAAGACCAGCCACTGATACTAGCATGTCATTCCAATAATTGTATTGGTAATAATCTATAAAAAACATGAACTTCGGACAAGTCATTTTAGTCTGATCTAGTGAGGTGTTAGATGCTAAAGACACTATTAAATTAAGTTTAACTGTATAGATAAACTTTTCGGTAGGCTTCACTGTCTAGTTCTGATTCGACTGGCTGTTCTTTTTAGCTTCACTGCCATTAAGCTCTGTCTTTGAAAGAGCTCAACTCCATGATTTTTCCAGGGATTGAGGTGAGGCTGACAGGTCTGTAATTCCCTGGATCCCTCCCATGGTGCTCCTCCTCCAATTCAGATTAGCAAGTCTGGCCCATGGAAATGCTAGTTCGAATGGGACTTTCTAGGATAGCCATGTTGATTCAAATTGACTAAATTCAGACTAATAATTATTAGTTCAAATTGATTATTTTGAATTCAGTGGATTCAAATTACTACTCTGAAGCGTAGACGTAGGCAGACTGTTTTATTGTATGGATGAATATGGGCCAGAATACTGGAGTTAACCACTATTGCAATATATACAGAATTCCATTTCAGCTTCATGTGTTCAGCACTTTTGAAAATCAGTTCATTCACATTTAAATATAAGTATATATAAATAAACTCATAGGCTGTGTCTTCAAGTAGAGTTAATACCTGGATTTGGATTCTTACCTAGTGATAACATTGCAGTGCAGTATTTCAAGTATAATAACCTTGGGATGAGCATGTTATATTGTTGTATTTGTCCCACTGGAAGTTACTGCCCCAGTGCCATTCAGAAAGAGTACAATTATAATCTTGGTGTTCAGATCAGAACTTTTCAATAAAATAGGTTCTGGTGCCTCAAGTTGCAGCAAATATAACACAGCTGTTACGTTTGCAGCAACATAATACAACATCACAGTCCCATTCATTCATTGTTTTGCAAAACACTGTGGAATATTTTAAGAATGAAAGGGGCAGAATAAAGTCACATTCAACTCTACGTTACTCAGTTGTTTCTTCTGTTTTCACTTTTTTCACAAAGACAGCTGGGAAGAGAGTTGACTTTTTTTACTCCTCCTCCTAGCAGCTGATAAGCACTCCTGAAGTGTGGAAAAAATGGAGCTGGTAAAGTAGCAGCTGCTGCTCAGGTTTAAATTTCTTGTTGATAGATCTGTTACCGAGGACTTCAACATCAGCCTCTGACATTCAGCTGTAGACAACCTTCCATGTCCTTTATATAGCAGTTAATGCAGCAGTGCTGTGAACTCAGTTTTAATCTTATCTTTCCAGTATTGTAAAGTTACTATTTTAAAAAGTTGGGCCAGTAAAAGAAAACATCCTTTTTTAAGAAATTTGTCATAGATTTTGTACTTTACATAAAACTAACAATGCAGTGTTTAGGATTTTGAAGCATTAATCTTCAGTGTAATCTTTTCCGTTTTACAGAAATGATTTTGCAAGATTCAGGGACTGCTATAGAACAGAGTGCTGATTATTTTAGTGTCCCACTTATAATACTGTCTATAATTTCAAAATATTTTTCAGAGTAGAAGAGTGATTGTAATGGACTTGCTAGGTATATCTTCTGGGAAAGTGGAATTATATATTTGTTTGTTAGGTTTAAGATCCTGCAACAACATAACAGAATGGAAATCAGATTTAGCAGAGCTGTTGAATTAACTTTCTGCTAACTCTGGTGCTTATACAAGTTATTGATATTTAGATTTTTGTGCTTTAAAAGTTGAGCAGTAGTACATGCAGGTTGCTTGGAGTAACAGTGGGCAAAATAATTCCTTGACTACTCATTTCAAGTAAACAGCTGATTCAGGTATTTGGTCCATTGATTAAAATGGAGTAAAATTACTTTAGCTTTGTGTTAGTTAAACTGCAAACGTTTTTGTAATGAAGTCCCAACTTCATTGAATATTAAAATGAAAGAAGACAAATTTTGTTAAAAGTGACTGTAGTGTGTGTTTTTGTTTAAAGCTCAAAAATCCAGATGTTTCGGGAATATTGCACAACTCACTTTTAAGATTTCTTTTTGATTTTGTGCATTCCTTTTTGATTTTATGCATTTTAAATTAGTGTTCATTATACCGACTGTATTTTTTGCTGCTGGGGAGAACTCATTTTTCAGAATTGTGTTTGTCTTTTTGTGGTGAAATGTAAAATACAGTTGTGTGCTATGAGTTGCATAGACAACTTTCCTCACTTAAAATATATAAATTTGATATCTATGTACCTGTCATGATGCTTGGATTAGTCCACTAGGAAAGCAAAGCAATCATTAAGTAGGTTCAAGAAGCTTTGGGCAAGCAGAACTAATTGTCAATTTAGCATATGAATTTCATGTCCCATGGTAGGCAGACACTCTTGCAGAAGCTTTCCTGGAGATTTAACTTCATAGTGGGAAGTTTAGCTAAATTTGCTATGGTACCTAGATCTAATAGATATGCCTCGAGACAGACTCATCATTCTGCTTGTCACAAAGGAGGATGGGTGGTAAAGTTGAGAGAGTGCTGCCAGGTAAAGTAATCTCTGCTAGACAAGTTCCAAAGGGGGTATCTGTGTTAATCTAGTTCAGCAAAACAAACCAGGAGTCTGGTAGCACTTTTAAAGACTAACAAACTTATTTATTTCATGAGATTCCATGGTAAAAAATCTGAAGTGGGATTTTCTCCCACAAAAGCTCATGTGATAAATGAAATGTTAGTTTTTAAAAGTGATACCAGACTCATTGTTTGCTCTGGTAGTCAGTGACTTGGAACTTGCCAGATAACTGTACCTCTTTGAGGATTCTGGTTGGTCTTTCACCTCATTTATGAACCATTGGCTGACACAAAATAGGACATACAGTTAAGTGTCCAAACACATTATTACTAAAAAATTTTTTGCTTTCATTTTTACCATATAATTATAAAATAAATCAATTGAATATAAATATTATACTTAGGTTTCAGTGTTTGTAGAGCGGCATAAAGAATTTCCAAAGGGATAGCCATGTTAGTCTAGTCCTGGGGGGTGGGGGTGGGGGACCAACAAGGAGTCGTGTGGCACTTAAAAACTAACAGGTCTGTTTTTTGCATGAGCTTTCATGGGAGAAAATCCCGCTTCATCAGATGCTTAAATTCACCCATCTTCGAAGCATCCGACGAAGTGGGATTTTCTCCCACGAAAGCTCATGCGAAAATTAAATCTATTAGTCTTTAAGTGCCACACGACTCCTTGGTTTGTTTTTTTCCCCTCAGCATAAAAAAAGTCATTGTATGTATGAAATTTTAGTTTGCAATGACTTTGATAGTACTTTCTATGTAGGCTGTTGTAAAACAAGGCAAATATGTAGATCAACTGATGTGCTCCCTAGAAGACTTCATTGTACCTTTGGGGTACGTGTAGTGCTACACTGTATGTGAGGAACCACTCTGCTTGAGTACTCATCTGAAGACAATTTACTTCATTGTCTTGTATGAGAATGAAAAATACTTGATTTCTCTTCTGATTCAGGAGAATAAATTAGTTTCCTCTTAATCTGGAATTTTGGACATTTTGTAGTTCTTGCAAGCTGGTCAAAATTTGATTTGACAGTTCCATAAAGACATAAAGTAGTTGTTACAGTATAACAGAGTGAGATGATTGACTTTTCTGTGCACATAACCCAGATGTAACCTAAGCCATGAGAAAGCTTTGGGGAAAAAAATTATACTGTTGTAAGCATTCCAGCTTTCCCTTAAATTCAGTTGCTAACATTCAATGAAACTTAAATTTATTCTTCATGTTCAGGTAATTTTAATGTCCTATTTGGTAATGTAGAAAGAGTGCCGGCAGATTATGTGCAGGACTCTTGTCCACATCACCTTGTCTGAATTTAAACCAAAGGCAATTTCAACATTTTATCTGGCTTTGTCACTTCTGTCATAATCCACATAATTCCAGAAGGCATGCTACGTTGCTTGAACATTGAGACCCCCTTTGAATTTATCTTCCTCCATTTATCTATCAGAGACAATGCTGAGTTCTGAATCTACGTGGTTATTTATCTTGTACCAGGGCTTTACTGTGAAGGGTCAAGCAGCTTCCAAATAGAAAACTTGAAAATGGATTTAAGAACTGACTAGGAGGGAAACTTTGAAAGAAGGTTCATACTGAAACTAAAGGCTGATTTGATCAAATGGCTGAGAAACATAGTAAAGGTTTTAAAGAAAGGTTGAACAAACACCATTCAGGGATGGTTTGTGTAGTTGGTCATACCTTGACAAGGTGGCTAGATTTGATGACTTCTTGAAGTCCCTTCTAGGTTTATGTTTCCATGGTTCTATGGTGCTTATTTGTGGGAACAGAGACTAGAAGTGTTTTTTTAATATAGTTTTTTGCATGGAATATACAGTATGATTTAACATTTTCCGTGTATCAAAATTTGTGTTTTAAATATTTTCCTTGATCCCACCCTTTTTCCTCAAATGACATCTGTTTTGACATCTCTGGGAGTTTAATAACTTTTTGAAATTTATTTTTAAAAACATCTGTGGATAGAGGAAAACAATTGTACTCAAGCCAGTGGAAATGATGATAGAGATCCAGTTTAAAAATAAAATGATAATTGAAGCATAAGGTTACAGTACTGTGACAGCTTTTATACAGAATATATTTTCAGTCTTACATGAAAAATATTCCTGATCTTTAAATCATTTTTAGTAGCTGTGGGAGAGTTAACTTTCAATGCAACTCCTACTTCTGTCATAAAGTTTGAGTTTGTCAAAAAATAAAAATGTTTTGCCTATTAATGGTCATTCATTCTATCATGTGTTTATGTTACAGGCTAACTAAACTCCAGATATTGGAACTTAGAGAAAACCAGTTAAAAATGTTGCCAAAGTAAGTACAAATGGAATATTTAAAGTTCATTCCTACTTGGTTTTCAGTTTCAGAAACCCCTTAATGACTACTCAAAAGTGAATTAAACCTTAAATGGCCAAGGATCCAGCAAAACTTTGTGATGAAACCCAACCCTCGATAGATCCCAGGAAAGGTGCAGAGACTTTTGCTCCTTGGTGGGACAGGTCCGCCTCCCTGTCCCCCCGGGATTGCCCGGCCACCATCAGTAATGTGTTAATTTTTGCTCCAGTCCGCTGGGATTACATCCGAAGCATTGTGCCTTAATACAACTGTGTGAATGTTATGATACCAGCTAAAAATATCTTAAATTGTAATCCATTAATTTCCTTCTCTAGATAGTCTTTGTGAATTTTAGTGTACCAGGGCCTTGTTCTCTGTTCATGCGTGCATAATTTTTAATGGCACTAAACCTTTTTTACTTTGCTGTTGAAATGTTTTTGATGATATTCAGATTCTAATATTAGATCCAATGTATGGGGGATTAGTAAATGCTCAGTCATAGTGACTGACTCAGTGTCATTCACTTGTTTTTGAACAATTTTGATACTCATAGATTTCTTGTTTGATTGATTTATACGAGATGGTGTTTTTATTGTAATTCTGTGGAACCTGTTATGCAAAAAATATTCCAAAAGACTTCACAGAATCATCTAACATTGTCAGCATGAGTGTATTTCCCTCCCTTGCCCCTCCTGCCCCACAGACCAGTCATGTTTTCAGAGCTGTAAATGCCTGTTAAGACAACCCTAAACTAAAATTTTCATGTTAAAATTCAACTGCATGCTTTATTTTTTATATTTTTTTATCACTTTTAGTCTGTGCCATCACCTCTTAATTTCAGGCAGGGATTGTGGGTTGTTTTACTTATTCTGCCATGGGACAAGCTAACCCAAGAAGCTGACATGGTATTTACTTCTGTGCTCAGACACTGCCCTGAGTAATTGAATTTTCCACTTAATCCACATAGTGATCCTACTTAACTAAGCCTGTTTTCATTTGAGATGTATGCAAGTAGTGGCATACAACTGAAATCCTTTCTTGGATGGAATTGATTGTGACTTGTTTTTGTACACTGTATCTAGAAGGGCATATCTGTCAGTATGTGACAATGACTCCAAAAGGGTGACATTGAAAACGTAATTCAGACAAGGAATTTAAAATGCTTTGGTATTCAATCATTTGATATGAAGAATTATTTCTGTGATCTTCAGTAATAAAGAATCATGAAGCTGATCTGTGTTAACTGATATCACTCAGTTAGAGACATTTGGCAGATAGGTATAGTTGAAGTGTGCATAATTTTGTTATTCTTAAACACATACTTTCATGCAAATGGAGCTCAGTTTGAGTACATATCAGTACCTTAAGGGTAGTTCTCTCATGGGTAAAAATGATGACAGGAATATTGTAATGCTTCATAGGTAAAATCCTGGCTCCACTGAAGTTAGCAAGCATTTTGCCATTGACTTCATTTGCGGCAGAATTTCACTCTATGTGCAAAATCAAACTCAGCTTTAACTGTGTAGTCTTGTCTAGTGCCTCCATACTGTCCTAGCAACCCAGCTCCTGCTGTAACTCTTCCACCTCTTCTAGGATCTGTTACCCTGAGCCTTTGGGTCAGCAGGTCAGATTCCCTTTCCCTCAGAGCTCAGTCTACAATTCAGATCCCTCCTTCTTGGAATGTTGTTGAATAAAAGTCAGGTGGTTTTTCCCTACTTTCTCTACTCTTGGAAGTTTCCTGAAAGAAAACCTTCCTTAGTTTTCCAATCCATAGGGCTCCCTGGGGATGACTGTCAGTTCCTCTTCTCCTGAGAGCTTGCTGACTTAGAGTAACAGGGTTCAGATAGGAGTTAATGGGTTTGAGAGAGAGAGCATGGCACATTTGTCTGATTTAGAGACTACAGTTTATTGCTCTCTTGTTGTACAAATGCTAAGCATGAATTTGATAAATGATAAATGAATACAGCAGTAAAGCTATAGCTCACCAACCGGTGTTAAAATCTCCAGGTGAATGTTGGTGGCCACTCAGTATTCCGCTCTGGAGGGGCCTTTTCCTCTGCACCTTCCTTCAGTATAGGAAGAGATCAGTCTCTCCTCAGACTTCAGCAGGCACTCGTTCCATAATCTGACTGTCTTGTACTTATGTAGGTACTTATCACTTCCGCTTGCTATTGCAGCATATTTCCTTATTGTGAGTGGATTATTAGAAAAGGGGAGGGAGAAACAACATACCCTGACCACATCCTGCACATTTGTTGAGTTGATATTCAACAGCTCTTGGAAATTTAAGCCACAATCTGTTACTGTGGTGCCTATCATATTTAGGCTTCTGGAACATCTTGCGGTTAAAGTTCATAGACAGTTCTTCTCTAGTTTCAGACACTCCAAAGGATCATGCTATGGGTCATGCCTTTTTACCGCTTATTCTCTGTGCTCTGTTGCTGGGAAAAGCTGCTAAACATCTGCTTACAGATCTGCAAAAGATCTGATTCACCAATGCATTGAAAGCTATTGGATTTATTGGTGTGTTTAAAGATAGCATCATGCAAAGTACTTTGCTACTTTGGAGCCCTGAAGAGGGCCACTGTCTATATAGGTTATAGCTAAGGAGGAAATCTAGTACAGCTGCTGAGACTCCTTATCAGCACCCTGGGTCTGCTTTCATGTGATAAAATTAGCAGAGTGGTGCATGGTCCACCTTCATTTATGAAGTGAAGACAGGAACTATAATGTGTCTAAATTAAAATAAATACTTTTAAAAGTTCAGATTGTTTATAAATGAATTTGCTTTGTAACTAGAGAATGTTTGGATGAAAAAAATCAATATAGCACTATATAATAGTTAAAGAGGTGAGCTTTTTTTGGTTTTTGGGTTTTGTTGTTTTTTTTTTAAACTGAAAGTAGGTGCAAAGGAGAAAATGCTTTACTGGCTCTGAGCATGCCAGCCTGAATTAATGTTTTGCTGTAGAGTCTGGACAACTTTATTGCTTGTTCTCATGTTTATATCTCTATATTTTCTCCTTTAGTTTCTTCACACTTATAGATACTTGTTGATTTTTATTTTTAATCATGGATACAATTGGACAAACTTATAACAACATATAGCTAGCACATTAACTAAGTTAGGTTAGCACAAAATACTTAACATTGAAACAAGAAACACTTGTTTACACTATTAATCAAAGTGGATATAGTGCCAAGAGACTAAATTAACCTTACTTTGTGCTATTACATTTAGTTTTACGCTGATCCATGTTTAGAGATTAAAGAATTGGATCTATTATAGTGTTTGTTAAAAATAGCTCTTCAATTTAAAAGGAAAGCAATAATATTGAACATCATACCAACCGCTTATCTGATGTATAACTGAATGAAAAGGCAAATTATATATGTAAAAATGAAACTTAGAAGCTATTTTTGGGGGGGTTTTTAAATGTCCTTCTGATTGTAAGTGTGACTTATTAAAAGTAGTGCAGTGACTGTTTCATTAAAAAAGATGCAAATGATTTTTAGGGAAGGTTACGTTCGTATTATTATTATTGCATTATTTAGGGCCCATTCCCACTAAAATAAATAATGTTGTTAGAATAAATAAAGTTACACATAGACTTAAATACTGGCAATATTGAAATCTAGGGCTTAATTAAAATTAAGTTCTGTTAATTTTTTGATTTGACAAAATAGAAATTTTGATTGTTTTATATAATGTGAAACATTATTTTACTTCCTAATCCCATCATGATTGTATTTAATGTTTAATATGACTCACCTAAATCTTGCTTGCTTTTTCAGTTAAGGGAATAGCTGCTTTATGCACAATGACATAATGTTTGGAAATGAAACAGGAAATCAGTCAAAGAAAACATTTATTAGAAATACAGAATAACAAGGAATTCTTTGTCATCTTTCAGTTATTGCATTATATTTAAGGACTTTTATTTACTCAGTTTTTTAAATTCATGTTACTTAACATGGCATTCTTATATTCCCTTCTCACCCCATGGGTGGTATGTGTCTTGCGCAACCTTGGGTCCTCTACCAGAGGCCTGGGAGTTTGAGGGTTCTGCGCAGTATCTTAGCTGTTCCTCGCACTGTGCTCTTCTGGACAGAGAGCTCTGATGTTGTTCCTGGGATCTGTTGGAGCCACTCTCCCAGCTTAGGAGTCACAGCCCCGAGTGCTCCTACCACCCCTGGGACCACTTTGGCCTTCACTTTCCACATCCTCTCTAGTTCCTCTTTCAGGCCCTGGTACTTCTCCAGCTTCTCATACTCCTTCTTCCTGATGTTGCTGTCACTTGGCACTGCTACATCTATCACCACTGCTGTCTTCTGGTCCTTGTCTATTACCAC
The DNA here is from genome assembly GCA_007922195.1 of Podocnemis expansa. Classification (NCBI taxonomy): domain Eukaryota; kingdom Metazoa; phylum Chordata; order Testudines; family Podocnemididae; genus Podocnemis; species Podocnemis expansa. The sequence continues at coordinate 39,469,584 of ML681990.1, forward strand.
GATGTCTGGTTGATTGGCCAGTACCTGCTTGTCCGTCTGGATCTGGAAGTCCCACAGAATCTTAGCCCTGTTATTTTCTCCACAACCTTCTGTGGAATCTCCCATCTGGTCTTGGGAGGATCTAGCCCATACCCTGTGCAGATGTTCCTGTACACAATGCCAGCTACTTGGTTGTGTCGTTCAGTGTATGCTGTTCCTGCCTGCATCTTACATCCTGCCACTATGTGTTGGACTGTCTCTGAGGCCTCTCTGCACAGTCTGCACCTTGGGTCCTGTCTAGTGTGGTAGACCCCTGCTTCAATGGATCTGGTGCTCAGTGCCTGTTCTTGTGCTGCTATGATCAGTGCCTCAGTGCTGTCTTTTAGTCCAGCCCTTTCCAGCCACTGGTAGGATTTCCCAATGTCAGCCACCTCAGCTATCTGTCGATGGTACATCCCATGCAGGGTCTTGTCTTGCCATGGCACTTCTTCTGCTTGATCTTCCTCCCATGTCTGCTGCTGCCTCAGGCGTTCTCTCAGCGGTTCATCTTTGGGTGCCATCTTACTGATGTACTCCTGGATTCTCCGGGTTTCGTCCAGGACAGTGGCTTTGACACTCCCCAAACCCCGCCCGCCTTCTTTCCGACTGGTGTACAGTCTCTGGGTGTTGGATTTGGGGTGGAAACCTCCGTACGTTGTGAGGAGCTTCCGGGTCTTCACATCAGCAGCCTCCATGTCCTCCTTTGGCCAGCTCACTATACCGGCAGGGTATCTGATGACTGGCAGGGCGTACCTGTTGATGGCATGGATCTTGGTCTTCCCATTGAGCTGGCTTTTCAGGACCTGTCTTATCCTTTGGTGGTACTTGGATGTTGCTGTCTTCCGTGCCTCCTCATCGTGGTTCTCATGTGACTGTGGGATGCCAGGGTACTTGTAGCTGGTCTGCATGTCCGCTATGTGGCCTGCTGGTAGTTCCACCCCATCAGTCTTGACTACCTTCCCTCTCTTTACTACCATCCAGCCACACTTCTCCAGTCTGAATGACATCCCAGTATCCTCACTGTAGATCCGTGTGAGGTGGATTAGCGAGTCGATGTCTCGTTCATTCTTAGCATACAGCTTGATGTCATCCATATAGAGGAGGTGGCTAATGGTAGTTCCACTCTTTAACTTGTATATAATGGTGTGAATTAAATATTAATATTTAATGCTAGAGTTTATTTTTTTTTATGGTCTCAGCCCTTGAGGGAGAGGGGAGCATCAGTCACTGTCAGTGGTTATTTCCTGCTGTAGCTAATCCGTTATACAATACTCACATTGATGAAAGAAGGCAGATGACAACCATGATTCTGGCCACTGAGGATACTTCAAAACAGCAGTTTACTCCTTTCAGCTGGCCAGGGTCAGTTGACTCAGGTTCCTGGGGCTTGGACTGCAGGGCTATAAAATTGCTATGTAGACTTCCCACCTTCAGGCTGCAGCCTGATCTCTGGGACCCAACTTTGCAAGGAGGAAGGCTGTCAGAACCTGAGCTCCTGCCAGGCTCAGATTCTCACAGGGGCTAAAGCGGTTAAAGGCCTGGGCTCCAGCCCCTAGAACACCTGGAATAATTCTCTGCCCTGCTCAGAGCCAGTGAGGCTTTGGGGAGCTCTCCTTTCTTGCCAGCACTGCGAGTGGGGAGAGGCACCTGGGGCTAGAGCCTGGGCTCTGCACACCTGCCCCACCCCTTGGGGGCTGCACCAGATGGCAGACTGGCTGAAGCAGAGGCAGGCCAGGAGTCCCCTGGCGGGGTGCAGGGCCACAGGTGGCGGGGTAGGTCAGGGCCCCTGGGCCGGATCGGCCCTCGCTCCAGCCTCAGCCCAAACATCTACACAGAAATTTTTAGCCCCCCAGCCCAAGCCCGAGTCAGATAGCCCAGCAGCTGCTATGCCGCAGGTGTGTTATTCCAGTATTGTTAGAAGTGAGAACTCTGAAGTGATTATAATGAGTTGAGGGATGCAGAAGGAAGTCTAAGTGGAGAATAGCTTTAGAAATGTCTTGGAATGATTGAGATGACTGTATTTGTCATAATTTAATTTACAAAAAATAAACTAGATGACACAATCTCTAACTTCCTTTGTATGATTTAGTCAGCAGGATCATTAATGTGTGGTTATTCAATTGAACAATGTATGAAAATTTGACCATGATTAAGTATTAGTCTATTTTCAGAGCTGCATCAATGTTTAATGTTGATTAAAAAGATGTATTAAAATGAATACAGGAAGATTGGATGTAACTGGTATTTTCTTAAATCTAATTCCTTAATAATTCCTTCCGTGTGCAGAACTATGAACAGGCTGACTCAGCTGGAGAGACTGGACTTAGGAAGTAATGAATTCACAGAAGTGGTGAGTCTTAGCTACGTAACAGAGCTTTGAATCTTCTCCTAAATCTTTATCCTTAAATCTGTATTTAATCAACATCAGAATGTAAAAATCAGCTTAAGAGCTATGTTACTGACCAAATCTTGCATATAGTGATGGCTTTATGGAACCTATTTGAAAAAGACAAACAGTATCTGTACTTTCTGTTTTCGGAAGCACTCCCCCCTCCCCCTTCAGCAGTGCTAGAACTAGGTATTTTGGTGCCTAGGGCGTGCCTGGAACAAGCAGCACCTGGAACACGCCCTCAGATTGAGCGGTGAATGAAGCCACTCGATACATACCTGGGGCGCAAAGCCCCAGTCGCCCCACCCTAGTTACGGCCCTGCCCCTCACTCCCACTTAATGGTGTGGTAGGACTGTGACATTTGGTCGAAACTGTTTTTCAATATACATTAAGTACAGGCATGGGCATTCTTTTATTTGGTGACCAAGTAATTACATATTTCAAATCTTCATTTGTTTCTCTAGGGCAGGCAAACATAAATTTTTAAAGAGGAACCTTCTATCAGTAGTGTGAGTTAAACTATTTAGGTTTAAGGGGACTTAATAATTATTTGCTTACTGTTTTGGGTAGTGCCCAGAATAGTGTTTTTTGGAGATTCTCATACCGTTTCACAGGCAGGATTGCCTCCGCTTCTTTCACAATACTGCAGGCAAGTACTTTCCCTCCCTTTCCAGTAGCATGACATCTCTGTATCAAGTATAGAAACTGCTTATACAGAATAGTAATATTAGAAAAGAGTTCAATATATTTTCAGCTGACTTATAATGAAATTTAATAACTGGAAACATGGGAAAGAGCCAACACCATATGATCAGCCAACTCTGTGGACCACTAGAAAGTGCTCTGTGGAGCACAGTTTAAGAAGTGCTGTAGCAGCACTTCTCTGTGCATTACTGGCCTATTAAGAAAGTACACTAAGAGTCAGATGACTTACTTTCTGTTTGTAGCTCTGGCAATGATCTTGTGTGTGACTCTGGGTAAGTTTCACTTCATCCTTCCATGCTTCTGTTTTCCCTCCTACCTGTCGAGCTTTAAAGTGTTTGCCTAAATTCTATGAAGCTCTTTTGGGACCAAAAAATGTTTGACAATGAATGTTAAATTTCTTAAAGAATCAACTTTAATTCTTCAGTCATAAAACAAGTTAGACTTATTTGGAAATTCCCAGAAAATTAATTCTGTAGTTGGAGCAAGAACTGTAATTTTAGGAAGAGGGATGTTGTATAGTTCATCCATAATAAAGTGATTGGATCCATGTTCTAAGCGCAAAACTCAACTCTGCCTTAATTATTTGGCTGCAGCCAACACCTCCATCATACACTGTTTTTTCAGAAACAGAGTATACATATTTACAGTGAAACGTGTGTAATATATAAAAACAACAAGACTCTCCTTGATTGGAGATTTTCTAGCAGACCCCCATAGGCCACATGCACATCCCCAGCAGTGCGTGACTGTTCCGAAGCCTCAGAGGGATGTGCGCGCGGCCCAAACCACTCAGTTGCTTCTCAGCTGCCTCCAGTCCATGACGGAGTCCTCTGTTGTGGTCTCTCTCAAGCTAAGGAGGAAAGGTATAATAGGAGTCCCTAGTTAAGATATTCTCTTCACTGATGCAGTAGTTCATTTATGCCCTACACAGCTTTTGATTTGTTTCTACAATGTTAAGCTATAGGTTTTAAGTTCTCCTGGTCAAGCATCTAATAAAACTTAACTGGGTGTGGAATAAATAGCCAGGTTTAGCTGCACAATGAAGTGTTTTTAGATCTCTCAGCATATGAAAGGCAATAGGTGCATTTAAGAGGGGTGTGTGTGTTCTAAAAGGAAAACAAACTAAATTTTTTGTAAAGGGTAACATTTTTACACTGCCTATGCAGAAGTCTGGTCAGAGACTTTTGTTTTGTAAAACAAAATGATTGAAGTGGGATCTGTCCCACAAAAGCTCATGTGATAAATTCATTTTTTAGTCTTTAAAAGTGCCACAAGGCTCCTTGTTTCTTTTGCTGACTTATACTAACAGGACTTACCCACAGGAACTTGTCAACGTTTTGTCAGGTTTGTTGTCTTTTATTCTGTAGGCCAACATAAGCAACTATCAAGTAAAACTTTGAAAAAAATGTTATTAAATAAGGCTATTCAAATAACTGAATTGACTGTTTATTTCACTTTTGTATTTAAATAGCTCTTTTGTATCAATTTTTTAAAAAAATTCTTTTAACAGCCTGAAGTACTTGAACAACTGAGTGGGTTAAAGGAATTTTGGATGGATGGTAATAGACTAACTCTCATCCCTGGGGTATGTCTACTTGATATTTTAAAAGCATTGTATTTATGTATGATGCAGTACCTGTCTTGTCAATTAACTTCTTAATTTAAGAATACTTAAGAGTACCACAAAGCAAGGAGGTTAAGTGCTTTTGCTTTAACTAACCCTTTTGAAAGTTCCTGCCAATCACTTGAGGGATAGTTATAAACAGTTCCTTTCAGTGAAAGCAATTTTACTGTCGTTTTAGATTCATACCTAAACTTCAGTTCTGTAAAGCCTTAGATCTAAATCCTCGTTTTAATTTAGGGATATTGACATTGTTTTTCCTGGGAAGAAATTTTACTATAGAGAGCAAACTGGAATTCACAAGATATATCTTGGTAAATTCTAATGATTACTGATATGGCCAATTATTAGTCATCACTTTTGAGAATTGTCCTTCTGTGTACTTAAGAATTTCTTTATGGGTCTGACCCAAAGCTGATTGAAGCCAGTGCAAATGCTCCTGTTGATTGTAATAGTTTTAGTCCTCTAATCTGGACCTCAGTTACATAGGGTTCATACTGACATGGGCCTTAAAGTAAATAGTGTATGTAATACAATTAAAGTAAATTTGATTATTTTAGAACTTCAAAATATTGGCAATACTTACTTTTTCTTTCAAACTTGCAAAGCAATAGTGCTCTTCTGGCCTATGGGCTTGTAGTCAATCTCTCTTTGTCCCCAGAGGTCTTTCTAGAAACTTATCATTAGTCATCCTCAGTGTCTTTTCCCATTTCAATGAATTATTGTTAGATACATTTTTTTAAAGACATTCCTCTATATCATACAGTAGAAGATTTTGGTAAAACTGTCCATAGGTAATATATGGTGATGCTGGTTGGCTTATGTACTCATGAACGTTTTTGTGTGTTTGAGCCATGTACAACTCTACAAAAACTGTATGCATCAGGGAGAAATGTGAGGGCTTAAAGAGCAGTAATGCTGCTTTACCTATGTTGAATTATGACACTTCCATGTTACATTAGGTACAGTTCTGCTAGTGCTAAATTAAGAAGTGATTCTGAACCTAAATTGGAAGTGTATTTACTAGTCCAGAGACTGAGCTGTAAAATAAATTCATCTTAAAAAAACAAATTCCAATAACTGAATTGCTTACATTTAGACTTTGCACAAGCATGCATATAATCATATATCACATTCTGATGCATAGAAACTTAAATAAGTTTGGGGACATGATATAGTTTGGCTGTTTAATATCTATAACACTGTGATGCTAACAATGCTTTGTTTTATCTTCTGTCAGCATAATACTTTAGAGCCAGTAGTCTCAGAAATAATGACTTGCTTGATTGATTGAAGTTACAGAAATAACCCATTTTTTCCTCTTATGTTTAGTTTATTGGCAGTTTGAAACAGTTGACCTACTTAGATTTTTCTAAAAACAACATTGAAATGGTTGAAGAAGGTGTTTCAGGCTGTGAAAGCCTACAAGACCTGCTGTTATCCAGTAATTCACTTCAGCAACTTCCAGAGTCCATTGGTTAGTATTATCTAGTTTATGCCTTTTAAAAAAAAAAGTTAAGATATTTATAGGAGAGAACTTTAGGGAGCACAACTTGGAAATGTTGCTTGGGCCTGAAATCAAAACACAATGATCTTAAACTGTTCTGTTCATAAATATGCAAAACATAGTGCGTGACGTAGTAAAATTCTGGGAATGCAGTTTTGTCATGAATTTTGTAAATATTTTTGTAAATAAATGACAAAGTATTAGCTTAAACTAGAGAGTTTAAGTTGTTTGTTCTGTGTGGCTGAGGTATGATGAACTGGAAATAAAACTCTATAAATTAATCTACTTATTTCTTTGAGATGTGTAATATATATGTTTCCCTGGATTTCAGGTAACATGGAAGACAAATGTAGCTTGCCAATAACATTTTATTCTTAACTGCAACTTTCTTTATTTTAAGATATTACACTTTTCTTACTTGAGTACCCTTTATTAAATTTTCATTTTACAACAGGTTCACTGAAGAAAGTAACAACACTTAAAATTGATGAAAACCAGTTAATGTATTTGCCAGACTCCATAGGAGGGTAAGTACATCACCTAAATAAAATTTTACCTTGCAGTTTTGAATGTTCTTAACAATGATTTGCTTTCTGTGGTGTTACACCTACCGTATATAGTCGGGCATAAGCCGATCTGGGCATAAACTGAGCCCCCAAAAAAGAAGCTAAAATCAGTGACCTGTGTATAAGCCGAGGTCTCCTTTTGGCCTTGGCCCCTAACCCCCCACCCACTGCTGCTGGCTTCCTCTGGAGTTTCTGACAGCTTCCCTACCCCCAAAATCTCTACTGCTGCTTCTCCCTTGCCCCCCCGCTGTCCATTTCTCACTCCTGCCCTCCTGCTCTGCCCTTTCCTCACTGCTGTCACCCCTGCTGCCCCCCTGTTCTGCCCTTTCCTCACTGCTACCCCTGCTCACTTCTCAGTTTCCTACTGCCCCCTGCTCCTCCTACTGCCCCCTCCTCACTGCTACCTCCTGCTGCCACCCACTCTGCCTCTTCCCTCACTGCTGCCCCCCTTCTCTGTGCCTTCCCCACTGCCTCCACCCCCGGCTCTTCACTGCTGCCCCACTGGCTCGTCACTGCCACCCCCCTGCTCCCCAACACCCTTTCCACCCCTTTCCCCCTTACCTCCCAACCCCTGCCGCCGCTGTTCCCAGCCTGTCACTGCTTCTCTGGGCTCCGCAAAAACCCTGGGTCCTCCTGCTGCTTTCCCCGACCCCCCCCCCCAAATGTCCAAGCCCTGCTCCTCCTTCCCTGACCCCCCCCCCCAATCCTCCCGGCCATCCCATCACTTTCCCCAACCCCCTCCCCAACCTCCAGTCCCTGCCGCCACTTCCTTGGTCTCCCTGAATCCCCCCCACATCAATGTCCAGGCCGACCCCCTTACTTGGCTGCTCCAGATGCCAGGCTCCCTTCCTTCCTCCAGCCCCAGCCCCGGCCAGCTGCCCAAGATGGCTGCCCGGCAACACCGGGGTTCCGGCCTGCTGCATGGTCAGGGAAACGGCTGGCTGGGGCTGTCTACCATATTCTCCCGAGTATAAGCCGAGAGCCGTTTTTGAAGCCAATTTTCAGGCACAAAATTCTCGGCTTATACACAATGATATATGGTATATCTTTTTGTGTTATGACTGGTTATACTAATCTTTCTTCAACAAGCTATATTATAATGTTGTCTTCACATCCAGCATCTGGTTGGTTATATGTAACATTTTTGGAGAAGGTGGTTTTGTATTTTCAAGGAGCTAAATTCTATGTTCAGAAGTTTAGACATCACTAAAGATGAGACATGAAGAGGGAGTGTGGGAATACAGAACAGTTCAGATATGTTTAGTAAAACAAGTAGTTAGGTTACACTATGTCCCACTACATTTTATGCAGAAGGTTCCAGGTTCATATTTGTGGCTGTGTGTTACATACTGTAAACATTTCATATAGTTTCTTAACATGTAAGTACAGGTTATTTAAGTTCATTTTCTGTTTTAAGAACGAGGTATAAATTTCTTTCCTCATTAAAAAGTATCCACATATAAGATTATTTGGGTCAAACTACAGATCTTTTATTGTCATTAATAAAACACCATTTTTATCAAAAAGTAAGTAAAGGTGTCATATTAAAAATGATTGGCCCAAAATATAAAAAAAAAAAAAGGAGTCGTGTGGCACTTTAAGACTCACAGATTTATTTTTCTCATGAGCTTTCGTGGGAGAAAAATGACTGTAGAGAAAGAAGACCCCTTTTTTAAAATGGGTTGATGTGTTTAAAAACTACAGGCATTCTTTCATTCTGTTGTATTATTTTTGCATAGCTGTGCTGAATTTATTAAATTATGTTTGGCCATCAGAATTCACACTTGGTTATAAATTGCAGAGTTGATTCACTGGGAGACATAAGTGAATCAGTTTGTGTAAAACAATAAATTAAGTTTGCACCTCAGCCTTGTTTCTACCACCTTTTAAAAAGTTTGTTTAAGGAGGTTGTCATCACTTTGACACCAACTGCTTTCTGCCTGCCATATTCCTACTTTCTAGGACTAAAAAGCTATGACTTCACCACCATCACCTCTTCTGATTCTGACATGCCTACTTTGAATGTTTCCATTACCTTGTGTAGTTTAAACAGCACTATATGTGATGCAGTGCATGAAAAATTTAAGTGGAGATGCTTGACACTAGTACAGAGGTAGCTAGACTGTCAGCCATTTAGATTTAGGGACTGTTGGGGTAGGAGAGCTTGAAAAGTGTCCTTACAAGTACTTGAGAAAGTCTACTTTGCCCTGAAGGAAAGGACATCAGTATATTTTAGATTCAAAAAAAATCTGAATGTTTTAATGCTTATTTAAGTCTCTGAAGCATTTGAGTTTCATTCATTAATTAAATTGTAAGTCAGCTTATTATAATTATATTAAAAATAAATCATGATAACAATTACAGTGTTAAAGCAAGTAAGCCTTTATGTATATACTAGGTTGATATTTTGAATTTCTTTAAAATTGTTCAGGCTAATATCAATTGAAGAACTGGATTGTAGTTTCAATGAGATTGAAGCTTTGCCTTCGTCTGTTGGGCAGCTCACTAACATAAGGACCTTTGCTGCAGACCATAATTTTTTAACACAGCTGCCACCAGAGGTATGATTTTACTTAGAGCCAATGTTAAGAGTTTTTGATTTCCTGGATATTAGACTGTATTTTATAGATATTTTAGTTCTGTTTACTTCAAATAAACTCAGTCTGCCACTTTTTTGCATGTTCTGAATATTTATTAAAAAGTCATTTATGTGCACATATAGTGGCCTTTCAAGTAACTGAAATTCAGGTATTGAAATACTCTGAGGCAAACTTGGTTTTGTAAAAATTATCTTTAAATTGTTAGTTCACAAACAAAAGATACAAAATGAAAATAATAATTACTCAATATTTTAATGACATTTAGTTTCATATTTAAGAATAAAGCAAATACAATTGTGTAGACAAAGTAATTTTAATATTAGATAGGCTCATTCTAAGATTGTAGATCATTGTTAAAAAGAATTGTAAACCTCAACCATATTTATTTTTTCAGATTGGAAACTGGAAAAATATAACAGTGCTATTTCTGCATTCCAACAAGCTTGAATTTCTCCCTGAGGAAATGGGCGATATGCAGAAATTGAAGGTCATCAATCTAAGTGACAACAGGTTTGTGAATTCTTTTCATTTAGTTATTGCATAAAATGCAGACGCATTGCACAGATTGGAATCTGAATGTAATATGCCTTTGAATTTAAGTAGTGGGACATTTTGTGCAAAATATAATCCTCTCTCTCTTTCATGCACACTTTTAAAATGTTCTGATTTTTATCTTGGAGGTTTTTCTGGTCTTAAAGATAACACCTTTATTTGGTATTTTATTATCTCTCATAATCATCTTGCTGCGTTTTTTGGATGCATCTACGTTTTGTGAAAGCTTCTATATTCCTTTCCAGTCACTTCAGTGGGAGTGACTCAAGAAGGAAAAGTGCACTATTGTATGTTTTTGTTGCCTTCATGTTCTTCCAGCTGCATGTGAATCCAGCAGATATGGTTAGTCCAGAGTGATTTTTGTGCCTCTCTTTTCCCTTTTGTGGCACAGCTTCATCTCATGCATAATCATTAGCCTTGATTGATTGATTGAATTAAAACATGTCTATATCCATATGTCAGGTAAGACTTGAATGTCATATCTATATACAGTACAAGGCAGGACACGGAATACTATCTCAGTTCAGTATAAAATACTTGAATGCATCTATGTGTTTACTAGACCCGGTAAGCAAAATTGTGGCTTGATTTTGGTGGTAACACTGGAAATGAGGCAGGGTTCCAAATGAACATAGCCTAGTTTCCTGCCAGCTTGCCAACCTGGTTCCTCAGCAGTTTACCAGGTGGACTGTCTCAGAGTTGTACACTTCAGAGGGTTTAGGGGCTCCGGCTCTGGAAGAGCCCATCATATAGATTGCTGTATTTACTTTACTTCTGAAACTTTTTCACAAAGATTTGAAAATTTTCAAAAACCTTTGCCGTTCTGAAATTTTGGGAGGTTTGTAGGTAATCAAACAATACCAAAATTCAGAACATTGAAGTCCTTTACAAAATGGAATTGTCTTTCTCCATACAGCTCTACCACATAGTCAAAATTTAACAGTGTTTGCTCCTCAAGTTATTACCCTTCTGTTTATCAAACAATATCTTTAAATGTTTTGCAATCTTTTTAGAGGCACCAAAGATAGCTTTGTTTCTGTATAGGCCATTAGTCTTGACACCCATGCTTAGAATAAATTTTTGTCTTGCAAATTTTGATTTGTTTCTTTCACAGGCTGAAGAATTTGCCATTTAGCTTTACAAAGCTTCAACAGCTGACTGCGATGTGGCTATCGGACAATCAGGTGAACAGTGGTTTTTGTATAAGTGATATCTGTTCAGGCTTTTCTTAGTAGAAATAGTTAATTTTATGGAGTAAAAAGTGATTATCCACAGATATAACTCTAGGCTGTCTTGATGTAACTTTCTTGGTGCTTATAAACTAGACAGCAGTGAGTCTGGTACATGACTGGGTGACATTCATAAACCTGGCAAACCAATGGTGTTGCTAGTGCAGGTAATTTAGTAGATAATGCTCTTTTGATTCAGTACTGAACTAGTGCCTAGAATTAGTATCAGGGGTACTTTGGTTCTAGTGATATTTCAGATGCATTATAAAACAGAGGTATCAAACCACACATATTTTCAAGGTCATTTACATTTTTTTGTAAGGCAGGGCACTGAACCTACCGTCTTGATCTGTGTTCTGTTCTATTCACTTCCCTGCAGTTTCAAATGGATAATGTACACTCCAAATGTAGAATATTTTAGGACCATGAAATATCCTAGGACCCAGAATGAAACTCAACACTTAGTTATATATAGATATACATTGTTTTATTCATCTCTAATGTATTTCTTGGATGTCATTTTGTTTTGTATAACTTGTAAAAATCCTTCTGAGAAGAATATGTGGTAATTGTCAGGCAGATCAGTCTTCAAAATGTAATCAGCATTGTGTGAATAAGCAACAAAGATTTAAATGTTTATTTCCTACTTGCATGTTAACCGTGCGTAATCTCATAGTGTTTTTTTCTTTCTCAGTCTAAACCGCTCATCCCCCTTCAAAAAGAAGTCAACCCAGAAACACAGAAAACCGTGCTGACTAATTACATGTTCCCCCAGCAACCAAGGAGTGAGGATGGTAGGAATTTTTGAATGGTTCTTTTATCAAAAACACGGACCAGTGAAATTAAAAATGGAAAGAGTTTATAGAACATGAGTTTCAATATATAAAATCTAAAAAATGTAGAGTGATTTTGATGAAAATTTGGATTCCATGAAAAAATTGTCTGAAAAAATGTGATCAATATCATCTGAGGTAGAACTGAGTGAGACCAGGGGTTATTTAATTTGAGCAGGGAGAGATAATGAGAGGGAATGTGTGCAACAGAGAGGGAGTCAGGGCTTGCAGCACCTTCTACTATTAAGTTTGAGCAACAATATCCCATTAGAAGAGATCCTGTTTTCAGTTGCTTATAATTGTGCCGAAGATTAACCTTTTCGCTGAAAATTGCTATGCCTAGTGTCTAACTCAGACTTAATTTTTTTGGAAAATTTGATCTAAAATGGTTTAGCCATTTCCACGAACAAATTTGATGGAAAATATATTGTTTTGCCATACAAAAAATTTCTTAAAGCCATTTCATTGAGAAGGTCTAGAAAGTTTGTGCTTTGACACAAGAACACTGCAGATTGGCAGCGGGAATGATTTTTATTTCGAGGATGCACCTTTTGCTATCCTCAGTGAAAAAATACTCAGATTTAGCCATGTGCTAAGCCTTTGAAAATATCTAAGTTGAACATGCCAGGTAAACATTTTAGATTTAGGCAGGTAAAATCTCCAAAGATTCTATCCACACTGAATATGCACCAACCCCTCACGGCTTCTATATGTGACTAAACTCTGCATGTGCCATTGCACAGAATTACTAACTGAGCATGCATCAGCTCAGAGACATAGAAACTTAGCAGGAGTTCCTTTGCAGTTGCTGCTCTGGTACAGGATGGTCACCAGATCTGAGGGCAGAGAGACTTTCATCTTTTTGTGGCCAGGCAATTTGAAGAAGGAAGTTTTCTGACTCTGATGCAAATCAGTGTAATGGATTCGGGATGAGGATAGGAGAAGTAGTAGGATGGGACAAGGAGCTTAGGGAGAGAAAGAGAAGATTGGGGTGGGATGGGGGAGGACTGAATAGGGTAGGGTGTCTGGGACAGAGCTAGTGAAGGAAACTGGTCCTTAGTCTACAGTTGATGCACTTTTTGGCAGCAGTTGGAGAGATATATAAGGTTCATAAAATACCTTGTGTGTCTTGCTTCATGTTAGTAACTCTACTTTCCTCCCTGTACACACTGCAGTAAGTCAAAAGGAAATGCTGTCCAGATGACATAGTGCTACTCTGCTTATGGAGCTTGAGTTACAGTGTCGAGCTCAAGGTTTACTGAGTGCGTCTTGACTGACCACTCACTAGAACCTGGAAAAGCGAACTGACAGTGGCAAGTTTGCCACCATCAGTGTAGACATGCCGTGGGAGTGGAAGAGTACTGATGAGAAGCTGGGAGTGGCAGGACGAGGACATTGTGACTGAGAATCAGTAGGAATGGAGAGTGGGGAAGATGGACAGATCTGGTGAGGTCCTGGGCTGTGAAGTGGGAACTAGGAATGACTGGGCAAAAAGGTTGGGAAAGGGAGCTGGGGAAGCTGAAGACTGAGACTGCAATAAAATCTCTGGTAGGATTATGAGCTGAGAGTGATGGGCAAGACAAAGAGTAAGAAGAGGTGAGCTAGAGCTGGCTGGACAAAGAGACTAGGAGCTGATAGAATAGGAGTTGGGGAAGAGATTTGAATTCAAGAGTGGAAAATAGGGCTTGTTGGGAAAGGAGACTGTAACTGGGAGGATAAGCTTGAAGAATGGAGATAAGGATTGGCTAGGTGAAAAGAATGGATCTGGGATGAGCAGCCACATGTGGGGAAGAAATGGCACTGGTTCAGGGAATTAGGTGGGTCAGTGCAGAAAGCAGTAGGCTTGTGGGAGATCAAGCGAAGAATATCTATCACTCAGAGCCTAGAGCAGTGGTTTCAAACTATGGGTCAGGACCCAGTACTGGGTCACAGAACTTCAGGTGCTGGGTCACGGCACCCTCTGCTGCTGCCTCCAAAAAACCAGAGTGCGTTGCTAAAAGGTGTAATTGTTGGGTCTCGGGCATAAATCTTTTTTTTTTTTTTTTTTCAACTGGGCCCTGACGGGGGAAAAGTTTGAAAACCACTGGCCTAGAGTCCATTCATTTCACATAAGCTGCTGCTGCTGTAGGTGTAGCTCAGGTGGCAAAGTTCTGTGCCATTAATGTAAAGTTACAGCTCTGCTGGTGACCCATGCAATTACCAATATAATGCTGCTGTATGGAATTTCTGGGATTTTTTACGTTGCTTTTTTCAAGAACCTAGGAAATTACTCGCACACAAAAAGTTAAAAGAATATTAAGGTTGCAAGTCAAGCACTCAGAAGTTAGGAAGTTGTAGCCCAAAGGGGGATCTGGATTGAGCAGTGACAGTATGATCACAAGTGATAGAATAAAAGATGATTTGATTAAAAGAGGTAGAATGCTTACATCCCTTTCAGCTACCAGAGACCCCTAGAAACGGTAGCGGGCGGGCTCCTGGGCTTTATCTCCAAGGCACCTGCTGCAGCTTCCAGGTCCGTCGGTGAAGTCCAACATACATTAGAATTTCCTACTGTTATATAGCATAACAGGGAAAAACTACTAACTATAAAATATTCACGTCAGCATACAGGCTCTGCTAACAGGCATGCCTTGTAAGGATTACAGGATGGTCACTCAGATAAACAAGTAGATATATGTATGTCTTCTGGTCATCAATACCGTAGATATATGTATGTCTTCTGGTCATCAATACCTACATAAACAGCAGTGAATTGTGCTGCTGCCTGGTTCAGGGAAAGGTCACTCCCTGGCCTGAGTGAGGCCATTAGCAAAGCAGTAAATTGCACATGTTTACAGATACCTGACACCTTGGTCTAAGTGGAACCACAGGCAAGGCAGGGTAATAAATTGTTCATATTCTGGGCCCATGATTTGGTCTGAGTAGGGGTGCCACTACCTTTCGTGTACAATTTTCTTCTGCTTATTTTTCCCCTACAGAAGTGTCCAAATTGAGTAACCTTGTGACTTTGCAGTGTTAATAATGTATTTTCTTACCCCGAATTATGAGACTGTTACCACAAAAAAGAAGAGAGAGGAGTAATTTTGACCCCCCTATAATGAAGCAGAGAAGGGGAGTAAATGCTCTTTCTTGACCGCAAAGCAGTCATTGAGAGGAAGGTGGTGCCTCTCCCAAAATCCATGAAAAATTTCATTTTTGATGGCATGAAGTCTACTAATACAAATTCTGTGCCTATGCACATAGTGGTTCCAGTATTCCCGTGGTGAATAAGGCATTAAAAGAGCATGATATTGGCTTAAAAATCGTAAGATTTTAGAAGGGAGTGTGTGCCTTTATTCATCTTCCAGTGTGTAAGTGCCTTTAGTTTATGTGTGGGTCATGTTTTCAGCCTTTTTTCCACTATAACCATGAGGGCTAGAAACTTGCTTTTCTTTCTGTTTTTAAATAAATCAGATTGCCAATCACTGCTCATTTCAGTAGATTGAATTGTGGAATGTTTTTATTAAATAGCAAGACTAGTAATAAAATTGTAAGAGCAACACAGAAGTTTGAATATTAAAATAAAGGAGAGAACACTGGTGGCAGTCAGGATATTGTTGGGAACATTCCCTGAAGTGTGACTTTAAAAATGGCAGTTTTGTGCTCAACAGATTTGTTTCCTGAATTCCTGTTTGTATTCATGGTCATATTTAGGGGTCTTCAAAGTCACTGTCACGTGCTGTAACTCTTAATTTATCACTACTATGAATTTTAGTAGTTGTCATATTATTGATAATACCTGGATTCGGGTATTAATTTTAAACTGTTGTATGTTCCCCATGCCAGTGAAGATGGCAAGTATGGGTGAAAATCCGTGTGTTTACCTTATTTAATAGATATAATTTTATTTCTTGACTATTGGGGGCTCTATTTCCAGTCCTTATAATCTAAATATTATATTTCTATCGCAAATGCAGGAATATTGAGAAGTAGCTGTTTATGTGTGCAATCTCTTCATTGCTAATATGATATATAGGAATGAAGGACATTTTTCTAGTAAAGTTTGGCAGATTAACGCAGAATTAGTTTATTTAGTATCTGTTGTGAACACGCATACTTCAGTAAGTGGTGATAAGATCATCTAGAATTTTTCTTTTTGCTAAAAATAAATAGTTCATAAAGCAGTCTGTAATTATTGCAATTTCTGTTCAGCCATGTTTTTATCTTATTTAGGGTAGGTATTTTGTTATTTTTAAGGGTCAGGATTAGTAGTATAGGGTTAGGCAAACCCGGGCCTGTTGGTCAAAAGTGGCATGCAAGCCCATGTGGAATGGCACATGGCACCCTCTGTGGCACCACAGAAATTGCCACTGAAAGCCATTCCAGGTGGCTTCTTTCAGGAGCTTGTGGGGTGCCAGGGAGTCCTTGCTATGCCCATACCTCAGGCATGCCATGGAAAGGAGTTGCCTGGAGCAGCTCCTCTCCATGTTATACTGCTGCCAAAAAGAGCCCCTGTGCCCAGGCACACAGCTAAGAGGAGCTGCTCTGGGTGGCTTCTTTCTGCAAACAGCTCCTTTCAGTGCCATGCCTGGGAAGCACCCCCCAGTCCAAACATGACTGCCACTGAATTTTCAGGTGGCTGCCATGTTTTTTGGTGGTTTGTACAACCGGCACTGGCTGAGGATGAGGGAGGAGGGGCCACCATGGGAGTCAGCAAAGTTTGCTGACACTGGTGGTAGTGGATGGATATTTGGAAGTCTGGCATATTTGTACATAGGTCTTTCATTCCTGGAAATATTGTGTTGCCATATGAGTAGGCTGACCTGATGTCCCCTGTTTTCAGGGACAGTCCTTGATTTAGGTTATTACTGGGGAGTGAGTAACTATCTCTACAAATGTCCGGAATTGGCTTTGTCACCAAACAGTGATTTAATAATGAGGCAAAATAGTGTTAAAAAAAAAAAAAAGTGACCCAAATAATAATATGTAACCACTGCACTACTTTTCAAATTTTACTCATACCCTGGCTGAGCAGAATATGGAAGGCTGCCACCAAGCTTCCAAAAACTTAATTGGCTTTTGGCAGGGACTGGAAAATCAGACGTCCCCAGAAATTGTTTCAAAAATCTGGTCAACCTACATATGAACCTTTACTAGACTATGTCAGAAAAGCAGGCTGCATAATTTGTTACAGTTGGGAGGCTCAGATCAGGAGGGTGCCTTTGATGAGACTACTTGAAAACAGAAGTACAGCTTTTAGGGAGGATTTTGTCTGTATATTGCAGTGAATTTTACTGTTAAGAGAATACAGGCAAGTTCTCAATGCAGTGAGGTTACAGCAGTTGGTCTGGGGATAACAGATCTTTAGTTTCTGGTTCTGCCAGCCCTTTACCTTCTGAAGCATGGGCATAGGTACAAACCTAACGGAATAAAAAGAATGAATAAGAAATGTGTTTTCATGTCATTTTGTGTGTCTTATATTTACTGGAATTGTGTTTTTTGGTTTTTTTGTAGTTCTGTTCATATCTGATAATGAAAGTTTCAATCCCTCTTTGTGGGAGGAACAGAGAAAACAGCGTGCTCAGGTGGCATTTGAATGTGATGAAGACAAAGATGAAAGGGAAGCACCACCCAGGGTCAGTATTGCCATCTCCATTTTGAATTCCTGATTATTCACTTTTGCTCTTGTTAATTGCTATCAACTTCTAGCTGCACAGATAAATGTCTAGCAGTTGAGCAAGAAGTGTCAGACTTGTTTTCTTTTTATTCTGCACTTTGTTATTGAAGGAAGAAGCCTTTTTGATCAGTGGAGTTCTTCTTTGCCTGGCCCACTAGGTTATGTTCTTAAAATGGTATCATGTTAAACTACAAGCTGGTTTAAGGCAATACAGTGCATTACTGGAATACTATAGCAGTATGATGCTTTGAAGAAAATTCAGGACAATTATTGGAAAGAATCACTGGGATCTCAAAGCTGTTAAGGACTGTATTTTGAGTTTTCTGTAAATATATGACAACGAGAAACTTCATCCATTTTTAATGAAATAGGATTGGACAGACTTTCTGTGCATTAGACAACATAATAGAACTTTTTTCTGGCATTAGCTAATTTAGCCTCGGAAATCCTGGGTTTATCCAGATGTAATTCAAGTAGCAAAACAGATGTGCAGGTTTGTTCTGTTTATTTTGTTTAAGTGGTTTTGTTGCTCTTATTTTCTTTGTTACACAGGAGGGTAATCTAAAGAGATATCCAACTCCATATCCTGATGAACTAAAGAATATGGTCAAAACGGTTCAAACAATAGTACACAGACTAAAAGATGAAGAAACCACTGACGATACTGGCAAAGAGTCAAAGAAAGAAGGCCAGCAAGTTTCAGTAAAAGATGTGGGCATAAAGGTTAGAATCAATGTCCTCTTTCAGTTCTGACAGCTGTTCTAAAGATCTGGAGTATTATATTGAGTGACAATGACTGATTCCTTCTATTTCAATTCTTTTTGTGAAATATTTCAGCAAGAAATCATTGAATTAAAGAGCATAACCTATCTATTCAGTATTTTAAAAGATCCACTGCTAAATGGTTGCTTTGTCTTAGTCATAGTTACTGCCCTCTGAAAGACACTGTTTAGGAAGCAACTACAGTGACTCACTCCTGAAGCCAGTATAAATTAGGCATATCACAAAAGTAGCTTATTTAATCTTCTGAAAGATGGCATCTCCATCGCTTTTAAGTGTTCCTTACTTACTGATTTACAAGCTGGAAAACAGAATGATCACAGAGGGCTCTGTCTTTCCCCTGCCTGACCAGAGGATTTATAGGAAAAGCTGGAAAAGGCAACAGTGGTGAAGTATCTAGGACAGGGATTGGCTGCCTGAAAGATAGGAGGAACCATTTTAAAATAATTCCTTCAATAATCAAGTGTTTTGAGAACTGCAGTGGGTATACTTCCTTGTGTGGGGTGGGGGAAGTTGGGCCAGGGCACCTACTGCAGAGTCCCGTGGCGGGGTGGGAGGGGAGAGAGCCTGGAATCAAGAGTGAGATGTCCCAGAGCCAGGAGCAAGCTGCCTGCAGGGTTCCCTGGTGGTCTTAGGCAGGAGGGTGGACCCTGGAGCCACAAAGGGCAACGAAAGAGCCACGTGTGGCTCTGGAGTCACAGGTTGCAGACCCCTGCTTTCGGAGATGGCTGAAACTCGTAGATTCTCTTGATGATAATGTGGGAGAACAATGCTGACAGCTGCTGACTTCTGTCATTGTCAGTACACCTGTATGTTTTTGTTGGGGGGTTTTTTGTTTGTTTTATATGTATACTTATGTGCCATTCTCATTTGCCACTGAGTCAGAAAGGAAGGGAATAACACAGGTCTGTAGAAAAAAAAGTTTATAATCCAAAAGGCTTTTCTTCTCTCATTTGCTTTGAAGTTGAAATTATTTTTGAACTTGTCTGTTTTATATCATTCCGTAGTTCCCCAAAATATAAAATATTAGCTATAATTATAAAATGATAATTGTAAACCTTTCCAGGGCAGTTCTCCTCTAATTTTTTTTGATTACTCTAGACTTCAGAAATTGCTTCAGTGAAGTGTAATGCAGAAGACAGAGAGATATATATGATGGAAAACTGTGTGCAGAAGCCCGTTGAACCAGAAGCTGAGCACAGCACTGAAAATTTGCAGATGACTGCACATGTTAAAACATTAGAGAACATGAAAATAGTTCTCAACCATGAAGATATGCTTGAGGTATAGCATTATGATGAGCTCCATGACAGTAAAAGAAATGTATTTGTGTTGGATTGAATCTGCTATTCTGAAAGTTCACAATGAAAAATTATGTTGACAATAGTAGAAAAGGCTCATTCCTTAATGCACTCTGAGTATGTGAGAGGTAGTTATGGTTATTAACAAAACAATGTTTTTTCTCACTACAAACTTTTGAAATAAGTTTTGTCTGCATTTTACTGCATATACAAACTGAAATTTATGTAAATTTTAAAAATTCCACCAAAAAACCCTGATTTAAAATGTGTGATCAAAACCCAGTCAGAAGACGCACATGGTAGTACTTATTTTCTGCTTTGTTTGAACTGTCTGTCCTTTTTTGTTGCATAGATAGTTGTAGGTGCAGCTGTCAGTTAGACATACAAGTATCTGATTTGTGGGAGCAGTTGGAAACTTTGATATTAAGGTGACATAAATTGTGTCCACACATTATAAATGTGAAAAGGAGCTGTGTTTTCAAAAGTCTGTCCCACTGTTTAATAGAGACACCTGCAGTAAAGAAGGTTTGAATTGAATTTAGCTATTTGGTTTATAATCCTGCAGGCTTTTGATTAAGATTCAGGCAGAGATTTTAAATTCCTGTAATTTCTGTATAGGTGTGTGAAGGATGTACACCAAGTAGTACTTCATCTTTTTCTATTTGTGACCAACTAGAGAGACATGGCATAAACCAGGGGAACTCACCACTGAACAAACTTACCACAAATCACAGTTTTTAAACTTTATTTTTCATACCTTATGTGAAGCTATGTGTGTGTTTTTAAATAATGAACAATATAGATTGCACATTCTGAGAAACCACCCTTTGGAATGATAGCTGCATGTCTTTTCCCAGTAGCACATTTTTAGTTCTAACAAGCTGCTGCCAGCATTTCTGAGGAATTGATGACATGGGAGTGAGGGGATGAGGATGGAGGAAGGTATCGGAGAAAGAGGTTGACTGGTCAACATTTGGAATAGCAACTTTCCAAGCCAGCAGTATACCAATAAGTAAACGTGGCAGGATCCAGCTGATCAGACATTGGACAGAATTCCTTGCTTTCAATTGGTAACCAGGATGAAAGTGGCATTATTTTAGTTCTAGCTGGATGCAGGAGCATAAATTCTGTGTCCAAATAAGTTCTCCATTTCAATTCTGTGAAAAAACTGTTAATGGGGAATATTCTGCTTAGATGATGAGTGCATGCCCAGTGAATCAATGCCTGAAAACTTAGCTTAGCAGTACCTGTAGGGGCAGTACTCATGCCCTGTCACCCTTATCTTCCTCACTGGCAATTTAAGGGCAGTGCCACCCCAAATCCTATCTACTGCTTCTCACCGCCTGCAGTTCTCCTCTAATCAGTTAGAACATTCTGTGCAGTATTTACCTCACACTTTTCCTATTTCAATTTTCTGGAATTTTGTCATACATAATTAATAGTTAATTTAATAGTACCTGAGTTTGAGTTTATAGTCATTAGGGATAGTTATCTTCATGGGATGTCCTTACCAATGTTTAAACATTGTCTTTCATTTGGGAGACTATTTGCAGTAGTCATGCCCAGAAAAAGTGTTTGTTGTGTGTTGGGGAAGGGCACATTAAAGAAAATTCACAGACTCATTGCCCCCCTCTTCCAGGCAGGAATTTGAGGCCATCTTAAAAGAGGGAAGATTGGTGGCCAAGGCATCCCTGCAAGCAGCCTCCAGTGCAGCAGACTCGGTGGCCAGGACTATGATTTCAGCTAATATCAATGAGGGAGCATCATGGCTCCAGTCTTTTAAGTTCTCTCTTCCAGAGGTCCAGCAGTCTATCCAGGATCTTCTTACCAAACACACAGCCCTTTTTGCCAAGCAAATGGACTCCAAGCTGTATGGCTTGAAGGACTCAAGGATTGATGTGCTTTAGCCTTCTTACGTTTTTTTTTCTTTCAGGAGGCACTTCAAGCCCCAACAGGACCAGCAATCTAGGGGTCACCCATACAGAGACTCCTGTAAAAAGAAAAACAAAGCTTAAAAGAGTCACAAGGGTTGTTAATCATCTGTTGGCTCTTGCTTGGGCTCTTAGCTGCCATGAGCAGGGCAGGAAGCAGACCCTTTGAAGGTGCTCACATGGATGATCTCCCAATTCTGTGCTTGGATCCAGGCCCCCTTCTGTTTTCCTCTTGGTTGGGCCATTTCCTCTGGCCCTGGACTGCCATGATGTTGAAAAAATGACTGCTCAACACAGTGACTGCTGTTTATACCCTCCAAATTTGTTTCATTTCTGCTTTCCCATCCACTCTCTCCATCCTTTTTCATGGACCCCCTGTCATGAGCAACTCCTCAAGGAGGTACTAGCTCTTCTGCAGGTGGGTGCAGTAGAAGAGGTTCCACAAAAAGGTTGAGGTTTTGCTCCTGTTTCTTCTTAATTTTGAAGACAAAGATGTAAGGCCTACCTTGGAATTAAGGTTCTTCAACAAGTACCTCAGAAGGCTAAAGTTTTGTGTGGTTTCCCTAGCCACCATCATTCCCTCTCTGGATCCAGGCAATTGCTATGTCACTCTAGATTTAAAGGACACTTAGTTTCATGTGGCAGTCTTCTCTGGGCACAGGATATTAAGATTTAGGGTAGGAGACCACCATTACCAGTTTGTGATGCTTTCTTTTGCCCTTTCATCTACGCCGAGGATCTTCACCAAGTGCATATTAATGAAGGCAGCATACCTCCAAAAAAGAAAAGGGTTCATGTATTCCCTTTGGGACAAAGGGATTCCCAAAGGATGAAAACACAATCACAAATGTTGATCTGTATAAGTATGTGCGGCTATATGACCACGTTATTTCAGGCACACACAAATCAGAGTGGAAGGGTGAGTTTGTGCAACTGGTATTGCCTCTTGAAAGTTTACAGGAATCAATCAGGCTGTTCAGTGAGAGACTAGAGAAGACTATAGCCAAACAATACAGAAGGAGAAACATATATATATCAAGAGTGGCCAAACTTACGGAGCTTCAAGAGCCACACAATTGGATTATTAATCCTTTGAGAGCCGCACTGAAGCATATAGTATAGTATCTCTTTTCTTCTTCATATTTTCATTTGTTATTCACTGTCATATTTAGAAGGAGTTGTAAAACATGATTTAACAAGTAAACTGCATTAGGACCTACAAGAAAATCTAAGCATGCCACCACTTCTCCCCACGGGCCCTCTTACCTGGCTGCTTCGGCAGCTAGGTATAGGCTGAGGCTCGCCACTGAGCATGCTCTGAACATGCTCAAAGCATGCTCAGGGTGGGAGATTTAAAACTCCTAGACTGGGGCTGCTTTCCTAAATTGATTTGCTGATGTTGTTCTGCAAGCCGCATTTTTTCATTCAAGAGCCACATGTGGCTCCTGAGCTGCAGTTTGGCCCAGCCTGATATATATCCTTCTGCTCATCTCACCCTGCTCTCTTTCTGTTCCATCTCTTCACCTGAGAAAGAGGAGGAGTTTTCAGTGTCTTAGATTGAAGCCTGGTGAAAAGAGGCAGAAAACATTTTTCCCCTCATGTATTCAGCCTTAAAAACTAGATTCAGACTTCTAGCAAATATCCTACCCTGAAGTAGAAATCTGACTTTTTTTTTTATTACTTCTCCACATGTTATTCAAAGACATTACTAGATCATAATAGAAGTACTCAGAAGAAGGGAAGAGTTAAGTTGTCAGACTCTGAAATTCTACAAAATATCCAAAGATTTAGCTACTTTCTTTTCCTGAAAGTGATGCCAAAGTAGCATTACTAACAGTCAACATTGTTACCCTGCTTTGCCTCAGGACTAATAGGCTTTCCTTGCTACACATTGTTCTGTTCCAGTTGCTGGCTTAGCTTTTCAAAAGTCACTTAAGACTCTGGATACCTGTGTTTTTTGGGTACCCAACCTGAGAAGTCTCAAATGGTCTGATTTTTAGGAAGTGCTGTGTCTGCACTGGTGTCACAGGTTCAGCAAATAAAGGTGGGGGCATCCATATCAGTATAGTAACTTCTGGAAACTTTACTGTGTGAGATAAGCGTTTATTAGTATTATTTGTAATATCTGGGCTTTCTATACTTTTTATAGCATTCACTTAACTTTTTAAAGCAATCCTCTACAGTTTTACAGCATAAAAGCTGTTTATTTTTCCTTTGGCAGGAGTCAGAAGAACTCTCTTCTGATGAAGAGATGAAAATGGCAGAAATGCGCCCACCGCTGATAGAAACTTCTATCAACCAACCAAAAGTAGTAGCCCTCAGCAATAACAAAAAAGGTTAGATGATGAACAACAATAAAAAAAACTGTCATGTGGTTCTGAATATTGTTCATTGATTTATTATTGAGTGAATATCTGGGTGTGGCAGAAATTGATTTTTTTTTTTTTTTTTTGTAAATTTGGTAATTTATTTTTTTTCACCTTTTTTTAATAGGGTTTTAATACATTTCAGTTTTAAATCAGGGGTGCCCTGTTTTGCCATAGGGCTACAGAGTGCTCTTGACCTGACTTGGATTTTGGGACCCTAAATGCAAAAAAGTGCAGGGAGGTTGCACTCACTTGTGACTATCAATGGATGGGTGTGGGTTTGGGGATTTTTTTGGTTTTGGTTTGGTTTGGTTGCGTTTTCCCCCATCAGTGTCAGTGTGTCCGGTCAAATGGAGGTTTACTGATGATTGCTAATTTAAATTGAATCTTGTCAAGCTTATTAATATCCATTTTTGTGGTAAAAATGGAAGTCTAAAATGCAGAAAAATGGAATTCGTTAAGTGTACACTGGTGTTTGTAAGTCCAAAGCCACTTTTTCTTTGAAGAGGAAACTTCTGTTTGTTTATTTATTTATTTTTAACTTGTTAGAAGAACTAGAATTGGTTCTTTGGAAGATAAAATGGTTGCCCCAACTAGAACAATTGTCAGAAGAGTAAGGGCAGGTCCAGATATTTAGGGCAGTTGTACTACCAAGTTCAGTTTCTTTCAGAATAAGAAGCACTTTGAACATACTTTATTAAGGGGTGAGGGCCAGTGAAGACGTTAGGGATCTATCTATAGGGGGACTTCATTCTGCTGTGGATCCACATAAAAGTCATTCACACATGTGTGAAAGAAGCGTGAGAAAGGGAGATGAGTCTGAAGTTAGCAAAGTCTTCTCTGGGACTTGATTTCTGATTAATCAAATGTGCAAAAAAACTTCCTCTTTTTCCCAGGAGCTAGACACCAGTCTTGCAGATAGGTTTCTGTTGGTGCCTGAGTTAGTCTTTTGGAACCAGATTTTCAAAGTTAAGCAAGGTGAATTTGCCTGTGTCTTATTTTTATATACAAAACCTCATTTTCTGATGCAGATGGCTAGTTTGATGCCTGGTAGACTATGCACATAGATGACTTGTACTTCATCATCAGGTATTTGCATGCATAAGTTAATCAAGATAAGAACATGTGCACATATTAGTTCAGAAAATCTGGCCTTGAGCTTTCTTGAAAGCACCAAATTCTGTTTCTGGATTATAGTTAGGCATAAAAACATTGATGCTATTTTCTTGCTATATTTATAACACTTTTTCTGCAGAGCAAGACAGTATTTTAGAGCACATCCAATGGTTTTTCAGATTCATTTTCTTCTAGTATATTTCGGTAACACAACTGTGTTATAACTATATACAGAACATACCTGCTTATACAGGTGATCTGTGTGACATGGAAAAATGATGGATAATCTGTTGTTTGTATAAACTGAAATGCTATTTTTAGCTTTAGTTTCACTGATACAGAAAGATGGGAAACGAACAGAATGATGATCTTTGTGTAATAATACTTTGTGCTTTATTAAAGAGTTAATAAAAACCCACTTGATTGTGTTAAAACCATTGTGGATGTAAATTAAATTAAATTAAAATAATACCCTGACTAATCACGTTCAGTGATGAAGGCTATTGAGATGTTATTAGCGGTTGATTAACATAGGGCTACATGAGAGATTCGGATAACTAGAATTTTACAGTAATGTTAAAAAGCAGTAACTTTGTATACTGCTATATTACCATTTCACTCTCATACAAATCTGAATCCTGTAGCTGGAATAAAGCTAACACTTGTGCAATACAAGAATTTAAATGGGTCTAAAAGCAGAAACATATGAAACATTATTTGATTGATGGCGTTTGGAAAAGATTGTATAATGTAGTGTTGGTACCTGGCCAATAAACATCACAGAGTAACAAGCTGAATTTCAATAGTAGGCAAGAACTAGCTGCACTTAGCCAATAATTCCTTAAAAAATGGAAACCATTTGCTGACAAAAACAAATTGACAGATTATAGAAGCAAACCTGAATTTTGCAAAAACAGTTTATTAACATATCTATAATTATTATTAAGGCTAGGGTATAGTAATTTTAGAATGTAGAAGAAATCATACTTTTTGAAGTAATAATCATTACACAGAGTTTATCGAAATTCAATATGTGCATGATTAAACTGAGTTTTTTTTGTTTCAGATAATAAAGATGCTGATTCCTTATCAGATGAAGCCACCCATAACAGCAATCAGAATAATAGCAATTGTTCCTCTCCTTCTCGAATGTCAGATTCAGTCTCTCTAAATACAGAAAGTAGCAATGAAACTTCACTGTGCTCTCCAGACAAAGAAACACATAACTCTGCTATTTCTAAAATCAGGTTTGTGAAACCGTTTATAACAAGGCTGGTAGGGTTCCTGAGCAACTACAGTAGAGAAGCTTGTTGCTTATCTTTCAATAAAAAAATTATTATTATAGTCCAATCTGACACCTTTATTACTGTTTATTAAAATATATTCCTATTTTAGAATAATTTTAAATAACAGAAGGGGACCTTTATCTTGAAGTATAACTCAAAAGAACTTTTTTTTTTAAGAAAAACTCACACCAAATTTTAATGTGCAAGAAAGAACTCTTATCTTCTTAAGGTTCAATAATTGGATCCCTTTGAACTTTTATCTTTGTATTGTCTCTAAAGAATACTTCCATCGCATCATTTAAGATTATTCAGAGCAATTTTTTAATAAGACTAATTGTAAGAAGTGGTTTGCTTTCCTTTAAATATTGAGCATATACGTTCAGTCTGTCTGTAATTTAGTCAGCAAAACATGGTATAGCAAACCAAAATCAAGGGATTTTTCTCATGTTGCTTTTGTATTTGGAAGTATCCAACCAAAAATATAGTTGTAGTTGTTTATTCAAATAAAAACAAGAAGTAAAGCAGTGAAACATCAACACTGAAGTTTTCAGTGGAATTCTGAAATTAGGGCCCGATTTTTACAATCTCTTGCTGATTCAAGAGTTTTTACTAAGTAAATAGTCCATTAATTTCAGTGCAATGTATCATGCTAATAAGACTTGCAGGATTGGGTCTTTAGTACAGTACATTTTTATAATGACCATATAGCAAATTATAAGTTGTGGTCAGCCCTTGGTCTTTTGCCTCACAATGCACCCACGGATGGTACATCTTCAAGATAAGTTATATATTATTTGAACCAATATTTAAAAATAGATGAATGTCTTTTGACTGCCTGTTTGCTTTTCTCAGTGAACTATCACCTTTTTTCAGGAAAGAAGATGAAAATTTCAATAGCCTTTTGCAAAATGGAGGTGAATTAAACATCATACAAGAAGAAAATATCAATGCACAACAGAAAGTTACAAATTTGCCTGAATATGAATTAAGCATTGAAGAGAGATTAGCTCTGATAGAAAAAGATGTTGATCTAAACACAGCCACTGATGAGTCTCACAAATTAGACCAAATTAACATGAACATCAACAAACTCACTGTTGAAGATAAAGAGCAGTCCAATTCTTTGGAAAGATTAAGGACACAGGAAATAGTGTCAGTAAAGAGTTGTTTAAACAATAACAACAAGAAAGAAACTGAGCACTTGGAAAACAGAAATCAGTATCCTACCCTCTGTTCTATAAATAAAGTGAATGGACATTCTGAGGAAGAACCACCATCTCCAAGGAAGGTTGAATTAAAAAGAAGCATTACAGTTGATACTGAGTCTTCCGATATGTGTACTTCAAAGAGCACTGAAGATCTGTCCCCGCAGCGAAGTGGCCCTGTGGTGAAATCTCACAGTATTACCAACATGGACACTGGTGCTCTAAAAATTTTTGATATTGTTAATGACAGTGGATCTCAAGAGCCAAATTCAATGGTAAAATCTGCATGTGTTGGTCCAGATGGAAAAAACATTGTCCGAAGCAAATCTGCTACTCTTCTATATGACCAGCCTTTACAGATATTTCCTGGATCATCGTCGTCATCTGATTTAGTATCTTGTACGAAAACGTTGTTCAAGTTTGATTCAAATCACAATCCTGAAGGTGCTAGTGTAGTTAGAGGACCAGTGGCTAATAGTGCACAGATGTTCAGTGCACCTCAGTATAATATCCAGTATAGCAGCAGTACAACAGGCAAAGATGCCCTGTGGCCCACAAAACAAAATGCCCAGATAGAACAAGGAAGTTTACCACCTCAACGTCTATCTAGGTCAGACAGCACAGAAAGTTCTAACTATGTAAAACATTCTGCCAACATGAATTTCTCCAATCATAATAATGTTCGAGCTAATGCGGCATATAACATGCATCAAAGGATGGGTGGAAGACCTATAGAAATGTGGGCTATTCCACCGAATGATAGACTTGTTCCTGGAGCAACCAGAAATACTCTTCAGAGACAGAGCAGCATATCCTCTACGGCTTCCATAAATGTTGGTGATACAGGACCGTCCAGGCGTCCTCAGGTTCCTGAAGGGGACTACTTAACGTACAGAGAGTTGCATTCAATGGGAAGAGCTCCACCAATAATGTCAGGACAACCGAGACCTCTTTCTGCAAGAACATATAGCATTGATGGTCCAAACGTAGCCAGACCTCAGAGTGCTCACCCTTCAGTGAATGAAATACCAGAAAGAACTATGTCAGTTAGTGACTTTAATTATTCACGGACTAGTCCCACAAAAAGGGCAAACCCCAGGGTTAATTCTGAACATTCTTTATTAGACCCTCCAGGAAAAAGCAAAGTCCCTCATGATTGGCGGGAACAGGTCCTGCGACACATTGAAGCCAAAAAGTTAGAAAAGGTAAAAATGGTTAATTATTTTTCAAAATTCTGTCACCCTGTATTATATAAAACAAGCTATGTAATCTATATTTTGATTAATTTTCCACTTTGCAACAAAAATGTGCTCTGAAACTTTTTAAATGGGACCTGAAACCATTTTTTTTCCAAAAAATGTAGGTATATGTTGAATATCCCTGAGAAGTATTCATATAATTGATTATAAACTTTCCTTCCCTTCCCTGTGTTAAAGTACATAAGGTGCATGCTCTTGTCATAATTTAGGAACCTGAAACTATCCAATAGGGAGGAAAAATAAAAATGATAGCTAAGATTTTTTAAACATAGAACTTTTTTATATGGGGACTTGAATATTCCATATGACTGGATTGTCCATTATGCTATGTTGAATTTTTGATGTTGTATGTGGAAGAAAGATTCTTCAGGTGATTGTTTACATGTATACCACTTCTGGTATGCCTCTCCCCTGTCCACAGAAGACTGGAATTTTTCAGTAGAGCCATCTTTGTGCCCTACATGTACTCCAATGCCTCATAGTGAAAGATACAAACAGTCCCATTCCTCTGTCATGAAGCTGATGAAAGCTGTCTTTACTTCCTCAACCCAGTCTTCTGAAGAGAGGAGACATAAGGCTCACTGTCAGCATGTATTTGAGCAGATGCAGCCTAGGAAACAGTTCAAGGCCTGGATCAGGTTTTGCTGATTCCTGAACACTAAGTGACCACTGACTGTCTGGGTCAACTCTCCAGAAGTTAGTGGTGTGCCTGTGATTCACTGAAGTCAGCAGTGCAGGAGTGCTCATCAGATCTTTCGGCACCAGAGTTTTGTTCTCACCTTGAGTCACCCTTTGAAACTGAAAACATTAGCACTGACTACTTCCAGTCCATATCTGATAGAACCAGAAATTCTTTCCTCCAGATATTCACTTCAGGAACCCATCTTCATGGTTCACCATTGCTAGAAGACTTGACATATTGAGATCAGTCTTGATTGCTGGTGTCTACTAATAAACTGTGTGTTCTGGTTTTAAACCTTGCATTGCAACCACAGGAGCTGTGCTGTCCTTTTCAAACACCTGAGAGATCTGCACCATCTGTGGAGGAGATGCATTTTTTTTCTCCTTGACTTCAGAAGATGAGGTGGTATGTTGCTTGTCTCCCTGTATTACTCCCCAAAATAATGTGACCCTAGCCTTCCTGAAAGGACAATCAAAGACCACTTTCACAGGAGAGACTATAGAGATGTCTGTGAATAGTACCCTGCATGGTACTGACTGTGGCCAGCACCCCCTTTTCAAAATTCCATACATTTGTGGAAGATGCATTGTACTCTCAGGGTTTCTAGTGACACCTTAGGAGGCAAAGTTGCCTTCATTTTGGGGACCTCAAGAAAGCCACCTTACTCAACATCCTCCTAAGGTGGAGAGTGAGAAGGAGGACTCAGGGGAGGCAGCAGCTGAAAATCTCTTCCTCCTCACAACACAAGACCGTGGCCTCAGTTGTTCCAGCCCAGTGTGACAATTAATAGAATTTCCATTAACTCCTCAGGACATTGGTAGTCTCCTTGGAAACTGTGGTTAGTATACTGAAAGAGTAATCACATAAACTTCTTGACAGCCTGCATTTATTGGACCTTGTTAGGTTGGCAATGCCAATAAATGATGGCTTCTCGGAGCCAGCCAGAAGACTTTGGCAGACTCGTACTTCAGAACCACCTACATCTGAGAGGAAGTAGACTTGCAGTTTCATGTTGCCATCAAAAGTTTTGAATAGTTTTTTAATTCCGCAACATCCAGGCTCTCCGTTCAAGAACGGTACAAGAAACAAGGTCTGCCTAAAGCGACCCTCGGGAAGAAGGCCCCCTAAAGATTGGACTTCTTTGCTCAGAAGTCATAATTTTCAGTTGCCTCTCAAATGCACAGCAAGTAACCAAGCACTCCTGGCTAATTATATTTCTGTGACCTGGGACCAGTTACTTTGATTTCCAGCAGACTCCTGCAGCAGCAGAGAGAGGGGTAGAAATCCCTAGTTCAGGAAGGGCAGCTATTGTGGCCTGTGGTATAGCTACTGCAGTAATAATACACAGAACCCCCTGGTTGCAGTACTTGGGAATTTCAGTGGTAGTTCAAACAATGATGATGAATCACCCCTTTGAGGACACAGATCTTTTAATAAGGATATTGATGAGCTTCTTCACACCTTGAAGGATTCAAGAGCAACCTTATGCTTCATGGACATGTACACCCTGGTTCCTAGAAAGAAATGGTACAAGCTTCCACTCTGTTAGATACAAAGGCTACCATCTTCGTAGTATTACAGTCATCAGAGGTCTTCCATACCTTGGAGGAAGAGGCAGAGGTTCCAGATGGGGGAGAGATTCAGCTTCTTCCTTCTCCTCAACACATCTTGCCCTGAACCTCAGAACAATAGGCTTGATGGGTGATAGTGATAGAGAGTCTTGCAAAACTAGCTGATCAAAATTTTCGCACCTTTAGGAACTGTTGTAAGTCAGGCCTTGACAAATTCTGGTTATCATGGCACCCAGGATTTTTTCCCCAGTGCCTAGAAGCGCTATGGCAACCCAGGAGGCTGACGTCCCTGGCACATAAAATAAAGAGCTGACAGCATTCTGCCATATTCAGCACCACCATCTCTTTCTCCCTCCCTGCTGCTGGCAAGCACTTTTTTTCGGGGTGTGAGAGAGTCTCTTGCACCACACTGCTGCCACAAGTAGCTGTGGTAGATTTTCAGCGGCAGGGACCCTGCACGCTCTGCTCCACTGATGGAAAAAGTGGCAGTGGCAGTGAACTTTCAGTGGTGGGCAGGTCCTTCACTGCTGCACACTGAGGAGCATCTCAGTTTTGAGACTGGCCCCTGGGTGTGCAGCTGATTTGTCGAGACCTGGTTTAAGTTTATTTCAGGAGATGGGGAAGTGGATTATCTCAGATCAGTGGATCTTGAAAATTGTGGAGAAGGGATACTGTGTCCCCATCCCCTCCTTCTGTTAGGACCCTCATTATAGGAGATTGCTCAGGAAGAGAATGGACTCCCTTCTATGCCTCAGAGTAGATGTGGTGCCCTTGGGATTCCAAGAGTTAGTGGTCTTTTTCTGTTGATATTTCCTGGTTCCAAAAAAGAAAGGAGGTGATGATGCCCTCTTTGGGACTCCAGTAACTCAACTAATTTGGGATGATGACCAATGTTCCCTCTAATTACTTGTAGACTGTGTGCACAAACAATTTCTTTGTGTGCACAAAAACATTTCTTTGTGAGCACCAATATTAGCACTATTGAATTTTTTTGTGTGCACTTTATTTTGTTGTGTACACAGGTTTCATGACCTGTGTGAATGCGCACATGCTCACAGCTTAGAGGGAACAGTGATGATGACGACAGCAGCATCCCTACTGGATTCTCAAGACTGGTTCACAGGTCTCATCTTACAAGCTATACACTTCCATATTGCTGTACCCCTGCCCCACAAGAAATACCTCTGATTTCTTGTGGGAAAAGTTCACACCCAGTTCAGAATGTTTCCCTTTGGTCTCCACGTAGCACAGGGTCTTCAAGTGCTTGGTGGTCATGGCTGCACATCTAAGAAGAGAAGGAATTCACATCTGTGCTTGCCTCAGTGCCTAACTGATTTGAGGTCAGTCACCCCAGCACATGAAAAGCCAACTCTTCCATTTAAGTAGTCCTGGGTCTTCTTGCCATATTAGTTCTCAGAGTGAAGTGAGACTGTAGAAGTTATAGGAGCAGTATTGAATTCCTCATTGGTGAAGGTCTGTCTGCCCACAGGACAGATATCTTGCCATTCTAAATTTCAAGTGAGAGCTTCTGTTTCACCTGACAATCTGAAACTTATTTGTCTCATCGTTACATGAGCCTGTGCAGTGCAGTTTCCTGAATTTCACTCATGTTCCATGCAAGGCTGTTTTGAAATCAGTATATCTACCTGGCAGATGCCACACAGGCTGTTCAGTTCTCCAAGAAGTCCTTGATAGATCGGTGGAAAGACCCTCTAGATGTGTGCAGCAGAATGCTCTTCTTCTTTTCACTTCCCAGCATAACTAGTGACTGATGCTTCTGCAATGGAATGACACCTCATCAGCGCCAGCTTTGGATTCAAAGCTCCTGTTCCACCCAGGACACCAGTATTCACATAAATGTTCTGGAACTGGGAGCCATTCAGCTGCTTTACCTTCTCAGTGCCCTGAGATGCCACTGTACGCTAATAATACCACAGCAATGTACTATATCAGCAAGTATGGATGAGTTCATCCATCATGGTTGTGCCAGGAAGCAAACCACCTTTGAGAATTATATATTGGTCTCTATGTCACTTCAGTAACATTGCAACATCCTGGTCTACAAAGCACCCTAGAGGACCAACTCAGTCATGAAAGGTCACTGAGGGACTCCATGCTGAGCAACATTTTTTTTGCAGATACAGGCTTCCAGTTTTGAACTTGCTGACATCCAATCAATGTAAGAAGTGTCTCAAATTCTGCTCTAGGGGACAAGCCTGCTCCAGCTTCTTTTCAGATGTCTTTCTGACCCTGTGGTCATGGAGCTTATGGATGCCTACTCCCCACTTATTCTGGTACAGAGATTACCTAGGAAGATCAGGTAAACTGGAGTCTAGTGATAAGAATAGTCCAGTCATGGCCCAGACACTTCTGGTTATCAGACCTCATAAACCTGTTGTAATGGTCCTCAGTTATGCTCCCAATACACCCTGAAATGATGTGCAATCAGGTCAAAAAGTCCACCATCTGAACTCAGTGTGTCTCTGTCTCATAGCATGGATGCTGGCTTCTGTGTAGCATTTCAGAATGTCCTGACTTGCAACAGGAGAGATTTTTCCAGACCAATCTGTGTTGGTAAATGGAAGAGATTCTCTTTCTGGGTGTCAGAAAGTAATTTCACTCTTTTGGAAGCACCAGTGGCTGCTCTTGTGGACTTGGATCTTAAGACATTTTGGGTCTTTCCATTTGTTCTGGTTACTCTAGTTATAGTTTGCATGGAGGTGGCATTTGGAGTTTATTGGAAAAATGATTGCATGACAGCTCTGTCAAAACAGGTTTAAGATATGGAGACCTGCACCAGGGAATAGCTTCATGCAGTCATTTTTCCAGTAGACTCTAAGTGCTATCTCCGTTTGAACTATCACTTGAGTTACCTGACGTAGAATACATGTGGACAATCACTTGAAGAAAGAGCAGTTACTTACCTTACCATAATTTGGGCTTTTCAATGTGTGTTAGACTAGGTACATGCTTCCCATAACTTGCCCTCCTTTTCTGCTGTTTGACATAAGTGAAGGAGTTGGACAGTGGATGTGTCCGCCCCACTCTTTTTGCCTTTGATTAAGAAATGTGAAAGGGAACACAGGCGTGGCCACAAAAGATGATGGTACTCAAAAGGATTCTGGTGTTGCACAGGCACCAGAAGTGGAACATGCAGACAACACATCTCCAAGAACCAGTTAGTGTACCCACAGAAGCCATTCTTTTTCCTTATAACATTAAGCTGCTCACTAATGGTCACAAAAAGTATTTGGTCATGCATGGTTTATTATTTTATTTTTGTTTTCTAGCACAGATTGAGCTTTATTCTGTTTAAGAAGCTATTAATCTTTCACCAGATTGTCTTTAAGAATATGGATTACTAAATGTACTTTACACAATATTAAGGCAGTTTTTCTGTATTTATCTAGCTGAAAGTTCTCATTTTCAGAAGTTAACTGAAACAAATCTATTTGAATCATGAGGATACACTTGTGGAGGAGGTGGTCTCAATCTGTAAAATGGCGCAGTGATGTATACTTGCAATAGACATGGTGTATCTTCAGAGAAACAGTTATGGGGTCTATCTCTACATGTGTATAGTTTCTTTTTTATTGTTGCAGATTTCTTGGGTTTTCATCAGATGCGTGTTTTGCTTTCAATTCTGATGTTGTCAAGAATTGAATGCTCTGCTTTTTATATGTCCCTGCCTGTAGAAGTGGTCTAAGATAAAGCTTCAGAATCAGCACAATCTGGCCATTGGGGTGCTTCTTTTTCTCTATATTTGGCATGACATTTGAAAGTACCCTTCAAAAAAAAATTAGTCCATGAACTTCTACATTGCTTTACCTAAAATGAACATTGATCAATTAATTAACTAGCATAAACAATTAGACTGAAAAATGTCTTTCCACATTTAAATAAAAAAAATAGGCCAAAATTTTCAAACATGAGTTTAAAAAGTTAGAATTCTAAATTCATATTGAAACATCTTAAATCTCCTGATTCTCAAAACTGCAGGTGTTCAGTCACTTTGAGTTAGATGCTTCAATATAAATTTAAAAAAATGTGATGTCAGGAATCCATGTCTGAAAGTTTTGTCCTAAATTTACGTCCTGGTTTCTGCACCAGTTTAACCAGTAAAATTTATCATCACAAATATGGCCTTTGCATATTTTCACCAGCTGATGAATCCATTAATTGTTTCAAGAAAGGTGAGCAAACATTCCGTGTTTTGCAGTCTTAGGACAATCTTGCACAAGTTTTTTAAGAGCAAATCCTTATACTTTAATGGAACCACAGTTGCTTTCAGGGTGCTCTGTCAGAATCAGGGGTGCACCTGCATGAAGTTCTGTGCAGCATTGGAACCTAATGGCTGAGTATCCAGAGAGTCGTGTGTAAAGAGTCATAGAGTCCACCCACACAAATTATTTTGTATAATGTGACCTTATTTATTTAGCTTTTTTAGAACTACTTACGGATGTCTTTAGGCTTTTGCTAAGTAACCAGCAAAATAAGATGTTCTCCTTCGAGTATTGTCCCTGTGGGTGTTCCACTTTTTGAGTGGCCACTGGACACAGCTCGGAGATTGTTTAGCAGTGCACATTTCTGACGTGTGAGCGGCTGAAGCTGATTCACAATGGTGTTTGGTGTTATTTTTGGCGCTCCCACAAGAGCGCCCCCCTCTGTTCCTTCTCTGCCGTCATGGACAACGGACAGAGTTCAACATTCTCTCCTTACTTTGCTTGTCTCCTCACAACATCCTTTTGTGTTTTCTTCACTCTTTCCTCTTTTTTTTAACCGACCCAAGACCATCCTTTAAAAAAAAAAGGAAGAAAATATCCCTTTGCTCTGCGATCATGCCAGGATTCCCTGGCTTCAAGCATTGCAGTTCATGCAAAGATGCAGTGCTGGCATCAGACGGTCACTTGGCCTGCACAAAGTGTCTCGGTGAGGGACACATCTCAAAAATGTGTCCACTGCCAAAATCTAAGCACCAGAGCCCCCCATGACCGAGACTTTCATCTAAAACTCCTTTTAATGGAGTGCTCTCTTCATCCCTCCTCAGATCCGGGACAGAGCTCAGCCACCTCAACTTGGCCTTTGGATAGGAGCCTTATACTGCCACACAGGAGGGTTAAAAGAAAGGGGTCTCCATCCTTGTCAAGACCATGTACTAAAGAGACTGTTGGATCCTCGTGTGTTCGCTTCGAAACCTCTAAAAGGGTCCGATTCCTCGACCCATAGGGAGAAGAGGAGGCATTCTGACCACTTGTCTCTATCAGTACCACAGCCCTCCAAATACCCACCGTAACAGAACCAGCTGCTCTCTTGGCACCGATACTGCAAACTACAGTGCCGCCTAGTGCTCCAGCATCTATAGAACCGCCACAATGATCAGATCCTGCTCCAGCACCTCACATGGCACTGACCACATCAGCACTGGAACCAGCTAAGCCCCACAGAACCACCTAAGTGCAGATGACCCCAGCACCCAAGAAATACTCGAAGACAAAGAGTATAGACATGGTACCGACACATGATCTCACTTCCATACATCCTCCACTGCAATTTGGTACTGAGGAATCTCTGCCTCCCATTGCTTCTCAAGGGAGCCATCTCCTGTGAGATCTCCAGCAATGATGAGGAGGATGATACTTAGAGACCTCATTTTTCTCCAGAACCACCTCAGACTTACCCACATTCAGTTTATCCTCCATACCATTGTTATCCTCCTCCTCCATGGTAAACACAGCCTCTTCCCACTCCCTACCATTACTGGCTGCAGTGGGATACCAGGTCTCAATTTTCCTCTTAAGCTTCCAGATTTTTCACACCCCATCAGCACAAACAGGTGACGCTTCCTTGCACATCTCTGAATGGTCAAGACGTAGGTGACGGTTCTGCCCATGACCCATCAGTGACCAGGTTGCTGCCACATCACTCTTCATCCTCACCTGACAAAGCAGTTGTTCCATCCACATCCTCAGCTACTGATGATTTCCACCAGTTTCAGGAACTCTTTTCCAGAGTGTCTGACTCTTTAGAGATTCCATTACAGGATGTCCCGGAATCCCAGCACAAAATTTTAAGAATTCTGCAATCCAAATCATCCACAAAAATTGTTCTTCCCAGAAACTTGGCTCTAACTGAACCTGGCACAGAACTTTGGCAGACCCCAGCCTCCATTATACTGACTTCAAGGAGGGCTGACAGGAAATGCTTCGTCCTGAGTAAAGAATCAGAATACTTATTCAGTCATCGCCCTCTGAACTCTGTTGTGGTCAAGGCTGCTCGTCAATGGCACAGACAGCTGTTTAACTATTCTACCTCACAGGACAAGGACGATAAAAGGACCAGTCTTCTAGGCAGAAAGGCCTATGCCTCCTCCCCTCTTTACTTGAGGGCTGCTAATTACACGGCACTGTTATCTAATTATGATCATGACTAATATCTCAAAGTGGTTGACGTTATCGACAGCATCCCACAGGACAGAAGACAAGCATTCCACGCTATCATTAAAGAACAGCTTATTTCGAGGACCTTTTTTTACAAGCAGCTCTAGACGTTGTGGATACAGTGGCCCGCACTATGGCCACAGGCATAGTCTTATGACATCGCTCCTGGTTACATTTGGTGGACCTCCCACGTCAGCTGCAAGCTGTGATTGAGGACCTTCCATTTGATAAAAAGGCGCTATTCTCTGAAAGATCGACCAGATGATACACGGTTCAAAGGACTCACATGCCACATTATGAACCTTTGGAATTTACACACCCATCACCTGCCGCAGGACCTACAGGTATCAGCCTTACAACTCTAGATACCAATACCCTCCACTTACTCATTCTCAGTTCAGATGACAAGATTATCAGCCTACACCAAGGCAACAAACACAAAGGCTTAGACAACCTTTTACTCAATCCAATAACACCCAGCCACCTCCACCCCAGTAGAAATTTTAACACTGAAGTTGAGGGACAACAAACCCCTCTGGCATTTCTAGAGCCTTCATCAATATACCTTCACAAACCATCTCTGCCATTTTTACGACCGTTGGCTCACCGTCACTTCTGATAAATGGGTCCTTGATACCATTAAACTGGGTTACACCATACTGTTCATCTCTAAACTTCCTTCCCATCCTCCTTCCCCATCTCTCTTCAGAGACAGTGCTCACAA
Source organism: Podocnemis expansa (assembly GCA_007922195.1). NCBI lineage: Eukaryota > Metazoa > Chordata > Testudines > Podocnemididae > Podocnemis > Podocnemis expansa. The sequence goes on from ML681990.1 coordinate 39,507,919, forward strand.
ATAGTTATTACAAGAGGTATCCCACCTCTTACATATTGGATAAGTTGAAGAAGTTCCCACACAGTTCAGAGGGAGGGGTTTTTACTCGCCTTATTTCCTAACCCAAAAGAAGTCTGGTGGTTGGTGTCCCATCCTAGACCTGAGAAAATTAAACAAACTTGTCACCTTTTTAAATTTGTTATATTTCACCTTGTCTACAATAATTCTGGCTCTACAATGCAATGACTGGTTTGCGTTTCTCGACTTACAGGATGCATACTTCCATGTTCCAATACACCTTGCACCCAGAAAGTATCTCAGGTTCATCGTTCAGGATCTACACTATCAATACTCTGTTCTTCCTTTTGGTCTCTCCACAACTCCTTAGCTATTTTCCAAGATCCTCTCTGTGGTAGCTGCCCACCTGCACAAAAATGACATGTTCTTTTTTCCTTACTTAAACGACTGCCTGCTGAAATCACCTTCACAGGAATCACAACCCAAGTGGTCCAGCACACAGTTACCCTGCTGCAAAGTTTGGGATTCCTCATCATTACAAAGAAATTCATTCTCACTCCAACTCAAAACATCCATTTCGTCGATGCTCACTTAGTTTCCATCACCACCTGGGCCTTCCTTCCCGAGGACAGAATGCTCAAAATCATACAACTAACAGATTTGGCCATACGCTCACCTACCTTAACTGCAAGAGACTGCTTAGAGCTACTAGGCCACATGGCAGCTACCACTGCTGTGGTGGAAAACACCAGACTTTGCATGAGACCTCTTCAACTTTGGTTAGCTCATAAATTCAGACCAAAAATTCATCATATGAACAGAATTCTTTGCATTCCATCCTCAGTAAAACAAACTCTGAGGTGGTGGACCTCCCCAGCCAGTCTATCAGCAGGGATACCATTCAGTTGTCAACCTGATGACAGATGTATCCCTAACCAGACAGGGAGCTCACTTGCTTCACCACACTGCACAGAGAAAATGGACTCGATACGAAACCTCTCTGCGTATCAACATCCTAGAACTCAGGGCTGTGAGAGATGCTTGCATCCATTTGCAGAACTTCTAACAAACCAGCATGTCAGAGTCATGATGGACAGTACATCATGCATGTTTTTTTTTTTTTATAAACAGACAAGGAGGAGCATGTTCTACCCCCCTTTGCACAGAGGCCATAAGACTTTGGGAGTGGTGCATACAGAACACCACCCTCATTTCTACCACATACCTACCTGGGACCCGAAACACTACAGCCAATTTCCTCAGCCATTCTTTCACATCCAACCATGAATGGGAGATAAATACCAGAATTCTCCATGCTATCTTCAAACAATGGGGATGCCTGATGACAGACCTCTGCGCATCTTTCCACAACCGCAAATGCTAAAAGTACTGTTCCAGAGCAGGAATACGTCCTAAATCATGGGGGACACTTTTCTCTTCTTATAGGCAAACAACCTTCTTTACGCCTTCCCTCTGATCCCTTTAATTCCATGCAGAACACACAAAATCAGACAAAGCGCAGCTACCATCATATTGATAGCTCCAGCTTGTCCCGGGCAGCCATGGTTCTCAGATCTGATGCAAAGGTCCACCAAACTACCAATCATGCTACCTCAATCTTCTAACTTCCTAACACGACAGAATGGTCGCCTCCTCCATCCGTATCTGAGCGGATTATATCTCACAGCCTGGTTCCTTATTGGTTCAACTAAGAATTATTACTGTTCTCATAAGTTACAGCATGTCCTTTTGAACAGTGGAAAACCTTCCACAGAAAAGACTTGCCTGAAAAAATGTCGCAGATTCCAACACTGGTATGACGAACAAGACACTTCAGCTCCTTCACTTTCCATACCCACTATACTTCAGTACCTTCTCCACCTAAAAGAACAGAATTTATCAAACAGCACACTGAAAATACACCTTGCTGCAATCTCTTTATTACTTTGGCCTGCCAACCATGAACCCCTTTTCTCTCACCCTATAGTCAAAAGATTTCTCAAAGGAAAAGAAAACTTATTTCCTGAAGTACAGACCCCTTCCCCAGCATGGGATCTGAACTTGGTACTTAAAACGATTATAAAACCATCTTTTGAACCATCAGCAAATTGCTCCTTATTACATCTCTCCATGAAAGTGGCTTTTTTATTTGCAATCACTTTTGCCTGTTGCATTAGTGAATTGGGAGCCGTTAGGGCTACACCTCCATAAACTATGTTCCATGAAGACACAGTTTCCCTTAAACCCCATCCAAAATTTTTACTTAAGATTTCTTCTCCCTTCCACCTAAATCAGGGGTCTCAAACACATGGCCTGCGGGCCACATGTGGCCCCTAAAGCTGTTTCCTGCTGCCAGCAATGACACTATTGTTACTGATATTTGCAATATCATTGTATGGAAAGGTTTCATGGTGCAGCCCTTGGGCTACCGTACTAGTCCTCATGCGGCCCTCGTGGTTATTTGAGTTTGAGACCCCTGACCTAAATCAAACTATACACTTACCTATATTCATGCCGAAACTGCATCACTCTTCCCTGGAGGCATCCCTTCACAAGCTTGATGTGGACTTGTTGAGCCTTGACACTCTACCTACAAAGGACAAATCCCTTTGGATCTCCAAACAGACTATTGGTATCCATAGCAAACAGAAACCAGGGTCAACCAATATCGAAACAACGTCCATCCAAATGGATATCTGACTGTATATGTCCATGCTATGAAATAGCTTACATATCACCCCCCACAGCCCTCCCCCACAGCATATTCTCTCCCACTCAACTAGAGCTGTATCCACATCTACAGCCTTTCTACATAATGTCCCTATCGCTGACATTTGCAAGGTACCTATTTGGACTTAAGTTCACACATTCACCAAGCATTATGCCATTGACCATGCTTCCCATTCTGATGCAGCACTGGGTCTGTCTGTGCTTACCTCTGTTGATAACACAGGCTCTGAAGCCCACCTTCCTTAAAGACATACTGCTTTGGAGTTATGTAAGGTGAAGCACCCACGGGGACACTACTCAAAGGAGAAAGAAGAGTTACCCACCTTGTGCGGTAACAGGTGTTCTTTGAGACGTGTGTCCCTGTGGGTGCTCCACCACCCCTTGTCCTACCCTTTGTGCTTTGGAGCCTACATCTTTGCTCTGCGTCTGAGAAGGAACAGAGGGGGGCTCTCTCGTGTGAGCACCAAAGTGGTGCCAAAAACCAGCGCGAACCGGCTTTGGCCTCTCGCGCACCAGAGACAAGAACTGCTATGCAATTTCCAAGCCGTATCCAGCGGCCACTCAAACACCTAAGGTGGAGCCACCCACACTGACACGCATCTTGGAAAAGTCCAGTTACCACACAAGGTGAGTAACGCTTCTTTAAGATTGTTTTAATATGGTGAACTTGAGCCCTTTGCAGAAGGCCAGCACAAGGCCTGTAAATCATTTTTATCCCATTAAGCATTCATAGAGATTAATTTACCTCACATTACAACAGCGAGTGCCTTTCATGTGCAACATACATATTTGAAAACTGATACTAAGCGTTTTACTATAGATATAGATATATTCACTAGCTGTTTTTATGCTTTCCCCATTTGTCAATAGATACTTATTTTTAAAAGTTTAATGTGATATTGAGACAGTAATTGGTCTTAATCCTGCATAAAGCAAGCATGTACCTAAATCTTTGCAGGATAAAGGACTGAGGAATTTTCTGATAGTCTCTGAGATCATTAGAGTTTATGGGAATCCCACCTTCTGTTATTGTGTAACCCTCAGACAGACAACTTGAGTTTTACACTATATCTTAATTCTGTTTTCCCATTGTGCCCAGACAATTCGCACATCACTTTGTTGTCAAGACCGAAAAAAGGGTTTTTTAAAAGTAATGTCTGTTATGTTCAAGAAACGTAACCCAGGCCCTGCAAACATTTCCATAAAATTATAGCTTTGTTCACATAAGTAGATTTATTGATTTCAGTAGGACTTCTCGTGTGAGTGAAGTGTGTGCGTGAATGTTTATTTTCAGGGAGCATATCTGTATATTTTTGGCTCTTGCTCACTGTGTGAGAACAATTTTTGCCTCACACTGATTTAGTTCCACTTTTAACAAAGTGAACATACTTATCCCACAATATTTTGTAAGACTTCACACCAAACTTTGTAATAATTACTTTTCCTTAAAAATAAAACACTGAAAAACTTGTAAAGGCTAATATTTCAGAATGAAATAAAATTAAGTAACATATCATTCCAAAATATAAACTACAGGGTTGGAAGTGGACAGAGTTAAATACCACTGCAAGGATTCCTGAAGTCCTGCTTACATTAGCAATCAGTTCTTAGTGGTACAAAAGCTAATAAACCTTAGGTAGTAATATACATTTAAAAAAAAATCCTAGAGTAAATAGATCAGGGTGTGCTGATTCTTGTTTTTTTCTTTCTAGGTAAATCTTTAAGAATGTTCTTGTTTATTTACACACCCAGACATCCTCCGCCCCCCCCCCCCCCAAAATTCCACATAAAGTAAATTAGTGTAAAAAGAACTGGCTTCCTAAAATATGAAATGAAAGTGAAGAGCCAGAATTTAGAATATCTTTGCAACTTGCTAATCACAATGTAGGATGTCTCATTCATATATACAGTACCACAAAATATTTTTCCAATCTGAATAAATGGTTCCTTTATCTGAATCATTTAACATAGCAGAATTGACATGTCTACACCCTGTCTTCCTAGAAAGAAGGTTTTTGAAATCTGAAGTTACTTTTATGTTGAGAAGGAAATGTCTTAATTTTGTTTTAAAATTGCATGTTAGGAACTGTAATAAATTTTGTGCAGTCTGTCAGTTAGGATTTTTTTATTAAAGTTTATTTTTAAAATATTTTTATTTAACTTTCTTAATTAAAATGTATTCTAAACTTCTAATAATTATGAAATCAAACTCTCTGTCTATGAAGATAGACTCCAGACGCTTTAAGGATAAGGGTGTTTGTCTTCAAAGGAGATTGCTTTTTTTAAAAAGTCTACGCATTTTACAGCAAACAAACTTAAAGTCAGTGTAATTCTAATACAGCAAAATTTCACATAAATAAATTCTAAATGAATCCTGTCCATTTCTTTAGTTGCAACCTCAAATTAGATCAGTGAGCAGAAATTCAATAAATCTGGCTCCCAAAGGAAGAATGTAGTTTGAGGCTCAAAGGAAGCCAGCTGTTTTTCTTTGAGTAGTGTCCATATGAGTGCCACATATCAGGATGGGTGCATGCTGTATATTCTCACTCAGATCTCTTTTGTTTGTGGCTCCGTGCCTGCACCTTAAAAACTCAAAAGCTCTGGTACCAGAGCACAAAAGGGAAGGAGAGATCCACTGCCACTCCAGTTCCTTCTCAGCTGCCTGTGGTATGAGAAAAAGCACTGCAGCATCTGCTAGGTAACCTCATGGCTTGCTACATCTCTCACTTAAATTTCTTTATTTTCTTTCTCAGTATTTTGTTCTTTATTTTTGTTCAGCACAAACGTGGGCTTTTAAAGATTTCTCTCTACCCCAGTTTTTCTCTCATGAGTTCTAAAATACCATCTCTTGATATCTTTGCCTTGGGCTTAAATAGGGACTATGGATTTTTTTCTTATTAAAGCAGGTGATTTGACCTCATCTTCTTCTATGTTTTGTTTCCCAGGGTTAGAATCTAAACAACTGCTTTGATTTGTAGTTACAGTGTGACCTAATCCTATGACTTACACTTCCTTGCATTTATTCTCCTCCCGTTCTGTAAATCCCCATCTTCAAGCATCTGAAGTGGGATCTTCTCCCATGAAAACTCATGTGATAAATAAATTAGTTAGTTTTTTTAACTGCCACTGGAGTCCTTGTTTATTTTTCATCTCCCAAATGGGAACTATCTGGGTCTTCTGATCAAGAACACAGATGAGACCAAAAATGCGTGTTAGTTGCCCATCTCTAAAATGAACTCTTTTAGATCATGAATATGACTGAATATCTACCAGGGAAAATAAAAAGGTGCCTTTTTTTTTTTAAATAGTTACCAGAATACAGCTGTACTTCAATGCAGTTAAAACACGTGTTTCACAAATGTATAACTGTTGTATACTAAATTTAAAATTTTGGCACATACAGTGTACAGTAGAACTGAACTTGTGTATCACTATATGAGTTGCATACTAGAGTATTTACTAAAATTGTATTAGGCTAGATAAAATGAGATTTCATAAACCCCAAATAGCTGATTTTATCAGTGAAATTTTGCAGATCATTGTGCTTCTGATATTTAAGGGTTAGATGAGATTTCTTTTTATTAGTCATAATTAAAATGACTGACAAATTAAAAACAGTATATAATACTATACAGTTATATATATATTGTATGTTATATATAACAATTTTTAATAAAAGGAAGTAAAAAAAAAAAAAAGGACTTTCATCTTAGAGAGGGCCTGTACATATTCACACTTGTAATGCATACCCTCTGACAAGTTTCAAGAAACTTCTAGAAAAACAGTGCTTATTGGGACGATGGCTAAATGTTTGCAGTCAAGATTACAAGATACAAGTCAGCCCCCAAATGCCTGTTTCTTTCCTTCAATGGCTAACTGCAGGTATGGGGGAACTCTGGTTTGTCATAGATAGATATTAAAGTATATCTTTGATTAAGTGATTTAAGGTAGTATTTGTACCATTGTGAAGTTCACAGTCCTGATCTATTTTCCAAGGCTATTGATAATAAAACGTACTATGTCAGAAACCAAGGAGTGGAGATGGCAGTCTCCTCAGTCTCTTTCGCAGTGCATTCATTCTCTCCTCAGACACATGGTTACAGTTAGACGATCTCCAGAAGGAGAACCTAATGGAGTCCTAGGAATTACTACTGGAATGGATGCCAGGTGCATCCATGGAGGGGACGGAGGATAAGCAGAGGCATGGTCTCTTCCCCCCACCCCACCCCCAAACGCTGGGTGTCCCTGCAGCCTGGGGAGTGAGGGGACAGCTGGCCTCTGGTTTAGCTCCTCCCACAACCTGTACAGCTGCAGCCTGCTGCTGGAGTCCCACACAGTTGCCTCTCCCTCCACTCTTGTCTCACCTCAGTGGGTGGTCTGCAAAGCAGGCAGCAGGTCTGGGATGCCAGCAGCAGGGAAGTAGAAGGAAAAGCTGTTAGGATGGGAATTTGGGAGGGAGGGGGCACTCAGCTGGCAGCCAGCTGTCCAGCTACTTCCTCCCTTGGCTTGCAGGGACATGAATGCTCCTGCTTAGGGCAGCTGCTGCTTCCTCACTGTTGGAGGTTCTTGCCGTGTGTGTGTGTGTGTGTGTGTGTGTGTGTGTGTGTGTGTGTGTGTG